>CM021104.1:501914397-502292701 GCA_007115665.2 Sequoiadendron giganteum | reverse complement strand
AAACTCAAGTCAAAGGTGTTGTCCCAAAATGATTGCAAAGATCACTTTCCATATCACCCATCTTTTTAGCCCCCAATATCATCATTTCTCCAAAAATACTTAGAGCATCTCTTTTACCTATATTTGAGTCAACTAGAGAGTTAAAACATTACAAATCTCCACACAACTCTCCCATACATGACCCAAAATTTATGGTAAAGAAAAGATCACAATACAAGAGAATCATGGAGAAAACCAAAGTCACATTTACCTCAAGTGATCCAAATCCTCTAGAATTTGATCCAAGAAGTCAAGTCACCCCACCACAACAACCCTCATCTCCATCAAGACCATATAATATTGAAGACATCACCAACAATCCCTTTGAGCTTACTAGGGAGGAGATCATGGAACATCAATCCTTTGAAAATATAGCTCCTATTTCCCCATCATTTTTTGCACAAAATATGACACAAGGCTTCACAAATTTTCTATCAAGGATAAATCAAACATCTACTCCTAGTCTTGCAAATGGCCTTACCAAGGACATTGGTCTAACTCTTCCATTTGAAATTAGTACACTTGTGGGTACCCTTGATACCAATCCTCCACCTCCAACAACCACTTGAACACATACCTTTGGTGCTCCTCCCATCCCTAAAAATACCAAGCATCTATATAAGCCTCTTGAACTTCACAACAACATCTAGATATTGAGGACACCCCTCTTCATCCATACCCATGAGTACCACAAGCGTTCCCACCATCAAAAAAAGTAGTATGGACCAAGTGTCTCAAGATAGTACGCAAGGGCATCTCAATACTATATCATAGAGTCAACCCTCAAAGAAAATGGGGACATCTTTACCCAATCCTCCCCTAGGCTCATCTATACCATTGGTGTCACAAAACACATCCATCCCATCCATCATCAACCCATCTCAAAGCAATCCTTTTGTAAAAAATCCTAACACAAGTAATCATTTGTCTACATCTCTAGCACAAGGAAATCCTCACAAAATTGGATAACGGAACCTTTTAAATCAATGGACTCAATTTCCTAATATGTCATTACCATTGCAAAATCTAATGACACCATCCTCATCTTTCCCCATGGTCCCCCTCACTATGTAAAATCGAATGGGACCTCAAACTTACATTTCTCCACCTTAATCCACCATCTTACAAGGAATGTTAAACCAAGGGAACTCCCAACCTCGCATCACTAGCTCACAACCCATCCAAAACATCAATGCCCACAATCCATCACAAGTGTCTCAACAACCAACTAGTCCTACATTGCAAAATCATACCTTGGCCTTACAACAGACACAACAAGCTATCCAACAACAATAACAACAAGCAACCTTAGCCACACAATAATAACAACAACAACAATAGCAAGCAACCTTAGCCACACTACAAAAAAAACAACAAGCACCCTTAGCCACACAATAATAACAACAACAACAATAGCAAGCAACCTTAGCCACAAAACAAAAAAAACAACAAGCCTTAGCCACAAAACAACAATAGCAACAACATAAACAACAACAAGCTTATCAAGCATCCTTAGAAACACATCAACAACAACAAGCCTATTAAGAATCCTTAATATCACAACAAAAAAATCAAGCCCAACAACAATCCCTCATGGCACAATAACAACATCAAGCCCAACAACAAGCCCTAGTGGCACAACAACAACAAAAGTCCCAACAACAAGCCCTTGTGGTGCAACAACAATAGGAAGCCTTACTAGCTTAGTAGTATGCACAACATCAAGAACAACAACAACAAGGTTCCTACTATAACCCTCAATAGAACATCATCAATACAAACACATTAGGAACATATACATCAACACCCCAATCACCTTCACATAATCCCACTCCACTATACACCCCATATAACACATCATCATATCAAAATCATGCATAAAACTCATCTATCATCCCACCATATGTTCCTCCACCAAACCGGAAAGATTATCTAGCATCACAATTCAAGGCATTATCCCAAGAAATGTAGGATCTTCGAATGGGCAAGATAAAGAAGCCCCATACACAAAATCTATGTCCTTATCCATTTGACCAAAAATATACAATGGTACCATTCCCTCTTGGATTTGAAATCCCCAAATTTGATAAATACAAAGGGAGAGGAATTCCCATGGACCATGTCAAATAATTCAATGACATGTGTATGGAGGTGGCCTATAGTGATTCTTATCTAATGCACCTCTTCCCTCGAAGTTTAATAGGTCCTGCCATGTATTGGTTTTCCAATATACCTTTCTCATATACCTCTCGGTATCAAAAAAATTCAATAAATCACTGATAAATTCATCGATCACTTCTCCTTTAATCTTGACATGGAAGTTAGTCTAGAAGAGTTGTACACTCTCAAACAAGCCAAAGGAGAATCTTTTGCCAATTTCTTACAATGATGGAGACAAAAACCTAGTAACAGTAAGTGGACCCTTCCTGATGAACAACAAGTGGGAATCATCATAGCAAATCTAGACCCCGATCTATCTTTCCAATTGAAAATGTAGTGCATCACATCCTATGATGAGCTTTTCCCTCAAGCCCATAACATCGAATGAGCTCTAATTTCACAAGGAAATACTCAAGCTTACAAGCGCCCATCAACCATTTCAAGCTACAGGCCCCATGTATGGGCTAAAAACAAAAATGTGACAAATGATGGTTTGGTAGATGCTAAGGTGGTCCTAAGTGCTCCTAAATCCAACAAAAATCAATTTGCTAATGTTCAATTAATTGTGTAGCAAACAACACCTCCTCATAAAAATCAGATCAATAACACTGACATGCAACAAAGGTGAACTACCAACAAGAACAACTATCCCAAATGCAAGTACACACAGTTATTTGAACCTATCAAAACCATCATGAAAAATTTGGTAGAATAAAATTTGATAACACTTCCTAACTTTGAAAACTACCAAGAACTTCAAGAGAAACCATCCTAGTACAATAAGAACGATATTTGTGACTTTCACAAAATCAAAGGGCACAAAATAAAAAAATACATGAGACTCAAGAATATCATCCAAGACCTCATAGAAATGACACCATATCTGTTGAAGTGCCAGCTAGGAATTAGGATCTTAAAATATACAAGAACCCTATGCCAAATCATAACAAAGGGAACAATGGAAAAGCTAAGGATCAAACTAACATGCAACATAGCTATTCAAACGTGGTCACTTCTTGTCATAGTGTCATCACTTTCGTCACCATCAAAGGACCTACTATGGAGTGTGGAGTCACCACATAACAGGGAAAGGTCACCATCCAAGGAGTCCTATCTTATTCTAGGGCACAACCTACTTTTCCCACATTAAATCCCAGCAATTACCACCTCCTAGATCAACTTAAGAAGACCCCAACATAGATATCAATCTTAGAACTATTGAGGCTATCCCCTGCACATAGGGAAATCTTAAAGAAATATTGATTAGAGTCGTCCATCCCTAGGGATATTGGTACAAATTAGTTTCAAGCTATGGTAGGACATATTAGTGATCACCTTCTTACTTTCTCAAAACAAGACCTACCATCACAACCATCTCATAATCATGCTTTTTACCTTGAGGTATTTATTCACAAGAACAAGGTTAAAAGAGTCTTAGTGGATGGAGGTGATGGTCTGAATATTTTTACCCTTAAGTTGATCAAAGACTTGGGCTAATTAGAAGATATTGTTGAGAAAGAAAATAGTACCACCATCAGAGCATATGACGATCTAGAGTGGGTATCCAAAGGCATCATTTCACAACCCATCCAAGTGGGACCTATCATTGCAAAAAATACATTCCAAGTGTTAGATCTTGATCTTCCATCAACATCCTACTTGGTCGATCATGGATCCATGCCTTGAAAGTTGTACCCTTGACCTATCATCAATGTGTAAATTTTCTCTTTGAAGGTAAAGAAATTACCATCCATGGAGATCCTGAGCCTTTTTACTAAAAGAATCTTGAGGAAAAGTTCTATAAGATACCCCAAGTGCCTAAAAATGATGAATGGCCTACACCCACACCTACCTCAGAAATGAAAACACCCATTGTATAGAACATTCCTGACATCAAAGCAGTAATCTAGGATGATGGTTGTGGGAACTATAAGCTAATGAAGGATACATTTGTCTTAGGAGAGCTACCTCTTTCTCCTTAATCTCATGCTACCTCTTTCTCCTTAATCTCATGGGAAACCCACATCTAGTACCAAAGAGCCTTAAACAATTAAGATGGAAACTACTACCTTCACTAAGTGGGGGGATCTAAATCAAGAAAACATCAACAAGGAGGGTGTCTCTAAACTCCTCTATCAAGATGAATGGCATGTCCCTATTCTTCCAATGGAAAATGACAATAAAGGCTTGTAGCTAATGAAGGGATGGGGTTATAACAAAAATTAGAAACTAGGACATAATGAAAATGGCTTGCTAGAACCTATTGTTCCCTAAGAAATGATTAAAGAATCTTGGCCTAGGTTGTACTACTAGCAAGGTCACCCTTATTGGAAAAGGTACTTTCAAAAAATGGGACAAGGCTTCCTCTTGGTTACCTACACCACATGATATAACCTTAGATGAATTCCCCTTAGATGTTGTTGAACTATTTGAAAATAACTCCCTCTTAATGATATCCATTACATCCTTTTCTCCAAGCAATCAGCCAACTAAACTATGCCTAGTATACTCACAACTCATTGACATGGACCAATAAGGACCATCGATTCTTGATTTATTTGAAAATGATGAAGTGGTATTAGAATTCATGGGACTCTATGATAGCCTATCATGGGTAGATCACAAAGAAGGTTTTGACATAGAGCTATACACATGGGCATACTATGGGGAGACGATTGAATCCTTCAATCGCAAAATTGATGAAATATAACTAAAATGTAGATCCTTGAGTGAAAACCACACTATGACACTCTTTGATCCTAAAATAGTAAAAATAATGGATGTATCTCAGGGTGAAAACATCTTTGAGGTGCCTAAGGATGAGGGAGTCAATCTCCCCCTTAATGCAATGCATCTTGAAAAGTTAGTAGTGCTAGCAAAAAAGGCCACCTCAGTCAATGTGGGAATAGAAGAGGCACAAAAGATCACCTTCTATGTTGAATCTTTTTTGGATGAAGAAAAAAAGAACCTAGTAGCATTGTTGAAAGAGCAAAGAGAAAACTTTTCATGGTCATACACAAATATGCCAAGGCTCGATCTAGAAGTATTTGTGCATCACTTAGCAGTCTATCCTAAATCCAAACCAGTCAAGAAAAAGTTAAGGAAGATGCACCCTCACATAACACTCTTGGTAAAACTAGAATTGAAAAAGCTTCTTGACGTTGGGTTCATCTGACTGATAGATTATCCTAAGTGGGTTTCAAACCTGGTACTAGTCTCAAAACCCACTAGGGGCATCATAATATGCACAAATTTTAGAGATTTAAATAAAGAATTCCCGAAGGATGATTTCCCTCTTCCTAACATCAACCTCATCATGGCCTTAATAGTTGGGCATGAATTTCTATCACTCATGGATGGTTTTCAGGCTACAATCAAATCATGATCGCCAAGGAGGATCAACACAAAACCGTATTCACTTGTCCATGGGGAACTTATTGTTGGAACATGATTCCCTTCGGGTTAAAGAATGCAATAGCAACCTATCAAAGATAAATAACCCTCATCTTTCATGACATGATCCAAAAAATAGTTAAAGATTATGTGGATGGTATTTTGGAAAAATCAAATAAAATAAGTGAGCACATACAAGTCCTAGGACCCATTTTTGACAGGCTTGAAGAATACAAGGTACGAATGAATCCAAAAAAGTGTGTCTTTGGGGTTACATTAGGGAAAATTCTTGGATTTATCATCTCACAAAGAGGGATGTAAATTGATCTAGCAAAGGTAAAATCCATCCCCAACATGGAACCATTGCAAACACTGAAGTAGATGAGAGGATTACAAGGAATATTAAATTCTATCAAAAGGTTCATAGCCCAATTATCAGATAAGATCCACCCCTTTTTCGCATCTTCTCCACAAAGGAATAACTTACAAATGGGATGAGAAATGTGATAAATCTTTCTAGTAGATCAAGGACTGCTTATTGACACCTCGAGTGTTAATTTCATTGATATGAAACAAACCATTGATCTTAGATATTTCAACAACTTCAGTAGCATTAGGAGCTCTTCTAGCACAACATGATGAAAATGCAAAGGAAATAGCTATCTATTACATAAATAAGACATTGGTGGAATATGAAATGAACTATTCACCCATTGAAAAATAATTCCTAGTAGTAGTTTTTTCTTCACAAAAATTTAGACAATACATGATGTCTCATCAAATCAAACTTATTGCAAAGATCGACCCATTGAAATACTTGTTATCCAAAGAAACTCTTACTAGGTGAATGGCCAAATGGGTGATGAACTTAACTGAATTTGGCATACAATATGTGGATCACAAGGAAATCAAAGGATAAGTAATTATAGACCAACTAGTAGACACACCTATCTATGTAGAGAACCCCTTGATATCTGAGTTCCTTAACAAATCAATGTTCCTGGTCAATCTCACAGATCAATGGAAGATGTAATTTCATGGATCATTCACCCAACATTATTATTTTCATCACCCCTCAAGGTTATTGCATTCCAAAGTCATATAGGCTATCATTCCAATGTACTAACAACATTTTTGAGTACAAATCCCTAATCACAGGGTCAAGGATAGTAGTTCAGTGGCAGATACAAGAGATGAAAGTATATGGACACTCACAACTGGTTATCAACCAAGTCAATGACAACTATCAAACTAAGGATGGAAAGCTTACTCCTTATAAGAAGATGGTAGATAATCTCAAAGATCTCCTCATAGACATAATTTTTGAGCAGATTCCTCGCATGAACAACCAAGAAACTGATTCTATGGCAACAATTAGGTCATTGTTAGACATGTCGAACAATATCCTTCAATGTAAATATTTGGTAGAACAAATTCTCATACCGAATTTTGAAATACCTGAATTTGAATTCGTGTGTGTCATTATTGGTCCAAGATCCCCATGGTATCATGACATATTTATCTACCTTGGTAGAGGAAATTTGCCATCCGATATCACCTCCAACTTTAAAAAGACCTTTGTTAAAAAGGAATCTCAATTCATGATCCTAGGTGATACCCTTTATCATTGAAGCATCGAAGGAGAATTAATGTGATGTCTTAACCAAGAGGAAGCCTTAACCACTTTAATAGAAGTACACGATGGAATATGTGGTTCCCATTCTAGTGGTATGACATTAGCTAAGAAACTGTTCAGGATGGGGTACTACTAGCCAACCATGGAAAGAGAAGTTCATCAATATGTGCATAAATGTGTCCAATGTCAACAACATAGAGATTTGATTCATGCTCCAACTTAGGAATTACAACCAATAATCACACCTTGGCCTTTTCCATAGTGGGGACTTGACCTCATAGTAAAAATCTCTCCAACCTCATCCAATGGGCATAATTTTATCATAACAACCACTGATTACTTTACCAAATGGGTTGAAGCCATTTCTATGACCTACATAATGGGGAAGAAAATTTCAAAGTTTATCCTGAATTACCTAATTTTCCACTATGTTATTCCCCAAACCCTTATCTCTAATAATGGGACACCCTTCAAAAATTAGGATGTGAAAGAGTTATGTCAAATATTCAACATCAAACACCAATTATCTACCCCATATTATCCCTAGGGCAATGGTCAAGCTGAGGCTACAAACAAGAACATCTTAAAAATCCTAAAGAATATAGTCAATGAAGTAGGTCATGACTGGCATCTACAGTTAAATCCAACTCTTTGGGCCTATCGAACTAGTATCTACACACCCACGAGTGTAACTCCTTACTCCTTGGTCTATGGATTAGAATCCATTTTTCCTATTGAGTTTGAACTCCCATTGCTATGAGTATCACTATAGAACCTAATCACTAATGAAGAATACAAAGTCTCTAGTTTGAATGAGTTAGAATTCCTGGATGAGAATCCTCTTCATGCCCTCAATCACTTGCAATTATATCAAAACCAACTGAAGCATTACTATAACAAGAAAATCAAGTTTTGGTCATTCCAAGTAGGGGATCTTGTCCTAAAGCAAAATTAGAAGAATCTACCAGATCAGGGCATTGAAGGAAAGTTTGAGCCTAACTGGTTGGGTCCCTTTGTTGTTACATCAAGCTATGGATCAGGGGAATATCAACTATCAATGATTGAAATTTAACCCTTGTAGTAGCCAACTAATAGCTTGCATCTTTAAAAAAATTATGCCTAGTCTTGAAGGGTGTAAAATCTGAAAATACAAAAAAAACAAAAATTGATCAAAATCCAAAAAACAATTAAGAAAAAGGATTGGAAAAAGTAAAGAAAAAAATCATCCTCTAGTGAAAACAACTTCAGTGGTGCTTTGGGCAAGTACCTTGATGAAAACTTGGCAAATGGGTGTCTTGCATAAATAAAAAACCTCTATCTATTCTTTGGCTCTTTATCCTATCATTCTTTGCCCAACCCTCCATCCATCACCCACTCGTGTCCTTATCATATTTTGATTTTGTGAAGTATCATATCCCCTTTAGTACTACTTCGCATATTCCTAAGGTTAGTTTATCCTGCCTATATCAAGGTAGTCTATTGCATCACATTGGGGGAAATTCATTATGAATCATATCAAATTCTTCTATATCTTAAGGTTATTTGGAAATATCATCAAAAATCCCAAAAAAATCATAAAATGTTCATCAAAAAATCCAAAAACATAAAAATCCTATATGGCTAAAATCCAAAAACATTCACAAAATTGTAAAGGAAAAATCCAAAAACATCCGGAAAACATTAGAATCCCTAAAAAGGTAAAAAATTGGAAATCCAAAAATAGTCCCCATTGTCGAACTACGTTTTCTCTAAGATTGAACGTAGGCAAGGCCATCATTGATGTGCCCCCCAAGACACCCTAGGTTAGTCTTTAGGATTCCGCCATAATAAACTGACATCCCTTCATCTATTCATATCCCATTGACAATAAGTTGAGATAGTCAAACTATGTGGTCTCTACATGTATAATGTAGGCAAGGCTTATCTTTGATCAACCCTCGAGATCCCTAGGATAGGACTTTAGGTTAGGTTCTTGGTCGAAACTTAGAAAACCCCTAAACATCCAAATATCAAAAAACCCCTAAACATCCAAATAGTACAAAACTCCTAAAACATCCAAATGTCGAAAAACCCCCAAAACATTCAAATCATAGAAAATCCCTAAACATTCAAATCTCAAAAAATCCCTAAACATCCAAATATTCCAAAAAACTCCTAAAACATCCAAATATCATAAAATACCAAAAACATTAGAAAACATTCAAAATACCTAAATAGCCTCAAATATCTTTAAAAAACCTTAAAAATCCTCAAATAATAAAAAACCAAAACATTCGCATAAGCTTTGAAAAAGGCCAAAAACAACCTCAAAACATTTTCGAAATACCAAAAGCATTGAAATATTCTAGAAAATCCAAAACCATCCATCCCATCTCACTTTCACCTACAATAAACCCTCACCCATAATAAATCAAGTGTCACCTTCAACCTTTGGCAAATCAAATGGAAAGCAATTATAGTGAGTCATAAAGTGAGAACCTAAGTGTCAAAATCTAAAGCCTAGATCATAGGTAAATGTGTCAATGAAGTTTATATCAGTGGCTTATCATAAATCTCATCATCATCCTAACATAAAACAACCCTCTGATCAACATGTCCTAGGATGTATCCTTCCTATGATGGACATCAGTATCAAAAATCACCTTAGCTAAATTTATCTAGCAAGAGATATATAGCATAGATTGTCTATCTTTGATCTTTTCTTGTGATTTATCATAATAACCCATTTTGAGGACCTCTTGATGATGTCTATCAAAATGATATAGAGAGAAAGGAATGGGTCATCAATCATGATCTTCTATTTTTTGTGCTTGTGGATACTCTTGTAAAATGATCTTGGTGCATACTTGCTTGGTTTTGTGTAGGAAGGTTGTTTGGAGTACATTGTTGACTATTGTGTATGCTTTGGTCCAATATATTCTAAGCTTCTAACTTAAATTCCAACCAGGTTTATGTATGTCAAGATGTGAACAAGGACTATCGTATCTATTGGTAGAGTTCAATTCCATTACACTAGATACAACATCATCCTAGTTATCAATACATTGATGCATCATGTCTATGTGTTATATCAAACAATAAGGAATGATGGAAAATCCCAATCCCAAGGTTTGAGCAATTCATCATCATGCATTTCTCATCACTCTCTCTAATACAGTCTTGGTGGATCATAGACTTGTTGGATCTTTTAAGGAAATTATCAAAATTAATGGTCAAAGCATCTTGTTTCTTTTATTTTCTCTCTGCACTAACCTAGTACCATGACAATCAACAATTTTCTTATCAATACATCCACCCTACATCAAAAAATCATTAGCATGCATACATATCATAATCATAGCATATCACATCATACATCCTACATCATCATGATCATTTAACTTGTGAGGAATAATATAGATTTTCTATTCTAAGCATCTTATAAACATGCATTACATCGCATATCATAAGTATAAATATTTGCATTAACCATCCATTCATCCATATGCATACATCATCACATCATAAAATAGTATGAGAAAATACATAAAATGAAAATGCATCCATAACATTTTCATATCATATCATCCCATAACATATCATGAAAAAGATATTGAAAAAGAATATAACATTGCATCCATCCATAGCATATCACCTCATATCATCACATATCACATAAGCATAAATAAAATGAATCCATACATGTGATTGCATCCATACACTCATAAGCATGAAATAAAATGAACACATCATGTTGAATTTGTATTTGTATCATATATATCAAAAAATGAATGTCATGGTATAGTATCTGGATCAGTGTATGTATATCGATCATAAATACAATATCCACGAGGCTATCAAAAATGAGACCATAAATGTCTATCTATATGAATTAATCGGGCAATGAAATCAAAAAGTGTTTGTACACTTGAGCTAGCCCTAATGGTTGCTCCCCTCTCTGGCTGCTCCTTAGGTCTAGGTCATGCATCACTCCTCTATGAAAATTTGCGTTGTCTGAGGGCTTGTGGCACATCTCTATGGTAATGCATCCTGTAGACACTGAAAATTGGTCTAGACCTACGAGTACCTTTTTTGACATAATTTCTAATGTCCATAGTCACAATTAAATAATGTTTATTATTTAATTACTTTCTATAGTCACCTTTCTACTATTAATTAAATAACCTTAATTATTCAATTCCTTCATTATGACCTTTAGTCAACCCTGATTAATTAAAAAAATATTATTTATTTAATTACGTCACTAATTAATTAATTCCCTTTCTAAATTAAATAATTTATTATTTAATTTATCCTTTCTTACATTTTTTACTATAATTAAATATTATTTTCGAATTATTTAATTATTCAATTAACCTTTCTGACAATTAATTAAATAAATCATTATTTATTTAATTAAATCCTTAATTTTGAATGTTTAATTAAATAAACATTTAATTCATAAAAATAGTTATTCATGTCACATTCTTCTATTGTCTATTTGACTCGAGATCTATTTGAATCCATCAGTTGTCTCCTGATTCGATATCTGATCATCTTTATGAAGAGACTCTTTGTCTTGATCAGTCATTCTAATTCTCCTACATGAACATATTTATTAATTAAATATCTTTATTTAATTAATTAATTCATTTGTGCATTCGAACAAATCGTTGTCTAAATTCTATCTTTATCCTTTTCATTTAAACTTTATCCTTCTAATTTTTGAAGACTTTCAACTAGAGATTAAATCATTTATTTAATCTTGATCTGTTATTGAGTCTATTTTTGAATAGTCTTAACACCAAATTAAATTATTATTTAATTTAATCTTTATCCTATAGACCTTTCTCAACTCATGTTCTAACTAACACAAATCTCTATCACATGGAATTCATCAATCTCAATCGTTGATCTCTCTTTTGAATCTGATTTAATCGTTCAAAAACCAGCTTTCTATAAATTGACTAACTTTCATCATTATTCCTCCTCCTGAAATCGATATACTTTTGGAAGAAAACTTGTTAATCTTTGATATTTTTCTATAATCAAATACATCAAGGCTATACTTGCACATTACTTAAAATCTGAGGGCAAGAATATTATCATGGAAAAATGGAGAAGGACAATCAAGATAATTCGAAGGAGTTTACATATATTCAATAAGATTGTTTTGATTATCATTTTAGTTTATTCCTTTGTGCTTTGTTGTTTAATTTAGATTAATGTTTTTTTATTAGATTTAACCGATCTTTCTTGTTGCTTTATTTATCTATGTTACATTTGGTGAACCGGACATGAATACATCCATCTTTGCAATTCGTAGAGTTTTTTTATTGATTTTTTGTAGGTATTGTGCGGAACGATGCATTTGACTGACGAAATGACGCATTTGTGATCATGAACCGCAACTGACAAATCCTGAGATGCATCTAACGAAACCTGACACATCTATGGCTTTCTGCGATGCAACTGACTAATGAAAAATATGATGCATCTACAACTTGAAATGACGCATCTTCCTGGTAACATTTCGAGTTTGAATTTTTTTCATTTTATGATTTTTTCTTTTTGATTTTATTTTAGCTAATGTTTGATTTGCAGCGTGTGTTTAGGAGGATAACATAGTGTTTGTAGGACCTAGCATAGAAGACATAAAAACATTTGAAACTTATTTTCTACAAGATGAGCGATGAAGACAGACTTGAGAAAAAAACTACTAAATCATTTTCTTGTAGAACCTTGTGATGAAGACAGATGATTAAAACTACTGAAAATTTGCATGCAAAACCTAGGTCAAAGGCTTTTAATTTAAAAACTTCTTGCTTGGTAGATTAGAAAATTTGTATTTTGGGCTGAAAATTAACTACTATCTTTTTTGTCTATTATTCTTTAGATTAGAACCCCGATTTGGTACATCGTAGTATCCTCTCCCCTTGCACATTCATGTGATCATGGGTGTAAGAGAACTGATTACTAACTCTAGAAATTTGGGCCTGCATTGGTGCTTAAGAGTAACCAACACGACTCAAAACCAGTGATGGGATTTTTTGCCGAGCCACTCCCAATCAGTATACAAATTTTAATACTCGAGGAAAGCTTAGTATTACAAGGATCCCAAAGAACAAGCATTTGATTCCCCAGTACCCTCGAGGTGCATCAAAACCTATAGAGCCTAACCTTTGTAGACTAGGATGATATTAACTCTTGCATGGCTCTTCTGAACAGGTGTCCAAACTAAAAATCTAATTTTTTCATACTTAAGCCAAAATCCTTCTATTTATTGGTGTAGCAGGTCGGATGTGTGAAGTCATCTCATATCTATATGGTTGATTATAGAGATGAAAAGTATGCCATGGGGAATTCATGGGTGTTGTAGCTTGGTTGCCCTAAGAAGTGTGTGTCATGGAGGGGATCCAGTGGGGTCAAGCTACTAATCATCCACCTTGAATATACATACTGGGGAAACCCAATTGAGAACTCAGTAAATATTGTCATTTCCAGCCTTAGGAATTGTACATGTCTTCTGGTTTTAATAGATTCATACACATCAAAATTGAAAACACTTTTTCTTATGTGATTGTTAGTTTTTATTTTCCAAAATTTGATCAGAAAATGGAGTCAATTTATATTATCATTACCAGAAAACCACAACTGAAAACTGAGTCACAACTATCAAATTCGAAACCCTATGTGTCATTATGAGTCGCAACTATTAAACGAAAAATCGCATGTGTCTGTGAACAAAGTTAGTTTTCATAGGGTTTAGATTCTAAGTCGTGTCTGATTATTGAGTCACATCTTATTATTGAGTCACATCTATTATAGGTTAAATTGCATCTTTTTGCAAAATTAGCATTTTTCTATCAACAACCAAGACTAGATTTCATCAGTTAGCTGCATCTGTAACCTACAACACATCTGTCAATTTTAGCAACACATTTGAAAAATGACCCAAATTGACTGTCAACAAAAATATCAAATTTACAATATCGGTCTGAAAGCAAACTATCATTTTGACTCTATTTCTTATGATCAACCTCGACAGAAAATTGAAAATTTCTCAAAAACCTTGCATTGTTTAGGTGTCATTTACGTTTTAGTCATAGGCATCGTAGTTTCAAAGCTTATTTACCTCATAGAAATTTACATATCTTAGAATAGGACAACTTTATGCATTATTGGATAAGTTAATTCTTCAATTATCATTATCATTGAACCTAGTCACTTTTGTCCTACTAGTGAATCCTTCCAACTCATTAGTCTAGTTTGGAAATTCACCTTATCAATTTGTCCTTGTCCTACATCAGGTTCCTTGGTAAGGTTAGGTCATAGCTTTGGATTATTCCATAGGTGGTAGGTAATACCTGCCTAGAATCATTTACTGTCATAGTCTACTCAAAATTTTGCATATTGTCATCCTAGCATACATCATTCTAGCATACATCATTTTAGAAATCCAAATTTTAGTGACATCCTTTATATTCACAAAATACCAAAAAAACATAGACTAGATCATATCATTTTAGGCATAGTTTTCATCGCCTCATCTTGAGCAACATTTTCATGGTTGAAACAAGGTCTAGAAAGAAACAAAAAGAGATGGTAGACCCATAGGACTTCATCAATATTTTTGGAAACTAATCATCAGGGACAAAAAGACCACACCAAACTTTTCTTGAAAAACATGTCATGAGGGACACACATGGAAAAAATTATTCTCAAGACATAGATGTTGTAGTTCAAGATCCTGAATTTTCATCCTTTATGGATGAGTGTTTGTAAAATGATCCTCAAAGATATCTGGAAAAGCTGCTAGTAGAAGGTTCCACACTACCACCAGGATTTTATGTACACACCTTGAAAATAACATCTAATCAACCATCACAAATTGTGACATCAAGCATATTTGTTCCTCAAATTACTGCAGCAATACCAACTGGCATACCTACTCAAATATCATCAATTGTAAACACAACCCCATTCAATATAACATAAGGTTTACAATTCACTATGCGAGCATCCTCATCAAACCCCTTTGGCACAAATACCACTGGTAAACGAGCCAAAGTTGGCATGAATAAAACACAAGATATACCTCATATCAGCACCAATACTGCCAATCCACACATAGGGGCTACACAAACATGAAATATTCCTACACCGAATCAGAACATTCAAACAAGATATATACCATCACCAAATCACAATCCATCATAGAATATTGCATTCTAGAACACTTACATTGATCCAAACAATGCAACCAACATACAAGTAGATGTTATCCAAAACCAAATGCAAGCTCTCCAACAAAAAATGGACACTATGTCTATGTTAGGCAAACAAACTATCTCAGCACAAGATTTATGTCCATGTACCTTTGAAAAAGCGCTATACATGACACCTTTCCCACATAGATACATTATACCAAATTTTCCTAAGTATAATGGGAAGAGGAATCCTTTGGAACACAACACACAATATTCTACAAAATGCATGGACATCTCGTATGACCCCACATACATAATCAGACTCTTTTTGTGAACCCTTGTCGGGATAGCATTGGAATGGTTCTCTAAACTACCATATGACATAAGATCATGGGGTGAATTAGCTAAGAAGTTTTTCGAACACTTTTCCTTCAACATAGACAATGAAATCATGATAGCTACCTTGTTTCATACCATGTAAGAAGACAGAGAAAACTTCACCACCTTTTTCCAGAGATGGAGAATTTTAGCTAGTCGTTGTCCTATTGAGATACCAGAGAAGCAAAAAGTCATGATATTTCTTGAAAATCTTCACCCAAAACTGAGAAGTGACTTAAGAGTGCATTATTGTACTTCATTCCTAGAATTGGTGCAAAAAGGCATTATACTTGAAAAAGTCCTTATTGATAAAGGATACATTAAGGTACTAGATAGGAACCTAGTTTTTCAACACCAAAATGCTCCCAATGATAGAAAAAAAATTGGTCTAGGAGCAAAAATATGAAAAATGACAGAATTGTTGATGCTAAGACCCTACATGCGGGACCTGTCATCACACTTAGAGTTTACAACTCCAATCATAACATGAATAATAATCTGGATCAAATAGACAACTTTGTCCAAAATTTGCAACAACAACAACCACAAAGGAGATTTCCTAAATGTGAATTTACCCCTTTGGGGGAACCAATCGAGACAAATTTCAAAGAATTGATTAAACATAATCTCCTAAAACCTCTAGAACCAAAATAGTATGATCTTGGACAATTTAAACCCTCATGGTGGGATGATAACACCTATTGTGAGTACCATCAAACAAAGGAACAAAACCTACAACAATGTCGACAACTAAAAAAAATCATACAATATTTTGTTGAAGACGAAATCATAGAAGTCAATTGGCAAAAACATACCAAAAACAGTGATCATAAGGTCTTCATAAATCCATTACATGACCATGGGAAAGGAAAGGCCTCTAGTTCAAGAACTAATAATAATACCTCGGCCAATTATAATAGTGCTAAGTATGATTATAAACTAGGTACCATCATCAATCATATCCAAGTTGTTGAAAAAAATATCAATATCATTACCATAAAGAAACATCCTGAATGTGCGGTCAATACACGCAGAATTAAGATAACCCTTCCAATTCCTTCTTTAGGGCCAACAACATAGTCTTCCAAGCTTAAGTATAATTTTCTTGACCAGTTAGGGAAGACCCCAACACAAATATCCATCTTAGAACTATTGACTATATCACCAGATCACTGAGCCATTCTTGACAAAGCCTTACAGAGCACAACAGTCCCTACCAACATAGATGTCAATCATTTCAAAGAAATGGTAGTATATTTAACCAATTCCGATCATGCCACATTCTCTCAACATGAATATTCAATTGAGAATACCCATCATAATGACCCATTACACCTTGAATTTCTTGTCCATCAAACCAAAGTCAGACGAGTCTTGGTAGACGAAGGAGCGGGGTTGAACCTCTGCACCTAGAAATTGGTTAAGGCATTAGGTTTCTCATAAGCATGTGTGGACACCACTAAGAGTATATTCATTAAGGCATATGACAATGAGGAAAGATCATTTAAAGGAGTTTTCACACTCCCTATCAGGATTGGCCCTAAAATTATGGACACTAGTTTTCAAGTCTTGGATCTCACCCTTCCCTATAATATTTTGTTGGGTAGACCTTGGTTACACACTATGAAAGTTGTACCTTCCACATATCATCAATTTCTAAAAAAATTGTACAATGGCACAAAGATCACAATTGATGGTGATCCCGATCCTTTTCAATACTACACAACCCTATGTGAAATACCACAACGACACATGCGATTCAATCAAGAGGCTTCATCCTCCACCTTATCCCTATATGTAGATCTATCAACTCTTACCAAGTCCATTGCATCACAACCATTACCATCCACTCCTAAGGTCAAGATTCAAGACAAGGGCTATGGAGAATATCACATGAGAGCATATTATTGTGTCAGTTAAATGGTTCCTCCTAAGTCATATGGTCTGCCCACAATAGATAGGAGACAATCCATAGTCATGTTCCATGTCACTCCTACAATGACATTGACAAAATGGGGAGAATTAACTCAAGAGGCCATAGAACAAGAAGATGTCACCTCCTAGTTGTATACTGAAGACAATAAAAACCCTCCACCATCTATATAGATATCTAAGGGTCAATATGGAAAAGGATTCATGATCATGCAAAGCAAAGGATATGATGTGGATAGTAGTTTAGGGTTACATTAGAATGAAAGGACTAAACCAATCATTGTCTCACCATGACCAAAAGGACTAGGCCTAGGGTTTCAACCGATTAGAATTGGTATTCCTGGTACTTTGTTATCTTCACAAGAGGAATTAAGTTCTTCTAAGGACATCGAGATATCCCATGAACCATTTGACCCAACTTACAATGACTCCCTTGACTCAAACAAATATGAATGGGATTCCCTTTCCTCCACAAGCATGATGGACCTAGATAAGCTATTTGGAAAACTTGATAAAATTCTACAACCCACACCGATCCCATCTAGCCCTCATCCTAAAAATTCCTTGTCTAAAGAAGAATGGCTTAAACTTTATTATTGGGAAACCCTTGATCATGAAGCTTGGGCACCTAACGAACCATGTTCTGACAACCTAGCCATTACAGTGGTCCCACCCCAAAGTCTACCTGTCTATAAGAAAAATAACATTAAGGAGTTAGTCCAAAACTTTTGTGACCATGTTAACCACTCTATATTCACCTTTTCAGCCTCCACCTTTGATAACTCCTATGATGAAATGCCCCTCGTATATCCCCAACTTATTTATTGGGATCAACAAGGTACACCCATCTTAGACATATTCGAGAATGACGAAGTGATAGCTGAGTTCATGTGACTTCGAGAAGCCATACCTAGAGGGGGTCATAAAGTTGGCTTTACCATAGACTTGGATGACATGGAATATTTTGGGGAGTTTGTTCACACCTCCAGTCAAAAAAATGAAAACAAAAAGAAAAACAATAAAAATGATGAAAATGACAAGTCCCTAGGTGAAAACCGAAAGGCGCCTTTGGACGAAGAAATAGTAAAAATAAAGGATGCATCCAAGGGAAAATAACCTCTCTGAGGCACCCAAGGATGGAGGTTTGAAAATTCTCCTAGTTGCTCAGGAAAAATCACCAATGCTAGTAGAAGAGTCTATTGAAATCAACATAAACACTGAAGAGAACCCTTGGGCAATATACTTTGCAGCATCTTTGATAGAGAAGGAACAACTAGAGTTTAGAGACTTCTTTGCAAAAAGATAGATAAATTTTGCATGGTCATATGTTGACATGCCTAGGTTGGATCTAGACCTTATATTGCATCATCTACCATTACAACCAGGTGTTAAGCCAGTCAAACACAAGTTAAGGAAAATGCATCTGCAAATCGCTTTACTAGTCAAAGCTGAACTTAAGAAGCTAGTGGATGTTGGATTCATTAGAACCATAGACTATGCAGAATGGATATCAAATCTTGTGCTAGTAACCAAAACATCTAGGGGCATCCAAATTTGTATGGACTTCAGAGATATCAACAAGCCATGTCCTAAGGATGAATTCCCTTTGTCGAACATCGACATGATAGTAGACCATACAACAGGATATGAGATGCTATCCTTCATGGATGGTTTGTTTGGGTATAATCAGATCAAAATATCTACTGAGGACCAACACAAGACAAATTTCACATGTCCATGGGGAACATATTGCTTGAATGTTATGCCTTTTGGGCTCAAAAATGTTGGAGCTACATATCAACGTTCAATGATGACTATTTTGCATGACCTTGTACATACTCTCATGGAAGACTATGTCGATGAAATAATAGCCAAATCATTGACAAGAGAAGATCATTTGAAAGTCTTAGACAGGATATTCCAAAGACTATAAAATTATAAAGTAAGGCTCAATCCAAAAAAATGTGTCTTTGGCGTTAAATCAGGAAAACTTCTAGGATACATCATTTCTAGAAGAGGCATCAAAGTGGACCCTATAAAAGTAAGAGCTACAATGGACATGCCTACACTAGCCAGCATTGGTCAGCTAAGAATGCTAAAAGGGAGATTACAGTCTATCAGATGCTTCATAGTATAGTTAGCAGAAAAGATACATCCATTCCAACATTTTCTTAAGAAAGGGGTACTGTTCGTATGGACACCAAAATTTCAAGAAGCTTTCCAAATGATCAAGGATTACCTGCTTACTCCACTTGTGTTAATGCTACCTACAGATGAAAGAACTTTGACACTTTACATTTCAGCAACTTAGTCAACATTAGGAGCCCTACTCACACAAAATGATGATCAAGGTCATGAAAGGGTAGTGTACCACATCAAACATATTTTGGTGGGATATGAACTAAACTACGGTAACATAGAATGTGCATGTCTTGCAGTAGTTTTTTCTATTCAAAAAATTAGGCACTATATGCTAAACCGCCTGGTCACCAAGATAGATCCTCTGAAATATCTCCTAAGTAAAGAAATATTAATAGGCCGATTGGCTAAATGGGTAATGATACTTAGTGAATATGACATCCAGTATGTAGAAAGAAAAGTGATAAATGAACAAGTAATTTTTGATCAGTTAGCAGATGCACCAATTAAGGCTAACCATCCTTTAGTGGCAGATTTTCCTGATAAGTTCATCTTCAAATTTGACACTAGAACCACATGGAAATTATACTTTAACAAGTCACATACTAATCATGGTTTAGGAGCTGGCATACTATTTGTTATGCCTCAAGGAGATACTATCCCTAAGTCATTCAGAATTGCTTTCCCTTCCACCAACAATATAGCAGAATATGAAGCCCTTGTGACAGGATTAAAAATGGTATTCCAATGGAAGATTAAGCATTTACATTTTTATGGAGATTCTCAGCTAGTAGTTTGGCAAGTCAATGATGAGTATGAAACTAAAGATGAGAAAATTGCTGCCTACAAGCGCATGGCTGATAGTTTCAAGCAATAATTTGATAACATTACCATTCAACAAATTCCCTACATTTAGAACAGGGCAGTAGATGTTATGGCAACCATTGGGTCATTATTAGATATTCCTAGCAATGTGCCTAAATTCAATTTTTTGGTCGAACAACTTTTGATCCCTACCTATGATGTCCCTGATTCCACGATGGTATGTACAATTTTTGGTCCTACTTCCCCATGGTACAAGGACATATATGATTACCTCCATGCCCAGATCCTACCCTTAGACTTGTCAAATAACCAATGTAGAACTTTTATCCAAAATTATTCCAAATATACCACCATCGGAGATACCCTTTATAGAGGTGCCTTAGATAATACCATATTGAGAAGTCTCGATGTTGAAGAAGCACGGGAAAACTTACGTGCGGTATATGAAGGTATCTATGGATCCCATTCTAGTGATCCTACCTTGGGTAAGAATATTATGAGATTAGGTTATTATTGGCCTAAAATGGAAAAAGACTCGTATATCTTTGTCAAGAAATGTCAACAATGTCAGGTACATAGAGATTTGATACATGCATCAGCATAGGAGCTCCGACCAATAACTTCACCATGGCCTTTTTCCCAATGAGGAATTGACCTCATATGTAGGATACACCCTCCATCTTCCAATGGCCATAAGTTCATTATAACCGCCGCTGAATACTTCACCAAGTGGATTGAGGCTATTCCTATGACCTATATTACTGGCATGCAAATTTCCAAGTTTATTCTAAACTACATAATTTGTCGATACGGTGTTCCTCAATCCATCATCATAGATAATGGTTGTCCATTCAAGAACCAAGAATTACACCATATCTGTGAATAATTCCATATGCAACATCAATTTTCCACCCCATATTACCCACAACGTAACGGCCAAGCAGAGGCATCTAATAAAACAATCATCAGAATCCTCAAAAAGATTGTCAATGGCGTTGGTCATGACTGACATTTATAGCTAAATCCTGCCTTATGGGCCTATCGCACAAGTTTCTGCACTCCTACTGGCACCACTCCATATTCCTTGGTATTCAGTTCTAAAGCTATCTTACCTATTGAGGTTGAAATTCCTTCCCTAAGGGTATCTTTGAAAGGTCATATTGATGATGAAGAGTATCATGTATCCAGATTGCATGAGTTATAATTCCTAGATGAACGAAGACAAAAGGCATTAGATCATCTTCAAGAATATAAGAATCGTCTTCGTCATAGTTATAATAGGAAGTTTTGAATAGAAAATTTGACATTGGTGACTTGGTCTTAATGAAGAACTCGAAGAATCAAATTGACAGAGAAAAGCCAAGCAAGTTTGTACCTAACTGATTAGGGCCTTATATTGTTATAGAAGCCTTTGGGTTAGGACCATACCAACTCTCAACCCCTGAAGGAGAACCACTCTTGTCACCAATCAATAGCCTTAACCTAAAGAGGTTTTATGCATAGCTTCTAGGAACCATGTCTTAATCATAAAAAATACAAAAAAATTGTTACCTTGATGAAAACTTGGCAAACAGAAGTCTTTGTAACACCAAAAAAATTGAAAAATCAATAAAATAGTAAAGAGAAATAATCCATCCAATAGTGAAAACCACTTTGGTGGCACTTTGGATAAGTACCATGGTGAAAACCTGGCAAATAGGCACCATGTGTAGTCAACTTCGCGCATTCATCTACCATCATTCCAATTAGACTTTTCAACCATGATCCATAATAAATGGTTATCCTATCCATAAGTTGGAATGATTGACATCAAGTCCACTACATCTCCCCATTCTATCCCAAAATTCTTATACCCGACTAGGGGAAAATCCTCGATTTGCATCATTTGGACCTTGTACATATCATCCCAACATCGAAAAATATTCTGAAAAAAGCTCAAAAACATCATAAAATGTCTTGAAAAAATTAAAAAATATGAAAAAATCAGTATAACAAGACAAGAAAAATCAAAACATGTCAAAAATCCCAAAAACAGAGTCAGTTGTGTTAAGTCAATCATAGACATAGTCAAACTACGTTGCCTCTATGATTGGACTTAGGCAAGGCCATCTATTGATGTGCCCCTGAGGCATTAGGTTCGTCTTTCTAGGTTGGTCACATATCACACACATAAAAATAATGAATCGTTCTTTGTACATGTCAAATTCATTGGTTGTGTTGAACTATGAGGTCTCTATGTGTACAACGTAGGCAAGGCCATCAATCAATGAGCCCTTGAGGTTGCACTAGGTAAATCTATTAGGGGTTATCACACTCATTATCACACACATCGCATAAACATCAAGTTAGGCTCATATGTGTCAAGCATTCATGTTAGTCATTATTCATGTCAAACTATGAGTTCTCTATGTGTACAACGTAGGCAAGGCCATCAATCGATGAGCTCCAGAGGCCGCACTAGGTCAGTCCTTTAGAGTACATCATGTCAAGTCCACATAAGTCAACACACACACACTCAAAATAGTCAAACATCAAGACAAGTCACACATCAACAAGGCAAACAAGTTAAAATTGTCATCAAGTCAAAATCAAACACATTGTCAGAACAATCAACTTATGTCTTATCCAAGATATGTCTTTCTTGAAAATAGACATTATCAGTTATCATAGCCTTATGTAGCTTGTCGCATCAACAACATCAAGCTCAAACATCTTATATGGCACCTATCTTTCTAAAACCAGGCTTTGTCATGCCTTACATAGATAGTCACAAAGTTGAAACTAGACTCAACGTCTTATACGGTATGTGTCATCCCTGACATCAGGCTATTTCAAACATCAAACAATCCCACAAGATCAAATTTTGGAAAATACTTTTATTTGGGTTTTTGACTTTATTACTTATTTGTCTTATGTTTTTATGAATTTGTATTCAAGTCCAGTTACTAGCTTTCCTCGAGGATGTCCCATGAAGGATTTAGAAGAGAAATGATGTCTCTTGACTTTTTCTTTTTATTTGATTGCTCATATGGTTTGCCTCGACAAAAAGACTGGGGCAATTTGGCCTTTAGTATGAGTTAAAGACACTCCTTGTCTACAACTATCTGTTTTTCGCAAGTGGATAAATTTGTACACCTTGGTCTATCTCATATCATGGTGTTTACTATCTATTTGTGTCATGTCCCACCCAATGTTGATTTAATGCAAGGCTTGGTATGTATTTCGCAAAATATTGAAGATTTTATAATTTTTGTAATATCCATTTCTGATACTAACATCCATGTCTACTATTCATCTTTTTTCTGCTCTAACATTTTCTTCTTTTCAACATCTTCATTATCCTTATCTATTTTCCCCTAGTCTCTTGTCCTTCATATTCCAGTCCTCATTGATTTCGAGAGCACACTCATGTTCTTTGAACCTACCTGTCCTCTTGAGTTGACATACTAATACCTCCTCGTCATCCTTCCTCACCCTACTTTCACTAAGGCATATCGTTTTTTCAATTTCTTTGACACAATGTGATAAACAACATTGTATGAAAGAGGGGAAAACTGTAGACACTGAAAATTGGTCTAGACCTACGAGTACCATTTTTGACATAATTTCTAATGTCCATAGTCACGATTAAATAATGTTAATTATTGAATTACTTTCTATAGTCACCTTTCTGCTATTAATTAAATAACCTTAATTATTTAATTACTTCATTATGACCTTTAATCAACCCTAATTAATTAAATAAATCTTATTTATTTAATTACGTCACTAATTAATTAATCCCCTTTCTAGATTAAATAATTTAATATTTGATTTATCCTTTATTACATTTTCGACTATAATTAAATATTTTTTCTAATTATTTAATTATTCAATTAACCTTTTCTACAGTCAATTAAATAAATCATTATTTATTTAATTAAATCCTCAATTTCGAATGTTGATTTAATTAATAAAAATATTTATTCCTCTCACATTATTCTATCGTCTACCATCTACTTGACTTGATATCTGTTTGAATCCACCAGTTGTCTCCTGATTCGATATTTGATCATCTTTGCAAAGAGACTCTATGTCTTGATCAGTCAATCTAATTCTCTTGCATGAACATATTTATTAATTAAATATCTTTATTTAATTAATTAATTCATGTGTGCATTCGAACAAATCATTTTCTAAATTATATCTTTATCCTTTTCATTTAAACTTTATCCTTCTAATTTTCGAAGACTTTCAACTAGAGATTAAATCATTTATTTAATCTTGATCTCTTATTGAGTCTATTTTTGAATAGTCTTAACACCAGATTAAATTATTATTTAATTTAATCTTTATCCTGCAAACGTTTCTCAACTCATGTTCTAACTAACACAAATCTCTATCACATGGCATTCATCAATATTGATCATTGATCTCTCTTTTGAATCTAAGCCGATCATTTGAAAACCAACTTTTTATAAATTGACTGACTTTTGTCATTATTCCTCCTCCCAAAATCAATATAATTTTGAAGAAAACTTGTTAATCTTTGATATATTGCTATAATTGCATACATCAATGCTATACTTGCACACTTACTAAAAATTTGAGGGAAATAATATTATCACGGAAAAATAGAGAAGGACAATCAAAATAATTTGAACGAGTTTACAGATATTTGGTGAGATTGTTTTAATTATCATTTTAGTTCATTCCTTTGTAATTTGTTGTTTAATTTAGATCGATTCTTGTTTATTATATTTAACCGATCTTGTTTGCATCTTTATTTATCTATGTTACACATCCTATAATAAGTTGCCTCAGTCACAGCCTCTCTGTGAAATCTCATGGATACAGGCTTGCCCTGAGAAGCTATTGTCATCACCTCTATCTAATGTCATCATTCGATATCCTAATCTCTCTCAATAGTCATAGAATGTAACTGTTGCCTAACATGATCTCTCTCTGAGGTCATGGCCACAACCTACTTCCATTCCTAGTCCCTCTCCACAGTAACTACCAAAATCTATTGGTGGGCCTAATCCCACTAACCTATGAGAACCTGCACCTACTACTATAGCTACTGAATCTAATACCTCTGGCATCTAGTGGTGGTGGTTCCTAAGCTTGATTATTTGGAGGTTGTTACTGAATTAGAGGTTGTTGTGGAACCTGTTGTCCCACTGGTGGTGCCCCCATAATTTGTTGATCTTATCTATCCTAGCCACCTTGTCCCAGTCCTCTGCCCTTGCCTGCTCCTCTCCCTTGTGGTCTCCCTCATGGGGGAGAACTTTCTAGATCTATAAATCTATTTGGAGTTGTAAATAATTCATCATAATTCGGTGTTGTCTGTGTGACCACCTGGGCTTGGTCATAAGCCCATGGCTGAGCTACAAACTATCTAAAACCCTCCACTACCTCTAAATTTGAATAGTGGGTCCCCATGTAGGAACCTCTCGAGATGACCTCACAAATTTGGCTTTGAATACATCATCTGGCCTATCCTAATACTCATTGAACTCCTATGTCACCATGTCTAGAAAATATCTCTCTATAATTGTGTGCTCTCAGACCTGCATGTACCAGGTCTACCTGGAAAAAACAACTATTTAGCATCATCATACCATGTTAGCATCTGTAGCCAAGGTCATCATCTAAACACTATCATATAATCAAGCACCAGCCGCCAATGTAGGAGTCCAAGATGCCCAGTGTGTCATAGGGTGATGAAGCCTCCATATCTCTAAATCACAAGATCATCTGGCTCAACATCGGCCATATATACAATCGAATGAAGCACAACAATATGCTCCCAATCCCAAATGTGAAGTAGGGTAACCCCTACGCCAATGGCTCTACCATCACAATAGATGAAGTCATGCATATTATTATATAAGGAGGCCTTTATCACTAGCCCCCATACAAATAGAGTCCTCCTATAGAGCATCATGTTCCATGCTAAGCACCATCCTTGGTTGAACCCTCTACTTTGTCGGTCTCGAGTGACCAAACCTAAAATGATGAGTACAATAATAAATGGGAATGTGGGCACACAACCTCTATACATCTCGAGGTCTATCTGAGATGTAGATAAAATGATGTCCTCGATCTCTATCACCTCATCACATGCATCATATCCAGTGTCAACATTGTAAATCACACACTCACCATGTATTAGAAAGCACAAAATCCACCATACATCCTCCAATGTCACTGTCACCTCACCTGTCAAAAGGTGGAATGATGAAGTCTCACTATGTCATCTCTCGCATAGTGCAATCATCATGGAAAGATGATTTTGAACGACGAGCACATATGCAATGTACCATAAGCTAATCTCTCCCAAGTTCTCCTAGTGCAACTTAGAAAAATCACCCAATCTCTCCAAAAATGTGGGTTGTTTCTCATGCAACATCAGTGGTGGAATGACCTCCTACACCCATGAAGCGCACAACATAAAAAAAACATAAAAAATTTGACTTAGTTTGGAATTTTCAGCTCAAAAATCACAATAGTGTCACTATTTTCAATAGCATCACTATATTTAAATTCCAAATTGTGACACTCAAAGGAATTGAAAATTGAAAATCACAAAGTGCATCGCCATATACATGTGCATCATGATTTAAACTTTGGAAACCCTAACCCTAATTTTAAATTAGGAAGTGCATCGCTATATACCTATGTGTCATAATATAAAATTGGAAACCCTAATTTTAAATCACGAACTGCATCGCCATATACATATGCATATCTTAAAATAATTTTAGCGTCATTGATTCTCAAATGGGTATCGCTATATAGTGACGCTTCCAAAGATTAAAATTCAAAAAGAAATAAATGCATTAAAAATTCAAATTTCAAATCAAGTTTTCGATCACATATTAGTGGTCCTACACCTGGAAGTCATTGATTCTCCTGAAATCGATTGGAAATGTGTTGTGGAAGCTCTCGTTGCACCATTTTGTCAGAGGGTCAGAGCTCAAAACAACAAGAATCCTCAAGGTTTGAATGCACAAATGAATTGAAAGTGACCCTTCTTGGTTTATTTATGCTAGAGAATTAGGTTTTTTCCCTAATTTACTATTCAAGCTAGGTTTCTCATCATTTCCACCAATTTTTCCAATTAGAACCTAATTTTGCATCATTTTTTTACATTTTTGGCATGATTCTTGCATCTTGGAACCTTTTTGGATCCTTGGGGCAACTTTGATTTTAATCGAGAAATTAACCCAAAATTCCATATTTTCGCTCGATTCCTCGAGGGCCTAGGGAATCAACTTAATCCTTTCGCTAGGGCATCTGAAAAATCAAAGAGATCAATTTTTGTTTCTGATTTGGGTAGTAGTTTTTATCTATAGATCATTATTCTTTGAACCAAAGTAGTAGGTACCTCACTTCAAAGAGGGGAAAAATGTAGACACTAAAAAATGTCTTGAAGGATATCATACCCTCAAATCAGGTATACTAACATCATTTCCTCTCAAACCCATCCTCTTTTCACTTAATTGATTAAACTAGCCTAGCTATTCAATTAATTGCATCATTTGCGTCTATTAACCTAATTTATCAAATCAGGTTAATTCACCCCCTTTCACGCTAATATTTCATCTTATTAAATTAAATTAAATCAAAGTATTTAATTTAATTCCCTAAGTCATCTTATTTATCTAAATAATCTTATGTTATTTAATTAAATGTCATCTCACCTTTCCCCATTCATTAAATCATTTAATTTAATGAAAATCAATGTATTCTTCTAATTCCCCTAATTGTGTGATTAAACCTTGTTTAATTAACAATTAATCTAATTTTCCTCCAAAAGGGGAATATTCCTTATCCCCTTTTTTGCACAATTAAAAATTTGTTTTAAATTGCAAATTAACCTTTTTCCTCACCCATAAGAATATTCCAAAAGGAATATTCTCTCTCCTCCAATCATTTGAAAAAGGGATATTCTCACTTGGCTTCTTGAGCAAGCTAAACTTGTGACCTTTGAGCAAGTTACCTTGTGACCAATGTGTGTAGGTCAAAAGTATGTTTGTTTGAAACAAATCGAAACCCTTGATTAAATATCATCTTGTATTCTCACCCATTGATGAGAATTTGTGATCCATGCCTCCTATTTCCTCCATCCTTGATCATTGATTGATATTTTCAATCTCAACCCTTCATTTCTCATTTTCTCTCCTATAAATAGAACACTATTTGGAGACAAATGGATCCATCTTTCAATTGAAAACTTATGTTGTTGAATTCAATTGCACTCACACTCATACTTTACTCACATTTAGCATATTTTTCATTTTTAGTTGCATAATAGCTTTAAGCTTTGATTAACGAATTCCATGCATCCATCTTAGCTTGTTTATAAATTAGGGTTTGAATATTTTAGCTTAGAATTAGCTTAGATTAGCTTAGAAATTTCATATTTAGGTCAATTTAGCATAAAATCATGTTAATTTAGCTTACATCATGTTTAATTTAGCATAAATTAGGTTTTCATCACTTTATCACAACATTTTCATCGATTATCTTCCATAGAATTGATTGAACCAAGCTCACAGATCATGGGATTTCCCGAAAGGGTCGTTATTCTACATCAAAACGATGCCAATTCCAAAATGAGATAAGTTTCAAATTGGTTAGAGTAGGCATTTAACTGCTTTTGTATTATGCAGTTTTCAGTTTCAATAAATGCTTAGTTTAAACTTTCAATTTGAATGATCTTATTTCGTAGATTGAGTATTAGCAGCTATGTTATGCTTCGATTCATCATGGATCAAGCATAATCGACCCATGCTAACATCCTTTCTCTCGCAGATATTATATGGATTCGATAATCGATGTGCCCTTTATTTTATGTGCATGAATGTATGGATGCATATGATGTTGATATGAAGTGATATGCTTATGTATGGATGCACTTTGTTTTTCAGAATATTTTTATGACATGTTATGAGATGGATGTTATGGTATGTAGATATTATGCTTATGCAAATGATATGGAAGTATTTATTTTTGTGTACTTTTCTATGAAATTTATGATATGATGATGTACGCATGTGGATGTATGGATAATGCAGATGTTCATGCTTATGATATGATAATGCAATGTATGTTTATGATATGTATGTAGCAGTTTAAGATGCCTAGAATAAAAAATCTATATTATTCAGCGGAACTTAAATGATAATGATAATGTAGTGAAATATATTTTTTAATATCTATGATATGTTGTGATGATGCAAGATGTATGCATGTTGATGCTTTGTGGATGCAAGATGGATGCATTGATGATGTTTTTGTTGACTTACATGATACCAGGTTAGCGTTGAAAGAAGATAGAAGAAATAAGATGAATGATTCGATAATTGATTTTGATGATTGATTCAAAAGGTCCAACAAATCTATGATCCACCAAGACTTATTAGAGATGGTGATGCATGATGCATGATGATGATTTTCTCATATCTTGGGATTGTGATTTTTCATCATTCCTTATTTTTTATATAACACATAGACACGATCAATCAAGGTATTGATAACTAGGATGGTGTTATCAATTACACTAGATACAACGCCATCCTAGTTATCAATAATTGATTTTGATGATTGATTCAAAAGGTCCAACAAATCTATGATCCACCAAGACTTATTAGAGATGGTGATGCATGATGCATGATGATGATTTTCTCATATCTTGGGATTGTGATTTTTCATCATTCCTTATTTTTTATATAACACATAGACACGATCAATCAAGGTATTGATAACTAGGATGGCGTTGTATCTAGTGTAATGGACTTTGACTCTGCAAATAGATAGGATGGTTCTTGTTCACACCTTGACATATGGAAAGCTCATTGGAATGTAGTTTAGTAGTTTAGAATATCTTGGACAAAATCATACATACTAGTCAAAAATCTACCCCAAATGACTTCCCTACACACAACTAATCAAGTATGTGCCAAGATTATTTTATAAGAATACCCACAAGAATAGCAAATGAAATATAATGATCGATTCCCCATTCCTTTCTCTCTAAATAATTTTGATATACATCATCGAGAGGTCTTGGAATGGGTCTTTAAGATAAATCATGAGAAAAGATCAAAGACAAATAGTCAGTGTTATCTATATCTCTTGATAGGTTTAACTTAGCTAAGGTCATTTCTGATACTAATGTCCATCGTGGGAAGGATACATCCTTGGACATGTTAATCAGATGTTTTGATTAGGATGATGTGTGTCATAATTTTTTTATACAAACTCCACTGACTCGTTTACCCATGATATAGACTTTAGATTTTGACACTTAGGTTTTCAATTTACGACTTGTGACACTTTATTTCTACTTGTTTTTCCAAAGGTTGAAGGTGATGATCGATTTATTATGGGTGATGGTTTATTATGAGTGAAAGTGAAATGGGATGGATGGTTTTGGTATTTTCTAAATATTTCATTGTTTTTGGTGTTTTAAAAAAAAATTGTCGTTGTTTTTAATATTTTCGGGAGTGTTTATGTGAATTTTTTGGTTTTCAATTATTTGAGGTTGTTTAGGTTTTTTTCAATGTTTTCCAATGTTTAGGAATTTTCAAAGTTTTCTAATATTTTCGGGTTTTCTAAGATTTGAATGTTTAGGGATTTTCAAGATATTTGAATGTTTAGGGTTTTTTGAAATTTCCGACCAAGAACCTAACCTAAAAGACCTATTCTAGGGTCATCAAGGGTTGATCAAAGATTAGCCTTGCCTACATTATACACATAGAGACCACGTAGTTTGAACTAACTCAACTTATTTACAATGAGAAATGAACAATTGATGGAATGTCAGTTTATTATGACATGCTCCTAAAGACCAACCTAAAGTGTCTCAAGGGCACATCAATGATGGCCTTGGCTACATTCAAGCTCAGAGACTCGTAGTTTGACAAGGTACTATTTTTTTTATTTTTGATGTGTTTTGGATGTTTTGGATTTTGACTTTACAACTTTTTGAATGTTTTTGGACTTTAGTTGTATAGGATTTGGATTTTTGATGAATGCTTTACAAATATTTTTGGTATTTTCAATGCGATTTCCAATAACCTTAATATATACAAAAACCTAATATGATCCAAAACAAATTGCCCCCATCATGATGCAATAGACTACCTCAATGTAGGTGGGACAAATTGACCTTTGGAATATGCCAAGTAGTACTAAAGTGGATATGATACCTCACAATATCAAGCCATGATAGGAGCATATATGGGTGATGGAAATAAATAGGGTGAATGATGTAATGAATGAATGTGATGCAAAGAACAATAGGATAAAGAGATAAAGATAGATGGAGATGCTTTATATATGTGAGGCATATGTTTCCTATTTTTTCACCAAGGTACTTTCCCAAAGTGCCATTGAAGTGGTTTTCACTAGAGGACAATTATTTTTCTTTACTTTTTCAATACTTTTTCTAATTTTTTGAATTTTGATCACTTTAAAAAAAATAAAAAATAGATTTGCACCCTTCAAGACTAGGCATAAAACTATTTAAGATGCAAGTTGTTCATTGGTTCCTACAAGGGTTCACCTTTAGGTGTTGACAATTGATATACTCCTAATCCATACCTTGTTGTGATGACAAAGGGACCCAACCAATTAGGCTTAAACTTTCCTTTACTATCCTGATCTAGAAGATTCTTTTGATTCTACTTTAGGACAAGATCCCCTACCTAGAAATACCAAAATTTGATCTTCTTGTTATAGCTTTGTTTTAGTTAGTTTTGATATACTTGATAGTGACTAAGAGAATCAAGATAATTCTCATCCAATAATTCTAGCTCATTCAGTTGAGATACTCTATATTATTCATTAGTCATTAGGTTCTGTAGTGATGGAACCTCAACCTTGATAGGCAAGATGGCTTCTAATTCGTAGACCAAGGAGAAAGGGGTTGTACCTATAAGCATGCAGATGTTGGTTCAATAGGCCCAGATGTCAGGATTTAACTAAAAATGTCAATCACGACCAGCTTCATTGACCTTTATCTTTAGGATTTTTAGAATGGTATTGTTTCTAGCCTCGACTTGACCATTACTTTGGGGGTAATATAGGGTAGAGAATTGATGTTGGATGTTGAATCTTAAAATATCTCTTTCACATCCTAGTTCTTGAAGGGTGTTCCATTATCTAAGATAAGGGTTTTTGAAATGCTATAATGACAAATAAGGTAGTTTAGGATCAACTTGTCAATTTTCTTTCTCATTATGTAGGTCATAGGAATGGCTTCGACCCACTTGGTAAAGTATTCAATGGATGTTATGATAATCTTGGGGTTGTTAGATGAGGTTGGAGTGATTTTTCCTATGATGTCAAGCCTCCACTATGAGAAAGGCCAAGGTGTGACCGTTGGTTGCAACTCCTAAGCTAGAGCATGAATCAGATCTCCATGTTTTTGACACTAGACACACTTCTACACATACTTATGAGTTTCTCTTTCCATGGTTGAATAGTAGTACTCCATCCTCAATAGTTTCTTAGCTGAATTCATAGCACTAGAATGGGAACCACATATGCCATTATGTACTTATGTTAAAGTGTTCAAGGCTTCCTCTTTGTTAATACATCACAATAATGTCCTTCAATGCTTCAGTAGTAAAGGGTATTACCTAGGCCCTTCGATGCTTCAGCAATAAAGGGTATCACCTAGGCTCATGAATCTGGATGCCTTATTTACAAAGGTCTTTTTAAGGCTAGAGGTGATATCGGATGGGAGGGTTCCTCTACTAAGCTAGATGAATGTATCATGATACCATGGGGATCCAGGACCAATGATGACACACGTGAATTCAGATTTAGGGATTTTAAAATTCGGTACAAGAATTTTTCTACCAAGAATTTGCATTGGAGGACATTGTGTGGCATGTCTAAAAATGATCCAATTATTTCCATACCATCTATTGCTCAGTTGTTCATGCAAGGAATATTCTCAAAATTTATATCAATGAAAAGGTCCTTGAGACTCTCTACCATCTTCTTATAAGGAGTAATCTTATCGTCCTTAGTTTGATGGTCATCATTGACTCGGTTGATAACCAACTATGATTATCCATATAATTTCATCTCTTGTATCAGCAACTGAACTTCTATCCTTAGGCTTGTGATTAGGGCTTTATACTCAAAAATATTATTTGTACATGGAAATGATAGCGTGTATGACTTTAGAATACAATCACCTTGATGGGTGATAAAGAGAATACCCATCCCTAATCCATGTTGGGTGAATGATCCATCAAAGTCCATTTTCCACTAATATGTTGTATTGACAAGGAATATCGATTCATCAATGAATTCAGATATCAATGGATTCTCTGCATCGATAGGTGCTTCTGCTAGTTGATCTGTGATCGCTTGTCCTTTTATTTCCTTGTGCTCCACATACTCTATGTCAAGTTCAATCAAGATCATCACCCACTTGGCCATTCATCTAGTAAGATTTTATTTGGATAACATGTATTTCAATGGGTTGATCTTTTCAATAAGCTTGATTTGGTGCAACAAAATGTAGTGTTTGAAATTTTGTGAAGCAAAAACCACTGTTAAGTATGCTTTCTCAATGAATTAAAGGTTCATTTCATATCCCACCAAGGTCCTGTCAATATAATAGATAGCCCTTTCCTATCCATTTTCATCATGTTGCACGAGAAGAGCACCTACTGATGTTGATGTTGCTAAGATGTATAGGATCAATGGTTTTTTTGGTATCAATGGAATGAGCACTAGAGGTATAACTAGGTAGTCCTTGATCTATTGGAAATATTTATCAAACTTCTCATACCACTTGTAAGTTATTCCTTTATGGAGAAGATGTGAAAAAGGGTGGACTTTATTTGATAATGCACTATGAACCTTCTGATGGACTGTAATCTTCCTTGTAGCCTTCTCAGTTGTTTCAATGTTTGCGGTGGTTACATGTCTAGGATGGCTTTTTCTTTTTATGGATCAATTTCTATCCCTCTTTGTGAGACAATATAGCCAAGAAGATTCCCTGATGTAATCCCTAAGACACACTTTTTTGGATTTAGTCATACCTTGTACTCTTTGAGTCTATCGAAGATGGGTCCTAATACTTCTATGTGTTCAATCCTTTTCTTTGATTTTTCCAAAATACCATCCACATAATCTTTGACTATTTTGTGGATCATGTCATGAAAGATGAGGTTCATTACTCTTTCATAGGTTGCTCCTGCATACTTTAGCCCAAATAGAATCATGTTCCAATAATATGTTCTCCATGGATAGGTGAATACAATTTTGTGTTGATCCTCCTTGGAAATCATGATTTGGTTATAGCCTGAAAAACCATGAGGTCAATGTTATTAATTCTACGATGAGGTCGATGTTAGGAAGAGGGAAATCATCCTTCGGGCATGCCTTATTTAAGTCTATGAAATTTGTACATATTTTGATCCCCCCAGTGGGTTTGGAGACTGGTACCAGGTTTAAAACCCACTCAAGATAATCTATTGGTTAGATAAATCCAATGTTTTTTGAACTCAAGTTTCACCAAGAGTGTTATCTGAGGGTGCATTTTCCTTAATTTTTGCTTCACCAGTTTAGATTCAAGATAGACTGCTAAATGATGCACAACTACTTCTATATCAAGCCCTAGAATATCTATGTATGACCATGCAAATTTGGTTCTTCACTCTTTTAGGAATACTGCTAGGTTTTTCTCTTCTTCATCCAACAAGGATTCAACATAGAAAGTGATCTTGGGTGCTTCGTCTATTCTGACATTGATTTGAGTAGCCTTTTCTGCTAGAACTGTTGAATTCTCTGGATGCATCACACTAAGTGGGAGCTTGAATCCCTCATCCTTGGGTGCCTCAAAGATGTTTTCACCCTTAGATACATCCTTTCTTTTTACTATTTTAGGATCAGAAAGTGCCACAATGTGGTTTTCACTCAAAGATTTGTATGTTAGTTGCATTTCGTCAAGTTTGTGATTGAAGGATTCAATCATCTCCTCATAGTGCGCCCTTGTGTCTATATCTATGTCAAAACAAGCTTTGTGATCTGCCCATGGTAATTTTTCACCGAGTCCCATGAATTCTAATATCACTTCATCATTTTCAAATAATCAAGAATTGGTGGTCCTCGTTGGTCCAAGTCAATGAGGTGCGGGTATACTAGGCTTATTTTAGTTGGTTGATTAATCAAGATGAAGGATGTTGTGAATATCATGAAAAGGGATTTATTCTAAAATAGGTCAACAACATTGAGGGGGAAGGCACCTATAAGATTATCACAGGATGTTGATAACCAAGAGGAAGCCTCATCCCTTTTAGCGAAAGTACCTTTGCTAAGAAGGGTAACCTTTTTAGTAGTACAACCTAGGCTAATATTCTTTAGATGTTTCTTAGGAATGATGGGTTATAGAAAATCGTTGTCATTTTTTCCTAGTTTCTCATTCTTGCTGTAGCCCCATCCCTTCATTAGTTGTAAGCCTTTGTTGTCATCTTCCATGGGAAGAACAAGGATAGGTCATTCATCTTCATAGAGTATTTTAGATACATCTTCCTCATTGATATCTTCTTTGTTCAAATCCCCCCACTTGGTGAAGGTAGTAGCTACCATCTTGATTGTTTCGGGAACTTGATTGCTAGATGTAGGTTTACCATGGGATTTGGGAGAAAGAGGTAGCTCCCCAACACAAATTTGTCCTTCACTAGTTTATAGTTTCCAAAACCATCATCTTGGATCATTTCTTTGATGTCAGGAATATTCTACACAATGGGTGTTTTCATTTCTGACATAGATGGAAGGGATGATGGTTCAACAAAGGAGGAGGATGGCATAGGCCCTTCATCATTTTTAGGGATCTAGGGTATTTTGTAAAATGTGGCCTCAAGATTCTTGCAGTAGTAAAAAGGTTCAAGGTCTCCATGGATGGTAATTTCTCATCCCTTGGAAGGAAACTTCACACATTGATGGTAGGTCAAAGCCACGACTTTTAGGGCATGAATCCATGGTTGGCCAAGTAGGATATTGTATTGGAGATCAAGGTCTAACACTTGGCATGTATTCTCTACAATGATAGGTCCCACTTGGATGGGTAGTGCAATGATGCCTTAGGATACCTACTCTTGATCATCATATGCTCTGATGATGGTACTCTTTGCTTTCTCAATAGTATCCTCCGAATAGACCAGGTTCTTGATCAACTGAAGGGTACAAATATTCTCACCAGTACCTCCATATACTAAGACTCATTTAACTTTGATCTTATGAATGATGACCTCAAGGTGTAAATCATGATTATGAGATGGTTGCGATGGTATTTCTTGTTCCGAGAAGGTGAGAAGATGATTAGCGATGTGCCCTACCATAGCTTGAAACTATTTTGTATCAATATCCTCAGGGATAGATGATGAAGATAAATAATTCTCTATGATTTCCCTATGTGTGGAGGATAGCCTTAATAGTTCCAAGATAGAAATCTGTGCAGGGGTCTTCTTAATTTTATCTAGGAGATTTTACTTGTTAGGATTTGATGTTAGCAAAGTAGGTTGTGCCCTAGATTGAGATGGCACTCCTTGGATAGTGACTTTTCGATATTGTGTGGTGACTCCACACTCCACACTAGGCCCTTTGATGGTGACAATGGTTATAATAGGAATTGACTACATTAGAATAGGTATATTGTATGTTTTTGTAATCCTTATCTTTTTTGGTGTTGTTTCCTTTGCTATGATCTAGCATAGAGTTTTTGTATATCTTAAGATCTTGGTTATCGACAAGTACATCAACAGATATGGTGTCACTCTCTATAAGGTTTGGGATAATATTTTTGAGCCTCATGTAGTTTGCTATTTTGTGTCCTTTGATTTTATGAAATTCACAAAGATCATTCTCATTGTACCAAGATGGTTTATCCTATGGTTCTTGGTAGTTTTAAAAATTTGGAAGCGTTATCAGGTTTGACTCTACCAATTTCTTCATGATGGTTTCAATGGGTTTCGACAACTTTTTGTACTTGTATTTTAGATATTTGTACTTGTTAGGGGTTCATCATTGTTGTGTTTCGGTGTTGTTAATATGGTTTTTCTAAGGAGGTGTTATTTGTTGCACAACTGGATGAATGTTATCTATTTGATTATTGTTCGGCCTAGGAGCACTTAGGACAACCTTAGCATCTACCACACCATCATTGGTCATGTTCTTATTCTTAGCCCAGACACGAGGCTTTTCATTTGAACTAGTTGATGGGAAAATCCAAAAGTTGTGCACCTTTGTTTGATATTCGTTGTTGGTCATGCTTTAGGTGCATCCACTCTCAAGAATTGTATTCCATGCTTAACCGTTGATGCTATGGCATGTTCTCCATCGATATCCTCTATGGAAATTTTTCCTCAGGAATGTGTCAACAAAGATGAACTACCTAAAGCAAAAGATACTAAGTCTCCCCCATCTTCCCTTTCAACTTCTCAATCAAATGCTTTCCTAGGCAAGGATTGGCATTCCTTGAATTTCTTTGAATTCTTCATTTTGGAGTATAAGTTGGACCCCTCTGGTATTGAATTTCTAGGTTCTACTAATGAAAAGATGGGTGACACTCCTATTAGGAAAGTGAAGTGTGATTCTATATAGGAAAATGCTTGTCCCCCTACCTGGGAGAGTAACCTCACTCCTGTGAAGGAGGTTAATGTTTGTAAACTAAGTAAAGAAAGTGGAAGTGCTCCCGTAGAAACTTTTGACATCCATTTGTGGAATGAGACACTCTACGTAGAGCTGCCACCTCCTAAAATACTAAAAACTTGCTATGGGTTTGGATATGAACTCATGTCTCAATATGGTTATGGGAAGAAACCTAGGTCATATCGAGGGAGGAATCTAGGTCCCTATCTAGTTTAAGCCATGGAAATTCTATCTGGGTTTGGGATGCTCCATTGAACAGTCTAAAAAAAAACCTTGGTGGAGTGTTAATATGATTTCAACCAAGCCCTTGAGCCTGTTTTATTCAGAGTTGGTAGAAGAAAGGAGACAAGCTGAGAAAGTCCCATTGGATGTCTTCTCTTTTGATGAGGTGCTAGGGGAATTTCTAGGTGCCTACTCTATGTTACCTCCTTATCACCACAAGAAACAATTCTTGTATCGCTTGCATAAGAAAACATACTTTAGATAATCCATTTTGAGTATCAATGAGTAAGATCCTCTATCTAACATCATCGATGACACTCCAATATACCATCCAAAGGACCATAGTCCCCTCCTTAAAGGGGATACTATCAAAGTGCCTATGGATCCTAAATCTTCAAAAAAATAATCAAGATTGGGAAGTGTCTCTCTTCTGAAGAAGAAGATGAACGCTCTGATCTCTTGCATACTCACCTTGATATTTTTTCTTGGATATATGAGGATATTCTTGGTATTGATGAATCTGTAGTGGTCTGCAATATCATCCCATGTCTTGATGCCAAGCTGATTAAGCAGAAAATTTGAAATATCAATCCCAAGGTAGCTTTAATGGTCAAGACTAAGATAGAAAAATTATTGAAAGCAAGGTTTATCCATCTGATTGACTACTCTCCTTGGATTTTAAATATATTTGTTGTTAGCAAGCCTAACGGTTGTATTCACATATGCATTGACTTTCGATACCTTAATAAGGCTTCTCTTAAAGATGATTTCTCATTACGTAATATAGATATGATTGTAGAATCGACTGCAGGCCATGTGTTTTTATCTTTTATGGATGGATTCTCAATTTATAATCATATCCATATTAACCTAGATGATCAGTACAAGATAGACTTCACTATCCCTCAAGGTACTTTCTACTATGTGGCCATGCCCTTTGGTTTAAAGAATGTAGGAGCAACTTACCAATGAGTGATGACCCTGATATTTCATGATTTTATTCATAAGATCTTAGAGGATTATGTTGATGAAATCTTGGTGAAGTCAGTTAATCTTCAAGATCATGTGAAGAACCCTTGTCTTATCTTCAAAATACTTTGACTCTACAAGATGAGACTCAATCCCTATAAGTGTGTCTTCGGCAGAGATTCCAGAAGCTCCTAGGGTTCATAATCTCTCACCGTGGAATCGAAGTCGACACAAATAAGATTGATTTTATTGTTAACATGTCTCTACCAAGGAATATTAATGAGTTGCAAATTTTACAAGGGAAGATTTAGGAAAGTCATAGATTTATATCTCAGTTGGTTGATCGCACCCTCCCTTTCACTCGTTTATTAAAAGAATATGTTTGCTTCATATGGGATGAGTGTTAGAAATCCTTTAAATCAATTAAATCTTATTTGGCCAATCCTCTTGTATTGATGTTGGTTATGCAAGATAGGACCTTCTTGCTTTACCTTGCTGCATCACCATATGCTCTAGTAGCCTTGCTAGTATAGTATGATGATGCAAGAAAAGAGAGAATGGTCTACTACATCAGCCACATCCTGGTAGATCATGAAACTCATTACTCCTCCATGGAGAATCAATGCCTCTCTCTTGTATTTTCTACATAGAAGTCGAGGCACTACCTTCTCCATGCTGAAATACACATCATAGTAAAAAAATATCTTTTAAGGTATTTTTTCTCTAGCACTGACCTTGTTGGGAGACTAGCGAAGTGGGATATGTTGCTTTCTGAGTTTGATATAAAATTAATTACTCATAAATAAATAAAGGTTCAAGTGGTTGTTGATCAATTGGCAGACACTCCCTCATCTCACTCCTTTCCAGGATTAGATCTATTTCTTGATGAGAATATTTTCACAATTAACTATGACCTCAAATGGAAAATGTATTTTGATGGATTGAGGTGACATACTAGTTTTGGAGCGGCTATGGTCCTGATATCCCCTAAAGTTAAACCGGTCCCTCTATCCTTCTGATTAGATTTTCCTTGTACCAGTAATATCATTGAGTACGAAGCTCTTATTAGGTAGGTTGTCTTGACACTGAGACCTTGCTTTGTCTCTGCTCAATCAGTTTTCCTCTTTCATGATAAACAGTGTCCCTAGGAGAGAAAATAGACAAGCTGATACCATGGCAAGTGTTGCTTCCTTGGTACCTTTGGAAGAGGATACAAAATAATACCACTTCATGGTTTAGGTTGTTTGAACCCTGATGGTTTTTGATCAACCCAAACTTGAGTCTCTTGTATGTTTTCATGCAAGTTTGGGAGAATGGTTCTCTAGTATCTACGATCACTTAAAGATTGGAAAATTTCCTGATAAGCTGATCAAGAATGACCACACTCATAAATGAAAGCTTTCATCACATTATGTCATTTTATCAGATGTTATTTATCGAAAGGCCTATAATGGCTTACTTCTCAGGTGTCTCACTAAGGAAAAAACACCCCTTGCCCTTAAGGAATCCCATTCAGGCTCTGAGGGTGGAAATTTCAGTGGTTAGTCCCTGGTGAGAAGACTGATACACATGGGGTACTATTGGTAAATGATGGAACAAGATTCCTTTGATTTTGTCAAGAAATGCCTTCAATGTCAATAGCACAACCGTCTTATTCCTGCTCCTGCTCAGCAGTTACAAAATCAAACTTCTCCTTGGCCATTTGCAAAATGGGGGTTGGATATCATTGGAAAAATATCGCCTCCTTCTTCTAAAGGACACAACTTTATTATTACCGTTATGGATTATTTCATAAAATGGGTCGAAGCTATTCCACTCGAGTCCATGAATGTTGAAACTATCTATAGTTTTCTCATGAACAACATTATTTCTCTTTTTGGACTACTTGCTACACTTGTTTCTGACAATGGTACACCATTCAAGAACAAGAACGTGAAGTAGTTCATGGAGAAATTTCATATTCAACATAGGTTTTCTACACTGTATTATCCACAATCCAATGGTCAAGCGGAAATGTCTAATAAAACTCTTGAACTCATTCTTCATAAAATAGTTAATAAGCATGATAAGGATTAGCATATTCAATTAACATATGCTTTGTGGGCCTATCACATGAGTGTATTTATGATGAAAGGAACTACGCCTTATAACCTCATGTATGGTGTTGAGGCTATCATGCCTTTGGAATTGGAAATTTTGTCCTTATGAGTTTACCTTAGAGGGTTAATTGATAATGAAACCTACCAAATTAACTATTTGGATCAGCTGGAGATGCTCGATGAGCACCATTTACAGGCACTCGATCATCTTAAAGCTTATCAATGGTCATTATCAAGACAATATAATCAGAGTTTGCTTCCTAGAACATTTAAGCTAGGAGACCTAGTTCTCTATGAAAACCAGCAAAATGTAAATGCAACGCTTGATCAAAAAGGGAAATTTAGTCCAAACTAGTTAGGCCCTTACATTGTGATGCTTGTGTATGGTTCAGGTGCCTATGGATTATCATCTATGAATGGAATTCCTTTAGTATACACGTAAAAATGGTTTGGAACACAAATTAATTAATAACTTGTTATTTAATTAATAAATTCTAATTCCTCTACCAATATAAATAAATTGATAAATTTATTTATATGGTTCATTCCCTAAATTCTTCTTTTCCAAAAATCACTTTCCTCTTAAATTAATTAAATGCACAAATTAAATAATTTTTTTTTTAATTTATTTCCCTCTTCCATTTAAATTTGAATTTTTAATGCAAATTAGCACATATCTCCATATTTCTTCTAACCACCTCCAACTCACCTACCACCCCACCATGTGTCACATGAAATCGAATTTTTTAATTTGTAAAAGAGAATTTTTATCAACAACTTGCAAAAAATTCAAAACCACCTTGGACACATGGCTTCTTCTTTCCTCTTATTCTCTTCAACACTTGGAAAGGTGTTCTCTTGAAGGGAACCACCTCCATGATTCTCTCCAAACTCTTTGTGTTGAACCATTGATGCCTCAGGATCACAATCTTGACCGTTCATCATTGCCACATCATCTCAAGCCTAGAAAAATCTATAAATAGAGGGAATTTCTACAACTTTTCAGATATAGATTTGGAAGATAAACTTATGCTTGAGAAATTGAGAAAAAATTGAGAGAAATTGAGAGTTTTCATTTTCATATAGCATAGGCATTATGGCAATTTTACTTTGGATTACTTTAATATTTTATTAGAGTTTATTATTTTTCATAGCATCATATTAGAATTGCATCTTCAATCATAGTATTCATCTTAGCATAATTTCAATTACAACATCTCATTGTAGGATCATTCAACATTTAAACATCAAAAATACAAAAATATAGTGATGTAGGCATGTATTTTGCATTGCACAACATCTTTGTAGATTCATGTGCAACATTTAATACATATGAGATAATGAATTTCAAAGGTCCTTAAGACTAGAGAACCATGGAATGATTTGAAAGGATACCAGTAGCAATTTAATTATGTTATTTCTATTTCTTTTATGTAATACATTGTATGGATATGTGTTTATTTTTATTAACTAATTTACTCCCATTGACACATTTTAAAATCACATAGAAATTGGCGCCCATCATGGGGCCCTACACCATCTTTAATCTATTTTTCTGTTGACTTATTCTTCACAGGTTCCATGGAAAATTCTAAAATAGTGCATCCAATTTTTTCTCTGGTGCATCTAGAAAATTTATTAGTGCATTGAGTTCCTGTTTTGGTGCATTCGACTTTTATTTCAGTGCATCGGGTTGTTGTTTCAGTGCATACAACTATTCTTTTGGTGCATCAGGGGGTTTTAATTTTTATTCTATGTTTTTCCAATTTAGCACATTTGTTTTATCATTTAGCGCATTCGGTCTCTCTTTTAGCACATTTAGTAGTTTAGCGCATTCAGTCTATGTTTTAGTGCATATGGTTATTGTAATGGTGCTTCTAGTTTTTAGGGTAAATTTTCTAAATTCCATAAACTAAGCTGTACTTTTATGTTTTGCAGAAACCTTGTACACAGTCAGAGACTTTGTTAAGACAAACAAAGAATGTTGTCAAAGAACAATGGACTGAAAATACTAACAATTTCTTGTAGGGTTGAATCTATTTTTCATTTCCCTTGGTTAAGTTAGGAATCTAGCATAATTAGGAGGGATAAATTTACACCATGCTTGATTTGTTTGGAATGGTAGGCATGTATGCTCTCCCCTTAATTGGGTGATCAAAAAGCCAAACCCATTCATTTTATTTCATTTTACACCTTAGAGGGCCTGCCTCCCTGCTTCGAAAGGAGGGAATTAACCAACTAGGAACACACTAAATCCAAGCGACTTCCACCCGAGAAATAAATGTGGGTACTTGAGGAAAGTTTGAGTATCATGAAAAATTTTCTAACAAGAAGGGAAGTAATGGTCTCTTTTCATATGGATGATCCCCCATGAATGGGATGCCCCTACTAAAACCCTTTGTTGTAGTAAGCCAAAAATTACCCTTATCTATTTTTTGGTGTAGCAACAATCATTGTTAAGACATCCACATTCTCGCAATTCTTAGTAGAGGTGAAAAAATTTCCATGGGAGATTCATGGTAGTTTGAAACTTGGTTGACTCGAGAAGTAAGTGCAATGTAGGGGGGAGCTTGTGTGGCCAAGCTTCTAAATCACTTGCTAAGAATAAGTGCGATTGGAGTAAAATCTATGTGGATTCCAAAAGAATATTGTCTTACATAGCCTAAGATTGTGCTTGTTTGATGTATCTTTACCAATGTCTTTTTAAACCAATATCCAAGAAAACATCACACAAACTTGTTCAACTATTGATTCAGAAGAAAATCCAAACCAAACAATCCAAAATTGACTGTTGAAACAAGAAAAATCTATCAAGTTGCCAAATTCTAGAAAAAAAATTTCCAGATCAATGCATCCATTGACTGCTCTAGTGCATACCTTACATATTTTAGCACATCCATCTACTATTTTGGCCCATACCTTGCATAATTTAGTGCATCCCTATCATAATTTAGCACATACATTCTCTAGTTTGGTACATCTATCCATTGAAACCCTTTGGCACATCCATTTAATATTCCAGTACATACATACCATTCCCTAGCATATCCATACCATTATCTGGCACATTTGTACCATCTTGTAGCACATCCATCTTTTAGCACATCTAGACATTGATTTAGGGCATCCAGTAAATTTGTAAACAAAAAGCTAAATTTGACCTCCCATCTGCCAACTGACACCCAATTTGAGGATTCCTTCTTAAACAACATTATTTCCTCATCCCAAAATTTCTTTTAACTTGTTGAAAATATCATTCTCAAGTGAAAATCCCTCAAAAAAACATTTATTAAGCATTCCAAAAGTGCCTCATCATCACACCCACATTCTTATTTATCAACTGAGTTCCCCCCATCAGGATTTATCATCCTTTATCAAGATTCATCATCGTTCCCAGAAACAAACATTGCTAAATCAAATTTTAACCTTACCCTTTGGCACTACCCAAAACTTTGATCAAAGTTTAGAAAATCTCCATCACTTGTATGCCCATTTTAATGAGATTGCAAAATAAAAAACTTGAGCAAAAAGAAATTAAAAACCAAAATACCTTGGCTAAAAGAAAGGAAAACCCTTTTTTCAAAATTCGTCAAGATGAGGTAGAAAAAATAATAGAAGAAACCATAGAACAAGCACAACAAGACCCCAATTGTCATAAATTCATGGAGAGGATCTTTGAGAAAGAGGGTGAGAAATACCTTTTGATGTTAGCAAACAAAGGAGTCAAACTGCCCAATGATTTTGATATCCCAAAATTCCAAAAGAACTCCTACGAGGGTAGAAATTGAAATACCAATTGAAAAAAAAAATGAAGCAAGGAGCAATGACCCCATGGCTACTTTAACACAAAAAATACAAATCCTCCAACAAAAATGCAAGACATGGAAACTAGAACCACTAAGAGGTACTCAATATAGGATATATGCCCCTACCCTTTTGATCCAAGTATCAACATGATACCATTCCCCAAACATTGTGAATTCCCTAGATTTGATAAATATAATGGAAAAATAGATCCCATCAATCATGTAAGGGAATTTAGAACTATGAGCCTCAAATTTTCCTATGAAAACACTTACTTAATGAGATTATTCCCATGCATTTTGGGAGGGAAATGAATGCAATGGTTCTCGCAATTACCTCTAGGGATCAAATCTTTTGAGGACTTAGTCAACAAGTTTATCATCCAATACTCATTTAATATTCAACATGAAATCACAATGAAGGACATTTGCAATGTCAAACAAAAGAAAGGGAATTCATTTCTACTATTTTTACAAAGGTGGAGAAGGTTATTCACAAGGTATCCTTGTCCCATACCAGAAAAAGAAAAAATGGAGGTATTCATTGACACCTTACATGTTGATATGACTTATAGGCTTGAATTACAGTGTCCTCCAACTTTCAAAATATTAATTGAAAATGGGATCAAAATTGAGGAAGCCTTGGTCAACAGGGGCATTTTGAAAATTTACAACAAAAGAAACTCAACCAATTCCTCCCACAATGACAAACCAAAATTTTGGCAAAAGTACAAAAATAATGGCAATGATACTTCAACTGAAATGCATAATGCTAAACCGGTCTTCAATTTGTTAGGAAGCACCTCAAAAACCAATCAAAAGACCACCCAAACTACCAACCAAAGCAACAACCAAGGCAATACTAAAAAAAATCAAAGTAACACAACATTCGGGACCTTACCATATCAAACATCGAACAATCATCGAAAATTCACACCTTTAGGTCAATCATATGAATTCGCATTGAAAGAACTTATTGCGGAAAATATTATCACTCTACCTGACACCCAAGGTTTTGAACCCAAAGTAAAATTGTCATGGTGAAATGAGGCCCACTTTTGTGAATTTCATCGATGCAAAGGTCACCTAACCAATAGTTGCATGCAATTAAATCACAAGATACAAGACTTGATTGACAATAAGATCATACAAATTGAAGAACCCCAAGCAAACACTGATCATGGGGTGTTCAAAAATCCCTTGCCAAATTATGACAAAGGAGAATCTTCTAACACAAATGACAAAGGAAAATTTGTGAACTATTTTTATGACAACACCATCTATTATATTTCAGCTATTGAAGGTCACACAAACGATATTGAAATCAATAACACACTAGAACTTGTTGCAACCAACTATCCAATCAATGATCCAAGTATTCCATCTAATCAAGTCCCTAGTATCCAACAAGACATGGTTGCAATAGATAATCAAATTAATGTCATCAAGATCAAGGAAAACAAGATAGTGTACCCATAAATGTGACTACAAGGGCCAAAACCAAATATTTTTTTAAAGGAAGCACCTCCAAGACACCTGATGCCCCATCTCATAAATATAACATTGTTGATCAGCTCCAAAAAATTTATGCACAAATATCAATATTGGAGCTCCTTAAAATCTCACCCACCCACAAGGATATCTTGGAAAAGGTCCTAGTTGATACAAAAGTACCAAATAATTTTGAATTCTGCACTTTCCAAGCCATGGTGGGACATCTAGTTGTACCTCATTGCTTATCCTTTTTATAAAATGATGATGTGTCTCTCACCCATACTCATAACACAACTCTCCATATCGAGGTCCTAATCCATAAAAGTTGTGTCAAGTGTGTCCTAATAGATGGGGGATCTGGTCTTAATATATGCACTCTAAAGATTGTTTGTGCACTAGGGCTCTCTAAAAATGCAATAGATGCAAGGAAAAAGATCACCATCAAATCATATGAGGATGAGGAAAGAGCTTCAAATGGATTGATAGTGCTACCAATTCAGGTAGGGCCAATTCAAAAAGATGTGGTTTTCCAAGTTTTGGATAAAGATTTGACATATAATATACTCTTGGGTCATCCTTGGATCCATGAAATGTAGGTTGTCCCTTCAACATACCATCAGTGTCTGAAATGTCCTTGCAATGAGAAAGAGATTACCATCCATGCCAATTCCAATAGTCCCCAACATTGTAACACCGTTAAAGCAGTCCAGGATTTATTTGTGCATCATAACTGAGAAGCTCTTGATTCCACCTCTAACACCTCCAATAATCCAAGTCAAGCCTATCCCTTGTCAAAAATACTAGCCACATCCTCCAATGAAGTAAGTCACCCAAGTTCCTCATCCAAAAAGCTCAAGAAAAAGGAAGAACCTAGCCCCTCTGCATCTACCAATCCTGAAGCCCAGCTTAATACTTTTGCCAAATAGTTTGAGAAGAAATTCCAAGTCAAAGACAAAGGTATAGGTGAATATTCCATCAAACAATCCATCTGCCTCTCATAGTTACTTTCACCAAAATCCCATGGTCAACCATCAAGCTCATCACAATCAGCCTCACAACCTATCATACTTTTTGATGGTCGATTCATAAAAGAAAACACTCAAGAAAAAAAGTCTAATGATAAAGATATTTTGAATTGGCTTTATAAGGATGAAACCGACTCTCAAGTAGCAATGGCTAATGTCCAAACCACACAATATGGAAAAGGATTCTCAATCTTGGAAAAAATGGGCTATGAGGGACAAGGACCTATTAGAAAAAGGAAATAAGGTATCATAGAACTCATCCAACCCATTATAAAATATCCAAAAGACAAAAAAGGGTTGGGTTATAAAGAACATCAAAAGGACGAAGAAACAAAGGAGAACCTAAAGCAGAAGGTTGTTGAATGGATCCTATAGCTCCAAGCAAGTGACCACTATGAAATGGATTCCAATAAATATGAATGGGATTCACTATCAGAAGAGTCATGTCATGATAAGGACATTGATATGATACACAAGTATACCCCCACACTTGAAGAGGGACAAAGCTTAGGATTATGACCATTTGAATTAGGATTGCAAAATATTGATAGCTCAAGTGAAGATGATCAAACTCCTAATGAGACAGATCACTTGGAAGAGAGTAACATCATAGACCTTGACCTTTCCATGGTATTTTTTGATGTAAATGTCACCATTAGGACCCTTATAATCTCTTACTTGAACCCATCTAATGATCCCTTACCATTGGTACATCTTGATCTCATAGATTAGGACCAAACTGACCCTATTGATATCCCCACCTTTTCAAACGATGAGGCCATCATCAATTTCCTTTGAGATGTTACTCCTAAAATGGGTTCCACCATTGAATGTGATAATGAAGCTTCCAGACAAGGGAGTGCCAAATTTCCCACCTACAAAATGAGTAAAACAAAAGAAAGACCTGATGGTGAAAACCATTCCATGGCAGTATCAAATCAAGAAAGAATAAAAATAAAGAGCACATTTGATGGTGAAAACCTCTCTAGGGCACTGAAGGATGGGAAATTTGACGCTCTTCCTCAGCACTTCCAAGAAATATCCAATGTCCTGATCGATCTAATGCAATCCTTCAATGTCGAAAATGGAGAAACAATGAAAACTCTCCATCTAGAAGAATCATTGATAGAACAAGAGAAGCCTAACTTTATCAAGTTCTCTGAAGAACAAAAAATCAACTTTTCCTGGTCATATGCAAACATGCCAGGGATAGGCCCAAATCTCATCATGCATCATTTATCCCTTCCTTCAGGAGTTAAACCAATCAAACAAAAGTTGAGAAAAATGCATCCCCACATTTCCTTATTGGTGAAGGCGGAACTAAAAAAAATAATGGATGTAGGATTCATTAGACCCATTGATTATGCAAAGTGGATATCCAAAATTATACCTATTTCAAAGATTGACGACAACATACGGATTTGTACTTACTTCAAAGACATCAAAAAGGCTTGTCTGAAAGATTATTTCCCCTTGCCAAACATTGATATCATTGTAGACTCAACAACAGGTCATGGTATGTTGTCACTAATGGATGGCTTTTCCAGTTATAATAAAATCAAGATAGCACCTAAAGATCGGGATAAGACAACTTTCACTTGCCCATGGGGAACCTCCTATTGGAATGTCATACCCTTCAAATTGAAGAATGCAAGGGCCACATACCAGAGAGTTATGACAACCATATTTCAAGACATGATGCATACCTTAATGGAAGATTATGTGGATGAATTGTTAGCCAAATATTACACTAGAGAAGGACATTTGGAGATACTAGAAATACTCCTCACCCGGCTGGAGAAGTTCAACGTTCACCTAAATTTAAAGAAATGTGTGTTCAGGGTAACATCAGCAAAGCTACTAGGATATATATTGTTAGTGAAAGGTATTGAGGTAGACCCTACAAAGGTAAAAGCTATCATGGAAATTCCACCTCTGAAAAACATCAATTAGTTAAGGTCCCTTCAAGGCAAATTCCATTCAATCAAAAGATTCATATCACAGCTGGTCGATAACACTCATCCTTTTACCCACTTGTTGCATAAGAATTTTTCCTTTTGATGGGACGAGAAATGTGAAGTATTTTTTAATCAACCAAATAAATACCTAATGATTCCACCTGTCCTAGCACCACTAGTAGAAGGAAAGACTCTCTTATTGTACATAGCCACAACTGATCGATCATTGGGATTTTTATTAGCATGGGAAGATTCAACAAGAAAAGAAAGAGCAATCTATTATATCAGTAGAACTTCTAATGGTTATGAAATCAACTATACATCCATTGAGAAAGCTTTCCTAGCAGTAGTGTTTTCTACACAATAATTGTGGCACTATATGTTGACTCACACCATCAGACTCATAGAAAAGATAGATCCGTTGAAATATCTCCTTAGCAAAGGAAACCTGACAGGAAGATTAGCCAAATGGGTAATGATACTCAATGAGTTTGACATCCAATATGTTGATAGAAAAATAATAAAAGGACAAGCTATCATTGATCAACTGGCTAATGCACCAATTCATGATGTTCATCCCATACACATGGAATTTCTAGTTGTTGATGTCTTCACTATAACAATAAAATAGAGGGTGGTGTATTTTGATGGCTCGTATACTCAACATGGATTAGGAGTCAAAATTCTATTCATCACTCCCAAAGGGAATGCCATTCTAAAGTCATATCACCTAATGTTTCCTTGCACCAATAACACAGTTGAATATGAGGCCCTCATCATCGACATCAAAATAGTAGTAGAATGGAAAATCACCAAGTTGCAGGTCTATGGGGATTCTCAGCTAGTCATTAATCAAGTCAATGATGATTACCAACCAAAGTATGACAAATGGATGCCCTACAAAAGGATGATCGATGACTTCAAGAAATATTTTTTTGACATCAAATTTTCTCAAATCCCAAGGGTTGACAACAAAGTTGTTGATGTTATGGCTACCATTGCTTCTTTACTCCAAGTTCCAAAAAAATGAAGTCATTATGAGTTCATGGTAGAACAAATATTTACCCCCACTTATGATGATCCTGAATCATCACTCATATGCCACCTACTTGATGTTGATACCTCAATCTATAGGAAGATCTATACCTACTTGAAAGATAATATCCTTCCTCTCAATCTCTCCTAAAATAAAAATGAAACTTCATCCACCAAGCTACCTATCATACCCTTATAGCAGATGTACTATATTGATGAGGTTTTGATGGAACTCTCTTAGGGGGTCTAGAATGCAACAAGTCTGAAATGGCTTTGCAAGAAGTCCATGAGGGTATCTCCAACATTCATTCAAGTGGTCTAATCCTCGCTAATAAACTCCTCTATTTGGGATACTATTGGTTGACTATGGAGAGAGATTCCTTCCAATTTGTCAAGAAGTGTTAGAAATGTCAAATCCACGGTAATATTATCCATGCACCAGCACAAGAGTTATATCCCTTCACATCAACATGGTCATTTTGTCAGTGGGGATTAAATCTTTTTGGAAAAATTCACCCATCTTTGTCCAATGGACACAAGTTGATAATTATAGTCTTAGAATACTTTACCAAGTGGGTCAAAGCTATGCCTCTATCCACCATCATAGGAAAGAAAATCTCATCATTCATCCTAAACTACATCATTTGTAGGTATGGTATCCCTCAATCCATTATCACTGATAATGGAAGACCTTTCAAGAATCAGGACATGCAAGAATGCTATGAAAGGTTCCATATCTAGCATCAGTTTTCTATGCCCTATTACCCTCAAGGGAATTTCCAAGTAGAGGCCTCAAACAAAACCATCCTGAAGTTCTTAAAGAAAACCCTCAATGATGTTGGACATGATTGGAATATCCAATTGAACCCTGCTTTGTGGGCCTATTGTACAAGCATCCGCACTCCCACAGGTGTCACACCATATGCTTTTGTCTATTGATCTAATTTCATATTTCCTATTGACGTTAAGATGTCATCACTCTGTGTGTCCCTGAAAGGACTTGTTTCATATGAAGATTACCGTGTATCTAGACTACAAGAGCTAGAATTGTTGGATGAATGTCATCATCTTGCACTAGATCACCTGAAGGCCTATCAACAAAGAATGTCTAGAAGCTAAAATAAAAAGGTTAAACCAAGGACATTTCAAATAGGTAATCTAGTACTAAAGTAAAATCCCCGAAATCAGTAGGACCGAAAAAACAAAGGAAAATTTGAGCCAAATTAGTTAGGTCCTTTTTTTATTATATCACTATTTAGATCAGGGGCATATTAGTTGTCTACACCAGAAGCGGGTCTATTTAAAGAACCAATGAACATCCTTCATCTAAAAAAATGCTACACATAATGCAGCTAGTGCATGCCTAAAAATCCTAAAAAAATCATAAAAATCGGAACAAGTCCTGAAAAAACCATAAAAGTCCTGAAAAAATCATAAAAATCAGAAAAAAGTCTTGCGAAAATCATAACAATTAGAAAAAGTTATGAAAAAATCATAAAAAATAAGAAAAAGTCCTGAAAAAATCATAAAAATAAAAAAAAAGTCCTAAAAAAATCGTAAAAATTAGAAAATGTCTTGAAAAATGGTCGCCCTAATGAAAACCTAGAAAATAGGCATATTGGTGACAAAAAAAAGAAAATAAAAAATACAAAAAGTGAAAAAAAAAACAAAACGGTTACCTTGGTGAAAACCTGGCAAACAGGCATCTTGGTAACAACAAAAAATCATAAAATTTGAAAAGTGCAATAAAAGCAAGTAGTGAAAACCTGGTAAACAGAAGTTGTTTGTGATAAGTCGGCTTCTCCATCTATTTGAGTGTGTGTTGACCATTTGTTTTTCACTACCACTATGCATTCATGCCTATCATACAATGAGCTTCATGTCCATATCCAGTTGCTATAGTCGTGTCCCACTTTGGCTTGGTTATCATTGTACATATCTGTAATAAATTGGTTTGTTTCTCACTAGGGGAAAAATCCTAGTCTCACTAGGGAAAAAAAATCGTTGAGATTAAAAAACCAATAGGCAAGCAAACAACAATCATCCCAACCAACAAAGTGAACATCAATCATAGTCAATCAAACAATCAACCATCTGAATCAAGCAACAAGATAAATCAAATCAATTCTCACTGGAGGATCATCTTCTGAATCATAGTTATATCACTTTAGCACATAGGTTCATTTGTTTTATCTTGATTGTCGTTATCATTTCTCAAGAGTACCTTGATGATGTCATGAACTAGAGGGGCTATGATTGAGAATGATATTTTTCTTTGTCTTTTGTTTGTGATTCAATCATTACTACTATGCAAATTATCACGGGACATGCTCTACAAAGTATCATTGATGACATTTTGAAATTGCATGGGAAAATTATTAACTCTTGTTTATTTATGCAAGTGATTCTCAGGTCATCTCGGTCTAATTATACCTAGATTCTTGTGTTATCTTGTACTATCAAATCTCAATGGAAGTTGTACTCAAGTCATCATGGTCTAATTATACCATCGATGTTTGTACTAACTTTCAACATAATAAAATTCTCAATGATGATAATAAGCATAGTGAATAAGATGACAACATTGCATAAATAGGATTGCATTCATATTAGTTCGGCATTTGCATTATAGATTTTTCCAAGGCTAGTAACTTTCAACATGATGTTATCTCTCACTACAAGATGGAGTACACTTGATAGAACAAAAATCATTCATTTTCATTGGCATTTCCATATCATATCAATAAAACAACATTATCATACATCCATCCATACATCAATCATTATCATATTATGCATTTGCAACATGCATTCATTCATCATAATATGTGCATCATGATAAAATTCCAAAAATAAAGCATTTTCCATAATACATCATCATTATCATACATAAATATAATAATAATTCCATCCATAAATGCATTCATCATAACACCATAATTCATTCATCATCATAATTCATTCACATTCATATATTTAGGTCATATATTTTCATTAGAAAAATACCAAAAATATGGAGAAAAGTATATTGCGTTTCATTTTAACATTCATTGCACATAAGAGCATAATCCATGTCACATAGGGGCATAACATAAATTCATACATTCATTCACTCATCATGCATCCATGCATTATCATTTCTATCCATCATATCCAAAATTCATTCATTCATTTATCATACATTTGGAATTCATAAACCATACATCCATACATTGAATCATTCATGTACATGCATAAAATCATATATTTGCATTACATAATAAAACCATTTTTTCATTCATTCATTCATCCATACATTGATATATAAATGGGAAAAATATAAAAATACAATGTATCTCATATCATTTGCATAACTGCATCCATCTCATTCACCATCAATACATAAAAGCATAACATCATCATCTCATTAATGCATCCATACTTGGAACATGACATAATTATAGAGAATATCATAAACACATAGCACATAAATAAATGCATCCATCATAAAGCATCCATAATAAAAGAATATACAACACATAGATCAATAAATTGCCATTGCATATCATATAACCTCAAAATAATACTATCAAACTAGATATCTATGTCTGCTGCCTCTGAGAGGAAATCCTCAGTACAACTGACCATTTTCTAGTAGGTGTTGACCTCCTCCTCTTGGGGATGAACCCAAAATCTATCACATCTCTCCCTCCTTCTCCACCATCACCTCCTTTGTCGCCACCATCTTCACCATCATCTCCCTCCTCCTCCTCAACCTCCTCTTCTCCTCCATCCCCCTCCACTGCATTGCTTGTCCTGCCCTCCCTCCAACCTCCAAAATGTGTGCAGTTTCATTGGGACTCAAGATCCATGGAAATGGATGCATATAAAAATACTTTACATAGTCTGTTGTCATCTATGCGTCCACAATCTTGGGATGGTACTACCACAATACTAGCTATAAACCTTAATACTCTACACACATGGCATCATAATCTAGTACAAGCCCCCACTCTAGAATGTCCTTCCTCCATCTGGCATAATGTGTCGCTCCTTGTGGCATACCCTATACTCTATCGTACTGCCTATATACTCAACCAAAAAGGAATCTCTCAATGATATATAGTTTCCTTCCAATCAGGTATCTTGAACAAAATACATAGGGCATCTGTGTATCATCCTTTGCCCATACATCACAATCAAGATACGGCCACCAAATAACTGTGTCCAAGTCATCAAGGACCTTCCACCAATACTCTAATTTTCCCAACTTATGCTGGACAAGTAACCCTATATAACCAAAAACATAGGATCTCCTTGTTGTTCGAGTCCTCCCTCCCACTGGCCATGTAATCACTATATGCTCTCAGGCCTAGAATTGTAATAATGTACACCCCACTGTGACACTACTAGCCTGAAAATATACAACCTGATGAAGATCATGATACAAGTGTGCAAGCATGCACGAATCCCACGCATATCTAGTCCCATGGGAAATCATGCCCTCTAACACCCAACCCTAGCCAACTGAAAATCCCTTTGACCTACAATCGGGGTAGAGAAAACCACCAATGAATCCTGCTAGAACACAGGGCAAGGGCTGATGAGTTGCAATCAACTCCTGCCAAGAAATCTCGTATCTATTGAGCTGAAAAATCATGGAAAATCTGTTGAATGAAGTGAGTCCCCTCTAATCCTCATGATCATACACCAATAGGTCCCCCATAACCGGTATCCTCAAAATAAGATAGACATCTTCAGGGGTGACTGTAATCTCACCAGTCGCCAAATAGAAGGTGTTGTGGTCACTATGCCACCACTCTGCAAGTATCATCAACAACCCCCAATTAATCCAGTAATGGGGCATATCAATCAATGAAGTAAGTCCACACTGGTCAATAATGGTTAAATCTATCAGGGTCGACTGTAGGATCATGTCCCATGTCCGAGGAAAGAACTCTCAAACCTGTAATACTCCTAGGTCACCCTCCTATGATCAAATCAACATATCAAGTCAGCACATCAATCAATCAGCCTATCAATTAGCATATCAATTAATCAAATCAGCTTGCTTGAGATTTTGATCAAATCTTGAGGAGCACCTATCCTATCATCGATGGTCATTTGTCATGAGATCGATCAACATCAATCAACCTATCTTTGACTCTCATTTGTCATGAGGTCAATCAATCAAATCATCTTTATCTATCCTATCATCATTCCTCACCTATCATGAGGATGATCATCAATCTATCAGTCAACATCATCCTATCATTGGCTGACATGATCATCAACCATTAAAATCTAGGAGGAATCATTCAAAATCATCATTTTTGGCTCAATGCTCTAAAATAGGGTTTCTATGTGCTAATCTACCAGATGCACTAAACAATTTGCTGAATGTGCTAGAATAGCCCTTCTATGCATCAGTTCTTGGATGCACTAGAAAATGGACTCTATGCGCTGGAACAGGATCCTGATGCGTCATTTCCCAAATGCGCTAATTTCACTACCCTATGTGCTACATTATCTTATCTATGCACTATAATCTCTATGCCCTATTTTAGAAACCTAATGTGCTAAAGCAGCAACTAGATGCGTTGAACTATTTTCAGGCCTAAACCTAACCCTATGCGCTATTATAGTGACTCTATGCGCTATATCAGGTACCCGATGCGCTATTTTCCTAGCCCTATGCCCTAAAAAATGTCTAAAATATATTTTTTAAATGCAAAAAAGAAGAAAAAAATTGAATTCAAAATTGGAAAAGGTGGTCCTCGGGGTACGTTCCGGAGGTCTGTATGCGGCTAGACATTGGTGGCAGTGAACGTGCTTGAATCTGTGAGTGTGGCACAAAATCCTATCCATCTTGGCTCTCCTCTCTCTCTTATTTTTCACAATGCAAGGTTACAAATGAGCTTTCTTTCACCCATTTTGACCTTTTAAGGGCTAATTAAGGGGTAATTATGGTGGCATTTATTTAATTTTTCAAAATGGGTCTTTTCATCAACTAATAAACAATGTGGTAAGACTCTAATCATTTTCAAGAGATAAATCAAGTCATCCTCCTCAAATTCGAAGATCATCAGCATATGATTATAAAAAAAAATTAATCTTCAAAATTTTCAAAAATTCTTGATTTATCTCCCGAGGGGGCATCCATTCATCATCACTACAAAATATGCATCTAAGGCATGTCAAATTTTTTATCATCATGGTATAAAAATTTATTCTTTGAAGAAATGCATCTGTGCACATCACTTCAAAGAGGGGGAAAACGTATACATGTAAAAATGGTTTGGAGCATAAATTAATTAAATACTTGTTATTTAATTAATAAATTCTAATTCCTCTACTAATATAAATAAATTGATAAATTTATTTATATGGTTCATTCCCTAAATTATTCTTTTCCAAAAATCACTTTCCTCATAAATTAATTAAATGCACAAATTAAATAATTTTTTATTTATTCAATTTCCATCTTCCGTTTAAATTTGAATTTTTAATTCAAATTGGAAGATGTCTCCATATTTCTTCTAACCACCTCCAACTCACCTACCACCTCACCATGTGTCACATAAAATTGAATTTTTCTAATTTGTAAAAGAGAATTTTTACCAACAACCTGCAACAAATTTGAAACCACCTTGGACACATGGCTTCTTCTTTCCTCTTATTCTCTTCAACACTTGGCAAGGTGTTCTCTTGAAGGGAACCACCTCCATGATTCTCTCCAACCTCTTTGTGCTCAACCATTGATGCCTCAGGATCACAATCTCGACCATTCATCATTGCCACATCATCTCAAGCCTAGAAAAATCTATAAATAGAGGGCATTTCTACATCTTTGCAAATATAGAATTGGAAGATAAACTTATGCTAAAAAAATTGAGAACAAATTAAGAGAAATTAAGAGTTTGCATTTTCATATAGCATAGGCATTATGGCAGTTTTACTTTGGATTACTTTAATATTGTATTAGATTTTATTGTTTTTCATAGCATCACATTAGAGTTGCATCATCAATCATAGTATTCATCTTAGCATCATTTCAATTACAACATCTCACCATAGGATTAGTCAACATTTAAGAATCAAAAATACTAAAATATAGTGATGTGGGCATGTAGTTTGCATTGTACAGCATCTTCTCATTTCTTAGGTTGTCATCTTTGTAGATTCATGTGCAATATTTAATAGATCTGAGAGCATGAATTTCAAAGGTCTTTAAGACTAGAGAACCATGGAATGATTTGAAAGGATAGCAGTAGCAATTTAATTCTCTTATTTCTATTTATTTTATGTAATACATTGCATGGATGTGTGTGTTTAGTTTTATTAACTAATTTACTCTCAGCTACACCTTTAAAAGAACCTGTTAATGTGATGCACCTACGTCGATACTATGTGTATTACTCAAAGGTGTCACATGTGTGGTGTTCTCCCTAAAGGGCAGTAATACTATGTATGTTGACATTGTTCATTCACACTATGAAAAAAAATAATGTTTATGATGTGACCATGTGTGTGTGTGTGAAATAAAACATACATACATGTGTCTAACTATGCTATGTATCCATATGTCACATTACATTTATTTTAAACAAATTAAATCATCATTGAATTTAATTAACATACCACCAAGTGTATTTATTGAATTATGTTAGCATCTAATGTAAACATACATCCATATGAGCATATAACATCCATAGCATGAACATACATGAAAGGGAAAACATACACATAAACAACGCCATGATACCAGAATTAATATATATATATACATGTATGAATCAATTGTCATGTACATGTATCGAGCCACTACTATAAAAACTGAGTGGTTGTTGAATATGTTTCTATACAAAAGATCTACAAATATATATGTATATGTATCTAGCTACAAAAATGATGAGATCCTTTCCCTATGGTGCATGACTCCTGGAGCCCTCTAGCTCTCGTGGTTACTCCGGTACCCTTGGGAGGGGCTGCATAGTGGTCATAGAGCAAGAACGATATGAGCGTGATATGTACATGGTTTTCCGCATCCCTCTAATCTCCCCTACAGTGAACAAATGTCCATCCACACCTGAATCAGCTCCTGCCATAGTTGTTGAGCATTTGTCAGGATGACAGTTGTTGGCTGCTCATCGAGGTCATCGATGTAGCTCTGAAGGGAATCACGCACCTGCTCAGTGACCTCAACCCTCATCACTACTACATCTCGCTTGGCAAGCACCGTCCACAGCTCCCCTGATAATTGGTCACGCTATCCCTGAATAGTCATCAACTCCATAGTTAGTTACACAATCTCTACATCTCGCTCCCTGAAGGTGGTCCTCAAGCATGCTACCAGCTCAAAAGTGGGGGCATGTCACCCTACAGATACCGGCTAGTAAACATCAATAATTATCGCCTAGATTGGCATGGTGGGGGCTACCTCTAAAATACACTGAGCCATCAGCCCAGTCCATCCCTATGCATCCTCTACAACCACAAAGAAAGAAACAAGAATCAGTATCACATGTCATATATATGTATATCATAAATAGAAAAATCAAAAGCATGGAAATATAAACAATGCACTATGTATACCTAGATCCCCTGGCTGCCATGTGGGATCGAGGTGAGGGTTGGTGCTAGAACCCGCATCAGTGGAATCAACAGTCAAACCTAGTGATGCTAAGGTTGTTCCTACTAGGGCAATGGGAATAGGTGGTGCTAACGAGACAAGGGTGGCCACAAGGGGATCTAATCTCCTTTCTTGCCTTAGTCTCACAGGTTTTGCCTCCTCCTCTTGAACCCGCTCTTCCTCCATGTCAACTTATTGGCGGCCTCTTTTCCTATCCTACAAATGTTGGTGATGCACATCCTCTTGTGGACCAAGGTCTCCCCTCGAGGAACCCTCACCAAAAAATGGATTTGGGCGATGCCTCTAACACCATCATGAAAAATCTACAACCAACCTGACATTTTCTATCACGGCTATGGCCAATAGATCATGGGCGAGCTCATCATCATCAAAGGGAACAATATCTTTAATGGTGGCGTAAGGGTGATCCCCTACCCTCACCACACTCCTATGGGCCCTAGTGTAGGTGGGCACATCCAGTGGTATGGTCTGGGGATGGCCATGATGTCACATGATTCAACTCGAGTAGTAAGGTACTATAATGAAATCATGGTGACCTATCAAAAAAGGTCTCGTTGTAGGCTCCTTAGATACCTGCCATTGTCTACCCACCAAAAAAATTGGTAGGGTCTCCACTGAACCTCATCTGCGGAAATGGTATCAAATTACAACCGCTAAAACTATAAATCATCAAATCTCCATTGGCCTATCATATCGTACCAGTGGGCCATAGGAATATGATATGGTCGTTACTATGGAAAACTGACTAGTTGGGTACATATGATGTGAGCGAAGGCCCACACCTACAAAAGTGTTCGTGATGTAAGACTACGGTACTCATAGTGTATGTACCACCCTAACTCCTAGTAGAGGTGTGCTAGCATGTTGCACCCCCAAATAAAAAATAGTATGATTCTCAACCATCTCTCTAATGGTATGGATGAGGCCCCCGTGTAGGTGCGAGTGTCACCCATCTATGGTGATCTGTAAAGCAACATTGAAAACCATGACTCAACGTAGCAATGGCATAGTGGTCCTCGCCTAGTCATACCAGTGCATGTATATATGGCATGTTTCATCGCTATCGTGTGTCCTCCCCAAATAGTAAAGGACACCCTCACTCCACTCCTGCACCAATTGGGTGTCATCTAGGGCCACCCATCATTTGTGGATGGGTAGCTCGAGGATCTAAGAGACGTCCTCAAGCATGATAGTCATCTCCCCACATGGTAGCTAGAAAGATGATGTCATGGCATCCCACCGCTCCATCAGACTTGTGAGCATCCTCTCATGGTACCTCATCTCTAGCATAGTAAACATGTTCCAAAGACCGACCTGCTCAAGATGTGTGATCTCGCCCTCTATCAAAATATCCTTCTGCCCATGGATGATTCAATATGCTCACCCTCCTAGATTCTCATAGATCTCTGGGTACTCCTGCAAAAAGTAAAAAATTCAAAGTCAAAAACATCCAAATCCATCATAAAACAAGAAAAAATTACTTAAGATATATGGAAGACATATGCGCATCACATATGTGTCCTAGACCACCATGGCCTCTTGAGGATTCCAATGTGTTCCCGCGATGACAACATGGACAAAAGGCCACAACACGTCTTTTATACTACAATTCATATTTTGGACACTAGCGCAAAAATAAGACGCTTGCACACCTCGCCGATTGAAAACATGCTAAAAATTAACTAAATTACACAAAAAATGAGGCTTAGAGGCCTACCTAGTCCACCTTGTGGCCCTTGATGATGTCCTCATGTAGCTACTCCAATCTCGGTGCCTCATACTCTCTCCTTCTCATAATTTTGGTGAATTTTCTCTCACAAAAGTCAACAATTTGCTCATAGTAAATAGTGAAAATGACCCTTCTAGGAGCCCACCTAGGTATAAATAGGCCCCTCGAGGCCCATTTTTCCTAGATTTTGTTGCTCCCCAGTTTAAGATGACTTTACCTACCATGCTGGGGGAAAACTTAGGAAGGGGCATATAGTCACCTCTTGATCATATTTTTCCTCTGAATCAATGATGTCTTCTTGATCATTCTTCTCTATGTGGTAGCTTCTTCTGATTTTTTGAAGCTAACCTAAAATATGAGTTTTGCAAGTGGAAGTTTTTGAATGGTTTCTCACTACCATTTTGTTGCTATTTGTTGTGCTCAGATGCTGGGGGCATCTTCGATACTAGTTAGCTCAACCTCGATGGCCTCTATGGTCCCTTTTTCTTGGCATGCAATTTCGTAAAAGTTAAAATTAGGGTGAATTTTTTTCTCTCTACTTTAGTGAGGCTATTTTTTTCCAAAATCGAGCCCACTAAAGTGGGGGAAAAATATAATGTCATAGAATTGCATCTAGGGGCAATTCCACTTTTTTTCATCTTGCCTAACATTTATGACACCTTAGAGCATTAATGAAAAAGCCCATGAGTTAAAAAAATTTCATTATGAATCCATGTGGACTTGTCGTAGGGCAACAGAAGCCTGACAACATATTTCCCAAAAATCTAGGCCTTGGACACCTACGCGGTGTGTGGACTTCCACGCATTGCACTAGTGTCCTAGCAGTTTTCTGAGTTTGAAATGAGGAATCTGGAATCCTAACCTTTCCAACACATGTACAAGCAGTTAGGTCTCATATGTAATGGCCCTTTTCCACCTTTGCATGCATGGAAAACCCCTTTCTTTCTCTCATTTTTGGGTTGGAGATCATTGAATCAAGCACTACTACTACTTTCTCTACTCTTGGGTCACTTTCATCCTTGAATAGCAGCAATCCTACTGGAAAATCCATGCCAGATTGAGGTCCCTTCAGCAGCTACAAGCTCTCAAGAAATCACTCAATGGTGTGCTAGTGTGCTCTGAAGAGGGTCTTGACCCATGGGTAACACTCTCTCTTTCTCACTCTTACATACTTGTTCATTTACTACTTTGTGGTGTGGGCTCTACTCCGAAGTGATTTTTTCTTTCACCATGCGCTTTGTTACAATCCTTTTCAAACCTAGTTGTCTATGGAGGTGGGAACACCAAAATGGGGGTCTGACTAAGACCCCTATATAGCCCCAACATTTTCCCCTTGATCGTCTATGTGCAGGTTGTGGAGTGAATCTTGGAGAAAAGATTCAAACATCTGATAATAGGTGATCTTCCTTCAAGTTCCCTTGTGTTTTTCCTTAGAAACTCACTTTTTGTCTAGTTATCTCATTTATTACGCCTTTAACTTGAGTTTGGAGGTGAAACCTAGTTTTTCCCACTTGAGCTCCTGAGCTCCTCACAGCTTAGGATGCTAGCATGTCTTTTAGAAGACAGTGTGATGCATTGGCATCCTAAAACTGCGTTGATGTCCTGAAACCACACTGATGTCCTTTGGCCAAGAGCTCTCTCACTAGAGGTACAGATCTTGAATTTTTTCTCTCTTAGCATCTGAGGTGACCTTATTGTACTTCCTCCTAGTTTTATCATCTTTTTTCAATTAATGCGATTAGATTTCCACAATCCATATGAAATAGTTTTGTTGCTTCTAGATTCGATTGTGTTGGAGTTTTTTCATCAATGTTTTGGATCACACTCTATGATCCATCATCAGGATAGAGCGTTGGAGAGGATGAGAAAGTATTGATGATGGATCACGAAGTGTGATCCGAAAGGTTGATGAAAAAACTCCAACATAATCGAATCCAGAAGCAGCAAAACTACTATTCTTTTTCAAGTTGAGGTGTATAAGGGATGTTTGTTCCCTAGTGATCTCTTGAGAATAAAGAGACTCGTGTGTAGTGAATCCCTCTTATATCACAAAATTTATCTAAATGTTTTTGGATTTTGACATGTTTTGATTTTTTTGTAGTTTGAAGTTTTATGATTTTTTTGTATTTTTCAAATGTTTTGATTTTTTTGTCTTTTTCTGAATGTTTTTATTTTTTGTCTTTTTGTGGATATGTGATTTTTTTAATGTTTTATTTTTTTGTTTTTTTCAAATGTTTTGACCTCCAATGACAAGTGTAGAATCCAATGAAGCTAGGTGTTAGGAAATTTCCCCAAGTCAAGTATAGGATTAACCATTAGGGATGGGATAGGTGTTATGGTAGGTAGATATTGAAGGCAAAAAGATGTATAATATCACTAATTCTAGTTTATGGATGACAAATTTATTATGAATGAAGGGTGACTATGAGGATTGTGATGAATATATGTGAATGATGCACAAGAATCCAAGGAAAACCATGATCCTGCTCCTATTCAAGATAAAAACCAATTGACAAGTGATGATGATGATGACGACGTTATTTGACATGGGAAGGACACATCCCAAAACAATGTGAGGATGATGATAATGTCACTAAAGGATCAAGGTTTGCAGCAAGGCTAGAAGTAAGGCTAACGAATGTTTTGGATGATGTGCTAGGATGCATAGAAAAATTATATGGATTAGGAATGGATTGATGTATGATGTGATTAGGTTGGTTGCATTTGGTATGACTTCTTTTTAGGATTGAATGGGATGATGGAAGGATTTTGGATAAGTGGTTTAGAATCCTTAAACTAGTGACAAGGGAAAGCCAAGTCCAATAATATATATGTAAGGATAATGGATTGATTTTGGTAAAGGATAAGAGACATGAGGATTATTGGTATACGATATCCAAGGACTACGTCACATAGGAGTAATTTTTTTTCTCCAAGGTATGGGTTTGGATAATTATATGGAGGTAATGACATGATATTTCATGGATAGTGTATGACCGAAGGATAGACATGTCAAGAGTTTTCCTAAAGCATGATTTATGTTTATACCCCATTTCCTATCAAGATCAAAGTAGGTGGAAAAATGGATGGAAATGATATGGATTAAAGGGATAGATGGAAACTTCATAAGAAATTTCATACAAAGGGTATGGTAGATGACACAACTTACCCCCAAGTGTAATAGTCCACATAGACAATTGCTCTTACACATGATGTCTATTTTCTAGGCTTTCATCATGGTACTTATCCAAACCGCCATAAAAATGGTTTTCCCTATTGGATGATATTTTTATCTTTACTTTTTTAATTTATTTTTTGGTGTCACCAAGACATTTGTTTGCTAGGTTTTCATCAAGGCAACATTTTTTTGATTTTTTGATTTTTTTGGTATTTTTGAATGGCCTTTCTATTTTATCTGATCACTAAATGTTATGAATCCATTGATGGTGCTGATGTAGAGACTATGACCATGATATTCAAATAATGACCTTTATGAAGTAGTTGTCTTGTTAGGATCATAGCACTTGCATACAACTGATTGATGTCATTTTGATCCTTGTTGATACTAGAGTTGGCCTTATCAAAATACACACATTGTGATAGAGTTCCATGAGAGTCCTTAAAATAAAGAGCCACTGCCAAGATGTGATGGATTCATGAGGTATGTCTTTTAGACTTTAGGTACAATGTATGATATGATGGATGATGGTAGATGTGTTTGTCAATTAGATGTAGGATTTTTCATTCGCCAAACTTGGGGTGATGGATGATGCATTAGGATGATTTTTGGAACCAACACTATTATATTCCTTGTATGATGACCATTTAGAAGGAGGTGAACATTTATTATATGTGGGAAACCTCTTTTCTTGTGGTTCCACATTTTGACTGACTTTTGGATTTCGAATATTTTATTTGCTTGATCCATTTTTCTTTGGGGTCCATTTTAACTTTATTTGTCCACTTGGATTTTTGTATTCAATGGCCTTTGACATTTGATTTTGGACTTTGTATTTGTAATAATTTTCTTTTTGTTGGTTCCAAATGGAAATTTTATTCATGTTGGAATGACGATTTGTGGTGTGGATGGAAGGAGTGTTGGCAACAACCTCATGACAAGGACTACTCATGGCCTCCATTTTGATGTTTGTATCAAATAAATTTCTCCCCAATATTGAGGAGGTAGCACTAACATCATTAGATTTTTTGATTGAATAATAGCCAAGACCTTGATGTCTTGAATTTGCCTAAAATTGTATTGGTTTTAGAATTCCTAGCTCATGTAGGCCTAGTCCTTTTCCTTGATATTGCATGATTTCACATATTCTATTTTTGATGGGGTATTTTTCATTTTGGAAGCAAGATTTGATCCCATCATTGTGTATGTGGAGATAATTACTCAGTATTTTCTCAAATACAAGAAAGCCTGATCTGACAAAGATAGATGATCCTAGTTGATAAGATATCGTAGCTTCATTGACATGTGGGATAAATTTTTGATTAACATCTTTAGTTAGATTTTGTGACACATCAGATTCAAATGATTCTACCGGTGCATCCAGGTCGATGTCAAAACTGTCTTTATGGTCATTGTCATAGAGTCCTATGAATTTAGCTATAGCTTAATCATTTGTGAATATGTCTAGAAGAGGAGAATCTTATTTTAGAGGAAGATCATCTGTGTCTCGTATGTAATATTCCAAACATTAACTAAAGTAAATTTCCTAAGTTTCCACTATGCAAGTAAAAATAAACTATGTAATAAGCCATTGCAATAACAAATTTCCTTTCTTTATTGAGAATATATGAAAAAAGATGCTATACAATATACAATAAGGATTTCCATTCCATTACAATATTTCACAAAGTACAATATTCCAAGAAAGTATAAAACTACATACATAACTCCTTCGAGCTTCATAGAATAAGATATAGATGGTCTAGGAATCCACCTTTCAAAACATTGGTCTTTTGTTGCCTATTGAGGAGGAGAAGCATCACTCAAGCACCTTTTCACCAACCACAGACTCATATGCGGTCCCTCACACATATATCAATGATAGATGGCCCTACCCTTTGACAAAGGTATTGGTTGGGTAACCCCGTATGACATACCACTTTGATCTTAGTGTTGTTCTCTACATGACTAGGATTTATAACCCATGCTAGGTAGCCTTCATGCATTTAAATGAACATTGTGAACTGACAATGGAGCCTAGGACTATCTCACTACTTTGTCCAAAGTATTCTCACTTGGTACTTCGAGTGAAGGTCTACCATTCACTTACACTATAGCAAGCTTTTTTTGACTTAAGGCCATTATATCTATGCTTACGCAATCCCTCTCCATGGGATAGCTACTCCCCAAGATAACCTATCTCTTTAACAACCTAAGGAAACACAAATCATAAAGAAAAGTACAAGTTCCCTCCCTTCACTAGACAACATTCCCAGGAGTAACCTAATAGTTCCCTCCCTTCACTTGATAAAAATCACAGGAGTAACCTATTAGCCATCTAGCATAAGTAAATATCTAGCTATGAGTGATCCTTAAGCTTGTCTATGTTTTATCATATCTAGTATAATAACAATACCTATGACAAAAAATCTCTCCTGCCCATGTTAAATAATATCAAGTATAATAACAATACTTATGAAAAAAATTCTCTCCTATCCATTTTTAATCATATCAAGTATAACATCAATACCTAGGACAAATAGTCTCTCCTATCATAGAGTAGATAGTTTCCACTTTTCTTTCAAAGAAAACATTACTTTTCTCTATATGCAAATAACTACAAAAGATTGGCTTAAACATTCAAGAATAAAATCATTCAACACTAATACAAAAAAGGGAATAATATCCACATGCCTATGATAAGCTTTCTAATTAATTCAATGTAGTCACAACACTTCCAAATTAGAAACTAGCTTAGTATCGATCTTTCAGCAAAGACTCAATAACCACTATCTCACAAGTTGGAAAATACTTCTTTCAAAATAATAATGAACTCTCTCTAAAACTTAAGTCTCTCACCCACTTTTCTTGATAGAATATTGCAAATAGAAATGTAGATAAAAGCAGAGACTTGCTCAAGAATAATGTATAGAAGAATGCATCCAAAACAAATGAACTATCCCACTATTTATACAGCAATTTGGTAACCACTTTGCTTATAGTTTAGGCATGGTTTTGATAGAAGAAAGAATGCATGGTAACAAATCTATCTTAGATCAAAATGTGGTGAACAAATAAACACATACTCAGCTTAAACAGCTACAAGTTAGCTTAGTTAAATGACAAAAATTAGAGACCAATTCAAATCCCACATGATAGAATTCAGTTTGCATATCAAAATGGATATCTACAGGAATAAGGATTCAAAGGTGGCACCGAAGGTTCATAATTTCATATACAGTTGGCGCAATTTCCTTCACATCTAAAATAGTCAACATCAGATTTGCAGCACCACGCCTCTATCAACTAGGTCATAGAATGAGTCGATCCCTATATTAAATCAATTGAAAAATTCATTGAAATATTTACACACTTAAATAGATGTTGGTCAATACATACAAATAGAGTAATTAGAGTTTACTAAGTTTATGACATCCACAAAAGAGGCATCGACATATTCTTTTATCACATCGTCAACTTAATTCCTGCTCAATATTTGTAGATTATAATCTCTCCTTTCACAGACATCAAGAGTATTATGCAGCTAAATAATATAGTCATTATTATCTCATAGTTTGACATTGGTTTAGTTTAATAAATCAGCCTCTAAGTTGTTAAAGATAATCGACCTCAAAGACATATAAATATCATTTAAATCAGTTGACAATCATTGCTTTAGATATTTGATCTCAAAGCAAATATCATTTAAAATTATATCTATAACATATACGTATTTATATACTTACATGTATATATATTAACATAAATAAATATATATATATACATATACATATATATGTATATGTTAATATATATATCCATACTAATCATATGTCAATAAAGCATGTATATATAATTGATATACAAATAAATACATCAAGATATCAATCACATTGTTATATTAATATATCAGTTGCATATACATATACATATATATATATATATATTCCTTTATGTATGTATACATGTATTGATACATTTTTATGGGCATGTCCATTTTCCACTGTATGCGTATATGGATATATGTATATACATTTGATTCATACACCAAAATCACATACAATTACTATGGTATTGATTAGAGCCTACAAGAGATATATCTATATATATACATATACATTTTGTGAGATCCATCAGATAGTGCCATGTGTATAAGAAACTTGTGCATGAGTTTGCATAGATACATCTACCTATGTACCCTCATGTACATGTTCCTTTATGTGCATATTCTATCATCGACATGCATGTGTATGTGTATACATATTCCTCATATGTTCCACATATCAATACAAGTATAGTAACAAGGAAAGAACTCTCAATCTCAAAGAGATAAACATCAACCAATAATGCACTCAAAAGTAAACAAGACCTTTACTAATGAAGACATATTTACTAAGGATGACTTACTAACTTCCCACTTGATAACTCAACTCAATTATTCTATTATTGTGTGTGTAAACTCGGATAGGTTATGTTACTAGTTACTTAACCAAGACCTTCTCCTGAGTGATACTTCCCCTCCTCTTGGAGGAATTAAACATATACCTGCAATCACTAACACTTGCACATGGTAGTCATCTATTCACAAAACATGTAGTATACATAATACATCTCCAAAGTTATAATATTAATACAATATTCATCCAATCACATAAATCCATTCCATCATATAATATAAAATGAGATGACATTAACTCATAAGGTAGTGATAACAAAGAGCACACATAATTTTATTCATCCACTAAATTCACATTACATTCACATTTTACTCTACATAGTAATAGTAAATGGTAATTACACAATTGGGGTGTAACATACTCCCCCCTTGTGAATCATTTTCCCTAATGATATTATGTAGCAACATAAAACTAAATAATTAATCAACATATTATTTCAATAATTCGCAAAAGCATCTAAAATGTGAGGAAACTTTTGCTAAATCTCAACATAATCCTCCCAAGTGGCTGAGTCTTTTGCATACTAGTTCCACTAGAATTTTCACTACAGAACCTCCTTGTTATGCAAGCCAAGCTTACACATTTTGAGAATCTTTACGGGCTCAATTGTTACCACTTTGAGGTCTTGTACTTGTAAATCAGTCCAATCAATCATATGATTATCACCAAGTGCATATCTCTTAAGGTAAGACACATGGAAGACATTATGCATTCTAGAAAGAGCTGGTGGAAATGCTATTTGATAGGCCATTGGATTCACTTCCTCTAGAATCTCAAAAGGTCCAACATAATGTGGGGCTAACTTGGAATACTTTCCAAATTTATTGTAGCTTTTGTAAGTTTTCACTCTCAACAAAACTTTGTCACCTATGGGAAAATTTTGGGGCACTCTCTTAGCATCGACATAACTTTTTTGACAATCATTAGCTTCAGCCAACCTTTACTTAGCAATCTTTACTTGCTCATCCATTTCAGCCAACATCTCTTGCCCAAGAGTCACTCTATCCTCAAGTCTATCCCAACTTATAGGAGTTCAACACTTTCGACCATACAATGCTTCGAAAGGAGTCATCTTTATTGCAAAATGATAAGAATTGTTGTAAGAAAATTCTACTAAGGGTAAGTAGTCTTCCCACTTGTACTGTTGATCCATGCAATACATTCTTAGTGGGTCTTCCAATACTTGATTCACCCTTTCCATTTGTCTATCCGTTTTTGGATGATATGTTGATCTAATATTCAACTAAGTCCCTAGTGTAGAAAAATGGTTTTCCAAAACCTATGAGTGACTCGTGCATCCCTATCAGAGATAATCTTCTTCAAAATTCCATACAACCTAAACACTTCTTGCACAAATTTTCTTTCTATAGCAGGTGTTGCATCAGTTATATTCCCAAGTATAAAATGTGCTTTGGTAAAATTATCTACTGCCACACGAATGGAATTGTTCTTATTTCTTGGCATAGGAAATCCTTGCACCAATTCCATACTTATGACTTGCCACTTCCTCTTTGGTATGTCATGTGGATATAACAAGTTTGCAAGATGATGATGCTCCACTTTCACCCTTTGACATTCAAGACACCTTGCCACAAAATTTGCAGCATCTCCTCTCATCCCTTTCCAAAAATATAATGGCTTCACATCTACCATCATTTTGGTCAATCCAAGGTGTCTAGAGTGTGGCGATTCATGTACTTCTTTCCATACTAGATTCCTTAACTCTCCTACATCAGGTACATACATCCTACCTTTATATCTAAGAAATACATTAGGTTAAAAATGAAAAACCTCATACCTAGAATCTTGTGGATTATTAATGAGTACCTTCTTGACTTGCAAGTAGTACTAATCCTCTTTACACTTTTCCAACACTTGTCCCTTAAAGTCGGTTTGAATTGTTATTATTGAATCAATATGACATTTTTGACTCAAGGCATCAATAACCCGATTCTCTTTCCCTTTAATATAATTGATATTAAAATCATAGTCAGCTATTAACTCTAACCATCTTCTTTTCCTAACATTCAAATTAGGTTGAGTGAAAAGGTACTTTAACCCATTATGGTCAGTTTTCAATTCAAAGGGTTTTCCTAACAAGTAGTGCCTCCACATTTGTAATGCATGAACCACAACTGCTAACTCTAAATCATGTGATACATAATTTTTATCATATGGTTTAGCTTTCTAGATTCATAATAAATCACTTGCCCATCTTACATTAACACACCTCCTAAACCTTCCCTGCATGCATTTGTGATTGCCATAAAGTTACCCTCAAGATCAGCATAGTGGTTAACTTCTCTTTAAGTAGATCAAAGGCTTTTTGGCACTTCTCAGTCCACTCAAATTTCTTCCCTTTCCTTTGTAAAGAAGTGATTGGAAAATCAATTTTGGAGAAGTTCACAACAAACTTCCTATAGTACCCAGCCAGTCCCATAAAACTTCTTACCTCAAACACATTCTTGGGTACTAGCCACTCAAGTATGACTTTGATCTTAGCAGGATCTATAGAGGTTTTGTCCATCGAGATCACATGCCCTAGATAATGTACTCTCCTTTGGAATAAATTACACTTAGATAGTTTACCATATAACTTGTCTTCTCTTAACCATTGTAGAATTATCTCTAAATATCTACAGTGATCTTCCTAATCCTTAGAATGAATCAGGATTTCATCTAGAAAAACCAAGAAAAATTTATCTAGGCAGTCCCTAAATACACTATTCATCATATTCATAAATGTGAAAGGTGCATTTGTTAACCCAAAAGGTAAAACTGTGAATTCATAGTGTCCATATCTAGTTCGAAACGTAGTCTTCAAGATATCTTCATCTCTTATTCTCAATTGGTGATATCCAAATCTTGAATCTATTTTCAAGAATATGGTGGCACCTCTCATTTGATCAGCAATATCATCAATGTGTGGCAATGGATACGTGTTCTTCACCATAGCTTTGTTAAGAATATGATAGTCGATACACAAACACAAATTTTCGTCCTTGTTTTTCACAAAAATAACCAATGCTCCCCAAGGCAAAACACTTGGTCTTATCAACCCTTTTGACAACAATTCTTTCAACTGTGCCTTAAGCTCCATTAGCTCGACTATTTTCATCCTATAAGGAACCATGGAAATAGGTTCAGACCCTAGAATTATAACTATAGAGAAATAAAATATCCTCTTTGGTGGTAAACTAGGTAACTCATCTAGAAGCACATCTAAAACATTTCTCAATATAGGATACCTTTCCATGTCTAAAATTCCAGTGTCATATATTTCACCATCTTCCATCTCTTGGAAGCTCTGGGAATCCAATTTATCAAGATTTTCTTCAAGTTCTTCAATCTTAATGGTAAATATTTTGCACCATTTATTCTTAGCCCTTACTAGTTGCATTGTCGAAATTTGGCGAATCTTGAACTCTCTAGGTGTCCCTTGGAACTTCATTCAGTTATCAAATTCATCTAGGCACTCTATGGTTTTTTGTATGGAAATATACCTTAGCCCTATATCTCCACAACCAATTCATTCCTAATATTACATCATAGGATCCTAAAGGTGCGACATATAGGTTTACCTCAATAGAGAAACAAGGTAGCTCTATCCTAGCCTCGAACAAACATCATTTCACCTTTTCTCTTATTTTGTTTGCATACTCTACATCCCAAGACATTGCCATGTGTCTATCCTTTCTAGATAATTGCTTATCTACTCTAGGTGAAATGAAATTCTTAGTTTCACTAGTATCAATAAGAACGAAAATGGGTAAACCAAACAAAATACCTAGAGTTTCAATGGGAGTTGTTTGATAATCTGCTTGGTGGCCATCCACTGTAGCATGTATTATTTGTTGGAATATTTCCCATTGAGTATGTAGTGAGTTTCCAAAAGGCTTACTAGGACAATATCTAGCAAAATTATCTCCCCCACAAGTATAACATCCTATAAATGGTACCTTCTTCCTTGTGGGTTCTCCATATCTACTAGCGTTTCCACCAGCATTATTGGTATCTCCATGGTTAGAACCATTCTTTCTTTGCTCCCTTCTCGACTCTTTTCCACTCTTGTGGTTACCTTTTTCTCCTTGCTCAGGTACATTTTTCACAACCTCCATCTTCTATGGAGTTGGATTGTTAGGAATTTCCACAACCTTCTTATGTTCTCTATTTTCTTGTCGGTTAGAGGTAGCCCTAAGCTTTTTCTCCTGCTTAATTTCTTTTTCATATACAAGATACATAGTTGTAGGACCATGCATATCCACTTCTCCTCTGATTTGATAGTTAAGTCCCATTATAAATTTCCTTAATACAAAAAATGTTCATCCTTATGATATATAGGCACATAACACAAAAGTCGGGTAAAAGTCTCCCAATACTCATTGATCGACATATTTCCTTGTCTCAAACTCTAGAAATCCATGAGTTTTTGGTCATAGTATAGTTGGGCCAACCATCACTTGTGTAAAATCTCAACAATTTTTCCCCTATGTCAGCTTCCATGAGTTAATTGTGAGTTTCGGCTTTGTATTCATCCACCGGGTAGAGGCTTCTCCAGCTAATTGGTATGCAACCCAAGTGGCTTTAGTGGTCTTAATGTAATTTCAGATTTCAAAATACTTTTCTATTTGAACAAATCATGCCTTAGCTTCATCACCATTGGTGCTTCCCTCAAACTTGGGTGGAACAATCTTCTTCATATCCTTAGAAAGTTTGGAAGCCATACGCTTCTTATTTCTTTCTACATATGGCATTGGTGATCTTTCTTTTTTAGTATTTTGGGTCTTGGCATGCCGATAAGAAGAGTTTTCACCTTCATTCTCAATAATGGGAAGCTCTTTCTCAACCCTAGCTTGTACCCTTTCTTTTTCAAGGTTATCTAACCTTACCAAAATTTGTTCAAGTTTAGCTTCAATTCTTGCTAGTCCTTGCCCAACTTCTTGGCTACTGCCAAGATTGGTTCATGTCCTCACCATCTTTACAAGATCAATTTTAACTTGAATGTTTATCCATGATAGACTAAATTATGTTATCAACTATACTATGGAAAGAATTAAAAATGGAATTTATACGTAGTAAATAATTCCACAAAAGATTAAGCACACGCTTTTGATAAATAATTGTATTCATTTCATAAGGATTTCAATATCCTTCAATTACATGGAGTGACTATTCAGATAGTAGAGTGGAGATTATTCCTCATATTCACTCTCTGACACATAACTTAATGGAGTATATCCTATAGAATGAGATTGTTGCTCATCTCTATCTTTTTTTTCATCCCTTAATTGTTCATACCTATCCCAAAATGGATAGTATCCTTTAGATTTATCATCTGATACATAGTTACAAGTTTCAGTGCCAATATGGTGTTCATCAACAATATAGTCTACCCTTTTCGTAGAAATTTGTTCATGAGACCATTTCTCATATGGCTGCTCTTGAGGTTTATATCCCTCAGACTCGTTACTTGAGGAAATTACTATTACTTTAGATATTGGAAGAACTCTAGGGTCTCTAAAGATGAATGCTAGACTGACACTTCCTTCAGAGGGCATATCCCCGGAAAGTGAAAATGACTCGGACTTTTCTAGTGAGATAGAAGGTAGATTGTTGTACATAGCCTCCATCTTTATCTTCCTCTTCACAACACTGATCCGAGAAACTGCGTGACTAAATTTTTTGATGTCACTCAACCAGACGACATTGTCATAGTCGGTTTCCTCTATTGTTCTAATAATGGCTTCTCTTTCCTTCTTGGCCTTGAGGTAGCACTTGTTTCTGATTACTAACTTTCAAGCTATTAATCTAAGATGCACTATCCTGGCACAATAATTCATAACATTAGATAATTTTAGATGAAAATAATGATGAGCTCATAGGTTCCAGACCTAAACTTGGTAGCTTTGATACCACATGTAATATGCCAAACATTCACTTAAGTAAATTTCCTAAGTTTTCACTATGTGAGTAAAAATAAACTATGTAATAAGCCATTGCAATAAAAACTTTACTTTCTTTATTGAGAATATATGAACAAAGATGCTATACAATATACAATAAGGATTTCCATTCCATTACAATATTCCAAGAAAGTACTATGGATATTAAATATATCCCATGCTCCCTTCGGGTTGCTTTTTTGCTTTGCTTTGCTTCTAACCACACCCGATGTTTTTGAAGTCTTCCAAAAATTTTTTGAAACATACTCAGCCCGCTGCTTCCACGTGTCATCCAGTCACTCATCAAAGGGGAACTTCCCTTCCTTTCTCTTTTGGGCCCCGACCGCATGCCACGTCGCCTCCTCCTAAGTACACTTTTAAGCGAGCCCCACAGTGGTGCTAATATGATGAGGGATCCTCCACATGTCCTCAAAGTGGGAATTTCATTCACAGAAAGGATGGAACAAATTTTGAGCCCAGCTATCTTGTCACGCATCCTAACTAACTCTATGGGACTATGAAACATGTTTTCTCGGGCTTTATCTTTTCAAACGCTGGGACCATCGCCATCATTTGCAAGGGATGCATCTAGCTCGCGGGTGACTATGTTCATGCTTCAGAATCTTTTTTGTTGCAATGGTCATGATGAGTCATTGTTGTGAACATCATTGCTCATGATCGAGAATCTTTTATGTTATGGGCTTTCAAGTGGTGTAAGCCTTTGGCTATATATATTGCTTCTTTCAAGCAAAATATAGTTCAGAATACCTACAGAAGAATTAGGGACACACCAAGCCTCTTGTTTTGTTAGATAATTGAAAAGACTCACAAACTCTTCCCTTTTAATTTAGCCTCTTTGTTTCTTAACTATTTGAAAACATTATATGGTGTTGTTACTGAATAGCTTGTTTGTAACTTTAATGATTTGAATAGAATGATGATTTAAGACCATGTCCCTGACTCTTTCTTTTCAGTAAATCTCTATACAATTTTTTTTATGTTATGGAATGAATTATTCAAGTCTTTCTCTTTGATGATTGTTATTTCAAGTCATAGCAGATTGTTGAACGGGCCCTTAAATCGCATCCAAAAGATATATTTATCATGCCTTACATCTAAATCTTGGTCCATTGCCCTATTTAGATCTTTTATTTTTATGTTTGCTTCCTTTTCCCATTCACAACTCTAGTTATAGAATAAGTTGGCTTCTTTAAAAACTGGAGGTTGCTCAGTTTAGCGCAATAGGTCCCCCCTTTAACTAAGTTTCCCATAAGGTTGTTACCTTGTCAATTTTTGGCATCAATAGTTTCTTTTTTTGGCATGCCTAGTGGGACCTTCTAAATTTGCTTGAACCTTGAGTAGGTATATGAGCCATCGGCCTATCACAAGATCCCAAATAGAAGATAACCCTAGTTTGTTGGTACCACCACTAGGAACAGTACCAACTAGAACCTATCACATGAACGTTTTGACCCCTACACCAGCCATGTTGTCAATCACTAACCAAAATTATGTGGCATGAGATGTCAGAAGTCCTCTTAGAGCACTAGTAGCACCTATTGTTTGGTCCCTTATTCTGGTCTTTACTCGAAAATCTATACCCAAGTTCACCGAAGATGGCACTAGAACATTGTCCAAACATCTGCAAGATGTTGTGAATGTATGTTTGGTGCATGGGGCAACATACTAGAACATAGTGCTAAGGCTGCTCGTGACCTCTTTCAGAGGTAAAGCACTAGATTGATACCACATGCTACAAGCTAATACCATTTCCACTTAGGATGAACTCGGAGATCCATTTTATGAAAGATTCTCAAATGTCGGAGATAGGTCTTCCTAGTATCACCAGTTGGAGATCATCTAGCGGGCTCCATATGAAGCCATGACCAACTTCAACACCCGGTTCCACATAACTTGGAATTTGGGCTACAATCCGCCTGCCACCTGACTTGGCATTCATGTTCTACCTAAAGTCCATCAACATCGACAACTCAATGATGATCCAGTGACTCGACAGAGCTACTCTACCAAATGCATATAGTGTCATAATTAAATCAGAGAACAATCTAATTGACACTAGAAATTTAATGCCTTGGCCCACCATGCCTATATTCCCTGAGGTATCAGTTCTCGCCCAGGTGACGTCATCTACCACTATGGCCGCTCCTCCTCAATCCATGTATACATACACAAGCACACCACAAAGCATTGCTTCCACATCCAGTTCATCAAATGATGATATAAGCGACATCAAAGAAATGTTGTGGGTTGTGGCCAATGAGATAACTGTTATCAAGCACAACCAGACTACCCCTCTAAAGCCAACCTATCAGAATTATTAGGGCGAAAGGTCCTCTTACCAACACAACCAGTTCCAAGGAGGTTCTTGCATAAATCTGTAGGTGCAAATAGCACATCAAATGGTACATGTACCCACTCGGTTGCAGAATGCCAACCTAAGCTCTAGCAAAGAGCTAACCATGCGGAAAAACAATTTAATCGATGATTCCAAACCCTAGTGTTTCCCTTGCAGCGATTCACATATGCCTCGAAACTTCCCACACAGCAATCTACAACAGAATTTGGTAGAGCAGAGAAGCCAAGGTACAATGTTGGACCATAGGGGTTATGTATATGTCTCTCTGCAAATGGAAAATGTGGTACTCACTGCTCAAATGCAAGGGATTTCTCTGGAGTAAGAAAATGACATAACTCCCAACCATGCCCTTTTCTCATGGAAGGAGAAGAAGTGGTGTTCACATTCAAGGCATCCACTTCAGAAACCCTGCAAGTGCAGTTTGATTACAACACTCACTCCAAGAGGAGATTCACGGGTGAATTAGCCATCCCACAATTAGTCAATCTATAGCCTAAAATTGCTTCTGATGAGAACCCCAATACCTCCATAGTGGTGCCACAATTTCTACCGCCAAGGTAATTTTTTTATAATAAGAGCTAAGGACCAGAAGCCTCCAAATCCTCCACCATTCAATGTGGTGGAACAATTGAAAAAATCATCCACTAATGTGTCCCTGTGGGATATCTTAACTATTCCAGAGTAGAAGACATTGCTACAAGGGCTCTCTAGGAGGATCCAATCATTGAACCAAAGGAGAAATTGCTCAAAGGGAAAGCCATTCATCAATCACCTCTGGAAAAATTTATCGCAAATACTACAGAGGAGACCTCTAATAACAAAAAAACCAAATCCATTCTTCTTGACCCTTATCATAGGTAATAAATTGCTGCATAACTCCATGATTAATTCTGGTGCTAGCAACACAGTCATGCCCAAGAAAATAGCTAAAGCCCTAGGACTTAGCTATGAACCTTTGAATAAAGGGGTTATGCAATTAGATGGTAATATGGTTAATACTATGGGAATCATTAAGGGCCTTCCATTAACTCTATTTTCCCACCCTAGTATCATGGTCAAGCAGGATACCATGATCATTGATGCTCCTCCCATGCTCGATTTGTGCTTGTCTAGGGAATTAACTTCCAAACTAGATGGATACCTTTCTTTAGATTGGTCGCATCTAATTGTAAGGACCAAGCATGGAGCCAAAATGAAGCTAGTGTCTGAACCTTTTCATTCAAAATGTGTATTTAACGAGGCTAAGATAGTCTTTGAACCCACTCACACCTCCATCACCAAGGAGGAGATGTATTGCATTGAACTTCTAGAAGATGAGGAAATCACCAGAGATCGGACCAATCAATAAAAGGTTCTCTTGAGCGAGTTCATTGATAAAGATCCCTTCATAAATTATCATGCCACTAGACTAGGGACTTATATCATTTATGATGAAGACCAAGCCATCTCAAAGGTGACAATAGAGCCTGAAGGCATTTTGACCACAAAGGTATGGACACTGCACTTTGATGGTGCTAGATGCAAGGTCAATGTAGGAGCTGGGATATGCCTGACATCCCCAAGCAATGAAAAGACACTCAAGTCTTTTTTATTCTAGCTTTCCTATTCAAATAACGAAGTAGAATATGAGGTCCTTGTGTAAGATTTAAGCCTAGGGGAATGAATGGGAATCAAGTAAATAATGGTGTTCGAAGATTTTGAACTAATCATCAATCAAGTTTGAGGTATCAGTACAGAAAAGAATATCCGTATGAGATCCTATAGACATAGATTTTGGGACCTAATTGAGAGCTTTGAAGCTTTTAATATCCAAACTATTCCTCGAGAACAACATATGGCTTCTAATCATATGGCTACAATCAAAGCTCAGTTTTGTCCTATTTCCGATCTAATAGATAATGTGCATTCTATACAAGTGGTTTTCTGACTGAAAATCCTAGATAATGAAGAAAGTTGGCAATTATTTGAAAGCGATGAACACATTTCCTCATTCATCCAACACTCTAGGGAGTTTTTCGATCAGCTACAAACAAATATTGTGGAATATGAGATGAGCTACAACTTCGTCGAGAGGAAAGCTTTCACAATAGTTAAGGGACTCAAGAAGTTTTGACACCTAATCTCTTGCAACAAGGTGGTTGTTTATGTCATGCATTCCAATGTACGCGAAGACATCATGGAAGGACAATTCACCGAAAAAAGGGCTAACTGGATCACCAAGATCCTTGAATATGACATTGAGGTCAAGACTACAAATATCATCCAAGGAAGAGGACTGTGTGAATATCTAGCACATGATGAAGAGATCACAACCAAAGAAGAACAACAGGAGATGGTTCTAATGAATGAGTCGAGATCGAAAGGCTGCTGGTTGGAAGATAGAGTAAGATTCATGCACATGGGAAAATATTTGCTTGACCTTCCTTCTCAAAAGAGAATATTCTATCGAATGCAAAACATCAGGTATGCACTCATCGAAGGGATCCTATTCAAGAGAAACTTCAACGATGCTCTGTTGTGGTGTGTCACCACAGAATAGGCTAAAAGAATCCTCGACACTTTCCATAGCAAGGTTGTGGGTGGACACTTCTTTGCTAAGACCATCACCAACAAAATCATGTGCACTAGGTATTTCTAGCCAATTCTATTCAACAAATCCTATTCATTGGTTAAAGCTTGCAAAGAATGCCAATTCTTTGCCGAAAGAAGAAAGAATTCTCCAATGCCCCTCAACCCAATAGTGGTTGATGAGCCATTTGTGCAATGGGGCCTTGAATTCATTGGAATGATCAATCCTACCTCTAGTACCAGACATAAGTGGATTCTAATGGACACGGACTACTTCACAAGATGGACCAAAGCCATGCCCCTAAAGAATGCAATAGAGGTAGAGATAGTCAACTTTCTCGAAGAGATCGTGATGAGATTTGGCCCTCCTAAAACCATCATCTCTGATAATGCTAGAGCTTTCTTATGCTCTAAGGTATGTCAATTCACAATCACGCATGGTATTTTCCTAAAAACATCATCAAACTACTACCCGCGGGGTAATGGCCTGGAAGAGTCAACTAACAAAAATTTAGTTTGTCTTATCAAAAGAATTAGGTTGGAGCATCAAAGGGAGTGCTATAAAAGTCTTCGGGTGTCTTTAGGTGGATTGCATAACTACAAAACAAGTTCTCAAGACCTCGTCATATGAATTGGTGTACGGTAAAGAAGCATTATTGCCTATCTCCATAGAGATCTTGACACTGCAATTACTTAAAACTCTGGAGATTGAGGAAAATGGGGCTATGCAGGTCTGGTTGGCCAAATTAATGGAAGTGAAATAGAAAGGAGAAAAGGCCCTATCGGCCATGAGCAACTGCCAAACCATGGTAGAAAGGTGGTTTGATAAATAAATTTGCGGACCAAGGTCTGAAATGTGGGGACTTAATGTTAAAATTTAATGAGCAGGCTGCAAAATCCGGTCAACATGGGAAATTTGATAGCCTATGTGAGGTTCCATTTAGGATAATTCAGTGCAAGCAACATAATGCATTTGAATTGGAAAATATGAAAAAATAAATGCTAGGGATTTTTGTTAACAAAATCCACCTTAAATTATTCCATTGAGTTTAATTAAACATTTCTACCATGTAAATATGTAATTACTGTAGTTAATTTCCTTTATGTTCTCTTTTGTTCGGTCAATCTTTTTAATCCATGAGGTAGTAGAAATTAACATTATGATGTAGAGAATAACCCATATGCTAGAAAGGATAGGAAATATTCAATGAAGCAGAAAATGAGCCATAACAGATGATAGCAAAAAAGAAAAGAGATGAAATAATATAAAAGGTTGTATTCATTTTGAAAGTATGATATGATTTGATTTTACAAATTTCAAAATAGCTTTGAGGCCATATTTTAAAGTATCTATATATATATTTAGCTATATATGAGGGAAGCATTTTTCCAGGCTTATATACAAAAAGAAAAAATGATGTGGTATTTCATTTGGAGGCAGTGGTAGGAACATCTTCATCCATGGGTGTAGGAGTAGAAATAATAGCAGTGGTAGAATCTTCATTCATAGGAGCTAGGATGGCATCAACAACCGTGAGAGGTAGTGGGAATACTAGATTCTTGAAATCAATGTACCATTCTACATCATAGAATAGTACTACATTGTAAACATGCAGTAGGAAATGGAATCCATGGGTAACCTTTTGATGGTGCTCAACTTGCACTTGGAGGTAGAAACCATTGAGAAATGGCACCCATGGAACCATTGCGTCTTCCTTGATAGGATTCCAGAGGTCACTTTTGTGGGTAAGCCCAAGCCATAGACCGTGTTCACCACAATTTCTCCAAGACCCATGAGGTATTGCTTCGGAAAGATCTCCAATGTCAGGTGGAGAATCATCAACTTTGGAACCTAGATATCAAGAAAAGTGGCCATGAAATGTAAGAATATGTTAGTGTTCACTCTATATTTATCCTTATATTCCACACAATCTCGACCCAAGACCCATTTTATTGCTATAATTTCCAGAGATGCTTGTTCTTCGTCATTCTCTTCAGTCTCCTATTTGATACCTCACCCAAGAAGGCAGTCTGTGCTTTAGTTTTGGTAATCCTAAGAGGAGTATTCATGTTGTCTATTTATACTTTTCTATGCTATTTCTAGTGCTACCCAAATGCTACTACTAATAATCCCTAGTTTCTATTGCTAATTCTAGTGCCACCAAGTGCTAAGTGTGATTCTACGGCTATTTAGGGGCATATTTATAAAAATGGTCTAAGATACCTGTGTGATAAGCATGAGGCCAATCAAGTGCTAACTTTAAAATCACATACAAAAGACAACTAGAAAAGCCCACCCATTTGCATATGTTATATACGGCTCGCTACGTGCAAAATTAAGTAGAGCTAATTAATTAGCTCAAGTTGATGGCAGCTCTAAGAAAGCATCTATATGGCCAAGTGTTGAGGTGTCATGTTATGTGCATGCTGAGCATCCCAAGGCTGAGCTCGTATCTTTTCAAACACTTATCAAATCTGGGCCTAATCATTATTTTCAAGATATTAAATGCTAAGCTTGTGAGGAGTCTACCTATGCTAAAATCACTGGCTCAATTTCTAAGGGAAATTGTGTCATGGGTTGTACGTACTTGAGGTAATTATGAATTCTTGTCTTTTCAGAAAAGAAAGTAATTTATTTCGCATGGGCAAGAAATTTGGTGGTACATGTTGAATTTAATGCAAGAAGAGAAACTATCGTCTATCACTCGAAAGAATAAAAAGCTAAGTATTGCATGTGGTTTTTAAAATAGAGAAGAAATCTCTTGAATACACAGTCAATGCAGAGAATTTTTGAAGTGCAGAATTGCTTAGGAGCATGTAAGAAATTGTAGGATTTTGAACACAAATGGAATCCATTTCCCTTGAAGTAGCTCAGAACCCGTAGATGGATTAACTGGGCAAGACATCTCAAAACTTGGCTGATGCAATGCTCACAGCACCCATGGTTAATATTTTCCAGGACGAGTCTTATGCTACGCCTAGAATTCCAAAAAATCCAACCTGGGTTTGCATGTGGCCAACTCATAAGGGGACTCACAGAGATGTAATTCAGATAAAGGAAGAGTGGGATAACATTTATGACCCCATCCTCAAGACCAACCCTAAGGGCTTAAGAGAAGCATCTTGTGCCAAAATGAAGAAAGCCTTTGAGAATCAACTATCATTCAAGCAATGGCTCTGTGGACTTTCGTAACATATAGTCCCTTATGTGCACCATTGTCTAGAGATAGTTTGCGAGAGTGTTTGGTGCTTCAATCCGACAATTGGCACCATTGAGGGAAGTGTGAACCCCTAAATCTGCAATTGCACAAGAACAACAAACAAATCAAGATGTTAGATCAAATGCAAGCAAGAATGAAGGATTCCCCATGAAATCCATCTACTCAAACTTAATAAATGAAAGTAAATCCTAATTAAGTGAGCAAACTAGTGATCCCATGGGGGAATTGGTGCTAATTGAAATGTTGAAATTGGCCCTTTCCAAACTCCTAAATTGCAATGTTGATGATTGTAGATTGATAAAATCTCCTCAAGGAGATTTGAGCATAACCTAGCTATGGAATTGTGAAATGATAAGTATGTGGAGTGATGTGCACAAAATTGAATCTCAGTGTTAAGAGAGTAACTTTACATGAGATTGTGGATGTTGAATGAGAAGAGAAGCCTCCAATTTATAGATTTGAATTTGGAAGAAAAGGAAAGATTTGGACAATGTGGGACTAACTTTCACCCAATGGTTGAATGCCACTTGTCACCATGTGAATGGTTGATAGTTGTGCATATTTTGGCCAAAGTGCCAATAAATGCAATTAGGTGGAATTTGAAATTGAGGAAATGGCATGTGAGAGGTAAAAAATAATGAAATAAATGCCACTTGGCTCAATGCACAAGGACATGTAAGAGGAGTGAATGCTTTGTTGGAAGTACCCACCCACTTTGACTTTTTGAATTCAAACTTGAGGGAATATTCCCTTTTGATGCCATGTGAGGGAAATTATAGATTTAATAAATGAATTAAATCTATTTTCATGTGCAAGTTGCATTTTCTAGAGGATTTTAGTGATACAGATTAACTTAATCAAGATTTTGATTAATTTAATGAGAGATAGATGATTTGACAATTTTGATTTAAATTGATGAATTGATTTAAATCAAAATTGAGAGGAAATGATTAATTAAATAAATGATTTTGATTTATTTAACTAAGTGGGAAAACTTTAGATTAAATCAAATAAGGTTTAATTTATTTAATTTAATAAGAGGACTTTAGAGACTTTAATCAAATAAAATGATTTATTTAATTAAATAGAAACATAAGGTTAATTTAATTAAATTGATTAATTTAATCAATGGAGGAGAAAGACTTAATCAAATAAACAATGATTTATTAAATTAAGAGATAGAATATGATGAAAAGCTGAGAGTTTGATTCAAGAGGAAATTTTGTTAGTAATCAGGATCAAGTGTGTCGAATCGAATTTATACATTTTCCATGTCTACAGAAAGAAATTTGAAAGTTGTAATATCTATAGATGCTCTTAGAGACATGTTGTACATTCCAAGGAATAGCACTAGGACTTTTCCAATGGAGCCATTCAACCATAAAAAGGGCATAGAGTTCTGGAAAGGGAGAAGGAATTCCCTTGAATTTTATAATATGGAGATCGGAAGACCCCAAGATTTCTAACAGCTAATAAAAGATCCAAATCGTCATGTTGACTTCAAACAAGAAGACTTGCAAGATGCCTTCTCTATGATGGATTTTGTATATGGCTTGGACAATGGCATGATCATGCATGAATCTCAGTTGGGTCTGGTTTTTCAACTAAGGAGACATCACGACCCTTTCTGGTATTATTTTGTAACATGATTATCAAGGATATGTTGAAGTAGATTGTAGAGTTTGAGACTGTCGGTAAGTTCAGATATCCTTCTCTCCTTGCCCATATGTTTCTACATCATAACCCTGATTTCTTCAGTGAGAAACAGGAATTATCAATTTTTGATGAGAAGAATCATCGAAAGTCATTTTCTGTATGGACTCCTATCCTCTCTTCCACCTAGGACTATTATGCATTTTCGAAGAAATTCTTGATTCTGATTTTGTGCGACTTGAGCATGGATAGTGACTACTATTGCCTTTTGACCAATCAAACTGGTTGGATGCAAGCCCTGTTCCCCAGGTGTGGTTGGTTCCCTAGGGAGGATTTCACATGTGTCCAAGTGCATGGATTTTTGGAAGAGCCAATCCAATTCCCAGCAAGCATCACTGATTGGTATTGGCTCTTGAAGTGTTCTGACAAATGTCCAGTATTGATTGAACTTTTTTCTCTGATCCAAAAAAGAAAAAGAGAGGGTTTTTCGAATTCCCGCTAATCTATAGTATAGTAGTCATCGTAAAGAAGAGATCAGTTGAGTTGTTGGAGGAAAAGTTGGCTCACCTTGGGCTGGTGTTCATTTGTGATAAGTGGGACTACAACCTCGAGAATGATGTGTGAAACACATTTATTAAGGTAAAACATAGTTGTCGACCTTACTTTGAAGTGCAACAAAACCCTCTAGAGGATTTGAGAAAACTATGGGTGGACTTGGCCCGAATGTCGATAAATAATCGGAGGCTATCATGGCTCACTATTCATCATCCTAGGGGGAAGGTCGACAAAAATTTATGCATGAGTGCTACCCTCCACAATAGTTTGATGAGGGAATATGGATGGAAAATGGAAAAGATTAATGCTTTCTAGATTTATCGCTAGGAGACCAAGTACCTCCACGCCTTGTTCCAAGACCTATTAGTCTTTGACACTAATGATCAGTTTGATAGTCTCTAGAATGGGGAGCATGTTGATTCTGTTGTGAGTGATGCGGAAGAGGTTGACCCTAAGGGGATCACACAATGTTTTGATGAGGGGAAGCAAAAGGAAAAGGAACCAAGAGAGAGCCCGATGAAACAGGTTAAGAAAATCATAATGCAGCCTAGCATAGCTACTATGAGGCTGTGAATAAATATTTCATGATCAGGGTCTTCGCAGTCCCGAACTTGGACTATAAGAAATCCTATAGGAATGTAGCAATTGATGAAAGTAGTAGATGTGGAGAACTCTCCACCAAGAAAAAAATAGTGCACTGATGCAGCTTTCGAAGAAGGTTTGCAAGAGGCTATGGTGAGTCAGGGATCAGAGATAGAATTTGTCGCTTAGGTGTATTTCTCTCCCCCTCTGCTCGACTCCAAATCTCTTGTTTCTTCCACTATCTCTATGTCGCCCATAGCTCCAAGTGTTAGCCTAGCTTTCTCTATCCCTTCTACAATGGCTACGAGAGGTTTCTCTTAGTTCTCTCATATCGAATAGATGGTTTTCACTTCCCCAAGAGCTACTTTATCTTTTGTCGGAGCCTCGTCAGCATCGACATTTGCTTCCTTGTTCGGATCTATGGATCCCTCCCCATTGGCATCTTAAACTGCTGCCCCTTTGTCTCCATTGAGTCAAATCTAACTCAACCTTTTTAGTAGATGGAACCCATTGCATCTCCATTGCCACCAACATTTCCCATGAGTGCTCCTACACCTTCATCACTTGGAGTTTTGAATATTACTCCCTTCTTTGTGCTCATGGTTTCCCTTCCAAAGAAGAAAACATCTAAAGTCACCCACCTCTTGTTCCCTTTCACTGTCCCTCCCAACACACCCTTTGCAGGAAAACACATTAGATCACAAGCTTAATTCTTCTCACAGGGTGATATAACAAAGCAAGCTCAAGCTCTCTGACTCTAGAAGCAAAGGGAAAAGGATGCTAAGAATCCAACAAAGCCTAGGGTCCAAACAATTTATAATGAGGATCAATATTCATTTCATTTCGCAACCATGCATCCCAACGTCACCAAACTACAGGGGGAAATGTAGCCCGATGACTATGATGTCTATGCCATTGGACTTGACTTGTGCGTTTCCCAACCGTAGGATAAAATCAATCTCATGGAGGAAATGCAGTGGGTAGTGACCACTGAATTTCTTAAATCTGATCACAATCTGAAGAAGGCGGAGGATGAGCTCAAGGCCATCAAAGAAAGAATCGAAGTATTGTTGGAAAAGGACAAGGCACAGGAGGCAGACTTTGCACACTTAGCACAAAGTGCGCAGGAAGAAAAGGCTAGCCTACAAAAGGATCTCAAGAGGTCCCAATCCCAAGAATCCAACCAAGTGGTTGAGATGTAGCGAAGGAATCAAGAGTTACAAGACTAGTTGGCCCGGGCAAAGAAGGAGATTCATCAGAAGGATAAAGAGTTTCAACAACTACACACTCAGTTGGAGCAAGCAGTACAATTGATGGAGACAAATCCAACTAGCTAGTATTCTTAGTTTGAAAGAGACATCTAAGAGATCAAGCTTTCCCTGGAAAAAATTCTATGACCCGAATCCAGGCTAAGGAAAGGTGGCTTTTCTCATAGAGGACCTTGCAGGAGCAACTTTCCACTATCGCAAAACTAATTATAGGATTGACGCAAGAGATTGGGATGAAGGATACAAAGATTAATCTCTTGAAGAAATTTGCTCAAACTCCTGCTCCATAGTTGGACCTCTGCTTAGTGGCCCAATAACTATATGCTTCATACTGAGAAAGGGTCAAGGCTTTATGTCTGACTCTTCAACCCACACTTCAGTTTATGGCAGAGGTGACAAATTTAAGCAAGGAAGTTCATGGCGCAATGGAACAATTCCTGCAATTCATAAGGGAAAAGGTTCCCGAAGAAAAAAAGTTGCTAGACAGGCTTTACACAGTGTGAAATGAAGATCTATTGTGTGCAGGTATTGAAAATCTGAGGTCAGCCGCTAAGATTTCAAGGGATTTTATCCATTGCCATGAAGCCACCCTAAATGTTCAAAGCTCCTCTATCACATTAGGCTGAACTATAGATAGCATGCGAGCAAAGTTTTCCCAGCTGACCCAGATGGGCTTGCCCTCCCCATTTCTTTCTGATGACTCGATGGCCATCATGGAGAAAATTGTAGCTAAAATTGAGGAGAAGAAGTAGGACATATTTTCTTTCTAGAGCTTCATCTAGCCTCCTACCATTGAGGATATTGAAGGTGTCACTCATCAAATCATGCAGCTACTCTTTCAGCTTGAGTCTGGGTCCAGGATATCTACGGTGTTTCCCTTTTAGGAGGTAATCGATCTACATGAAGCACACAATAATCTTCATGCCATGTCAATGCCTTCTGAGGTCGACTAGTTGCCCATGCAAACCACTCTTTTCAGGATCTGAATTTGGTGCTCAATGAATAAGGTTTTGGTCATGGAACCAAAATTTTTTGGGTTTGTCATTCCGTAGGAAAAATGCCCCTGATAGTCGACAAAAGTTGTGGATATTAAATATATCACATGCTCCCTTTGGGTTGCTTTTCTATTTTTCTTCACTCCTAATTACACCTGATGTTTTTTAAGTCCTCTGGTCATCCTTTAAAATGGACTCATCCCACTGCTTCCACATGTCATCCAATCACTCATCAAAGGGGAACTTCCCTTCCTTTCTCTTTCAGGTCATGACCACACGCCACATCAGCTCCTCCCGAGTACACTCTTAAGTAGGCCCCATAGTGGTGACGATATGATGAGGGCTCCTACACATGTCCTCAAAGCGAGAATTTCATTCATAGAAAGGATGGAATGAAGTTTGAGCCTTGTTATCTTGCCATGCGTCCTAACTAACTCTATTGGACTATGACACGTCCTTTCTTGGGCTTTAGCTTTTCAAATGTTGGGACAACCGCCATCATTCATAGGGGATGCATTTGGCTCGCGGGTGATTGTTTTCATGCTTCAAAATATTTTTTGTTGCAATGATCATGATGATTCATTGTTGTGAACATCATTGCTCATGATCGAGAATCTTTTTTGCTACGGGCTTCCAAGCGGTGGAAGCCTTTAGCTATGTATAATGCTTCTTTCAACCAAAATCTAGTTCAGAATACCTACAGAAGAATTAGGAAGACACCAAGCCTCTTGTTTTGTTAGATAATTGTAAAGACTCACAGACTATACCCTTTTAATTTGGCCTCTTTGTTTCTTAACTATTTGAAAATATTATATTGTGTTGTTACTGAATAGATTGTTTGCAACTTTAATAATTTGAATAGAATGATGATTTAAGACCATGTCTTCGACTCTTTATTTTTAGTAAATCTCTATGAAAATTATTTTATGTTATGGAATGAATTAGTCAGGTCTTTTTCTTTGATGATTTTTATTTTAGGGCATAACAGATTTTTGAATGGGCCCTTAAATCACATCCAAAAGATAGATAATTTATCGTTCCTTACATCTAAATCTTGGAGCATTTCCCTAGTTAGATCTTTTATTTTTATATCTGCTTCTTTTTTCCATTCACAACCCAAGTTACAAAAGAATTTGGCTTCTTTAAAAATATCAAGGTCACTCAGTTTAGCACAATAGGTCCCCCCTTTAACTGAGTTTCTCATAAGGTTGTTACATTGTCGATTTTTGGCATCAACAAGTACAAAATTACATGCATAGCTCCTTCGAGCTTCATATTATAAGCTATAGATGGTCCAGGAATCCACCTTTCAAAACCTTGGTCTTTTGTTGCTTGCTAAGGAGGAGAAGCATCACTCAAGTTCTTTCTAGCCAACCACGAACTCATATGTGGTTCCCCACACATCTATCAATGATAGATAGCCTTACCCTTTGATGACAGTATTGGTTGGGTAACCCCTTATGGCATACCACTCTAAGCTTAGTGTTGTGCCCTACATGACTAGGATGTATAACCTACGCTAGGTAGCCTTCATGCATTTAAATGGACATAGTGAACTGATAGTAGAGCCTAGGGCCATCTCACTACTTTGGCCAAAGTATTTTCACTCTCTACTTTGAGAGAAGGTCTACCATTCACTTACACTATAGCAATCTCATTTTGACTTAAGGCCATTATATATATTCTTAGGCAATCCCTCTCCATGAGCAAGCTACTCTTTGGGATAACCTATCTCTTTAACAACCTAAGGAAACATAACTCATAAAGAAAAGTACTAGTTCCCTCCCTTCACTAGATAATATTCCCAAGAGTAACCTACTAATTCCCTCCCTTCATTGGATAACAATCCTAGGAGCAACCTACTAGCCATCTAGCATAATTAAATATCTAGCTATGAGTGATCCTTAAGCTTGTCTATGTTTGATCATATCTAGTATAATAACAATACCTATGACAAAAAATCTCTCCTACCCATGTTAAATCATATCAAGTATAATAACAATACCTATAAAAAATAGTCTCTCTTATCCATGTTTAATCATATCAAGTATAATAACAATACCTATGACAAATAGTCTCTCCTATCATGGAGTAATTACAAACATTACAAAAAATAGAGTAGATAGTTTCCACTTTTCTTTCAAAACAAACAATATGTTTCCCTATATGAAAATAACTACAAAAAACTAATTTAAAAATTCAAGAATAAAATCATTCAACACTAATACAAACAAGGGAAGAATATTCTCATGCCTTTGATAAGCTTTCCAATTAACTAGTTGTAGTCACAACACTTCCAAATCAACAAGTAGTCTGGTATCGCTCTTTCAACAAAGACTCAATAACCACTATCTCACAAGTTCAAAAATGCTTCTTTCGAAATAATAATGAACTCTCTCCAAAACTCAAGGCTCTCACCCATTTTTCTTGATAGAATATTTCAAATAGAAATTTAGATAAAAGCATAGACTTACTCAAGAATAATGCATAGAAGAATGCATCCAAAACAAATGAACTAGCCCACTATTTATATAGCAATCTGGTAACCACTCTGCCTATAGTTTAGGCATGGTTTTGACAGCAACAATCATGCACAACAACACATCTATCTCAGCTCAAAAGGTAGCAAAAAAACAAGCACATACTTAGCTTAAAATGATATAGGTTAGCTTAGTTAAATGATAGCAATTACAGACCAATTCAAATCCCACATGATAGAATTCAATTTGCATCTCAAAATGGATATCTACATGAATAAGGATTCAAAGGTGGTGCCAAAGCTTCATAATCTCATACAGAGTTGGCATCATTTCCTTCACATCTAAAATAGTCAACATCGGATTTGCAACACCACACCTCTATCGACTAAGTCATAGTATGAGTCGATCCCTATATTAAATCAATTGACAAAGTCATTGACAGATTTACACGCTTAATTAGATGTTCAATCCATACAAACAGAGTAATTAGAGTTTATTAATTTCACCGCTTCCATGAAAGAGGTGTTTACTTATTATTTTATCACTTCATCAACTTAATGATTGGTCAATGTTTGTAGATTATAATCCCTCCTTTCACAAATAGTAAGAGTATTATGTGGCTAAGGAATATAGTCATTACTATCTCATAGTTCAGCCTTGGTTTAGTTTAATAAATCAGCCTATAATTTGTTAAAGATAATTGAATTCAAAGCCATATATAAATAGAATTTAAATCAATTTACAATCATTGCTTTAGATATTCAATCTCAAAGCAAATATCATTTAAAAACATATATATAACATATGCATATTTATATACTTACATATATATGTATATGTTAGTATATATATCCATACTTATCATATGTCAATAAAGCATGTATATATAATCAATATACAAATAAATACATCAAGATAGCAATCACATTGTTATGTTAATATATCGATTATGTATACATATATGTATTCCTCTATGTACATGTATATGTGTGTATACATGTATCGATACATTCGTATGGGCATTTCCATTTGCCATCATATGCGTACATGGATACATATATGCATATGGATATATGTATATACATTATATATATATATACACATTCGATTCATACACCAAAATAACATACAATTACTATGGTATTGATTAGAGCCTACAAGCTATATATATATAGGTATACATATACATGAGATCCATCAGATAGTTCCATGTGCATAAGAAACTTGTGCATGAGTGTGCATAGATACGTCTACCTATATACCCTCATGTACATTTTCCTTTATGCATATATTCTATCATTGGAATGCATGTGTATGTGTATACATATTCCTCATATGCTCTACATATCAATACAAGCATAGTAAAAAGGAAAGAACTCTCAATCTCAAATAGATAAACATCACCCAATAATGCACTCAAAAGTAAGCAAGACCTTTACTAATGCAGGCATATTGACTAAGGATGACTCAATAACTTCCCAATTAATAACTCAACTCGATTATTCTATTGTGGTGTGTGTAAGCTTAGATTGGTTACATTACTGGTTACCCAACCAAGACCTTCTCCTGAGTGATACTTCCCCTTCGCCTAGAGGAATTAAACATATACCTGCAATCACCTACACTTACACATGGCAGTCAATTGTTCACAAAATATGCAGTATACATAATACATCTCCAAAGTTAGAATATTAATACAATATTCATCCAATCACATAAATCCATTCCCTCATATAATATTAAATGAGATGACATTAATTCATAAGGTAGTGATAACAAGGAGCACACACAATTTTATTCATCCACTGAATTCACATTTTACTCTACATAGTAATAGTAAATAGTAATTACACATTTGGGGTATAACACCGTGGGATCAATTATCTCATCTACAATGGTGGAGGTGGTTGAAATGTGGATTTCATGAAAAGGGTTAATATTTTGATCTACGATTGGGCTATCATGGATAACTTGATCTTTATTTATTTTTAGGTTTATATGTTTAATGATTTAGGCAATGGAATGATATAATTTTCTTCAATGGACTCAATATTTGGACATGGCACTAATGGATTTTCAATGGCGGAATCCTTTTTGGGATTGGTAGGAAATGGCAGACATGATTGTGATAGATGGCAAGATGGTGTATGAATAGAAATTTTATTGGATTGTCTAACTTTCTTTTCATTTTGGACTTCAAAAAATTTCCTTGCTAGTTTTCATTGGAGAGCATTAATTATCATGGTCTTATTGGATGGTATAGTAGATTGGGATGTAGTGGATGGTTTACTAGTATAGGAGGTAGAGGCTTGAAATGGATTAGTGGATGGTGGACTAGGATAGGATGTGGTGTCTTGGAATGGATTAGTGAATAATGGACCAGAATAGGACGTGGAGGCTTGGAAGGGATTAGTGGAAAGTTGGTTTCCCTTTTCAAGGTTAGGATAAGGCTGATAAGTGGATAATTTTTGTGTATAAATGGTATGGCTTGTGTTAAGGGACTCTTGATAGTAAGGGTAGATGGATGGAGGACTAGATTTTATGAGTTGATGGTAAGAGGAATAGATGGGTGGTTAAATATGGGTTGTCCTTGGTTGGTGTGGAGGATGAGTGAATTTTTTTCTAAGTTCTATGACTTGTTGACATTTACCATTGCAGATTAATTGGTATTCAGCTTGACTAAGAAGCATATCAAGTTGAATTGAAGACATGGTGTCACTATGATCCAAATCCATGGTATGATGTCCAAGGAACGCTAATGCAAAGAGGGTGACTTAAGTATAGGGTATGCAACCTAAGCTATGTTTTTTTGTATTTTTGAATATATAGGGATTCCTAATAATGATACCTAGATTAAGAGTCAAGGTTACAATAGTCTCTAACTAAGGTATGCAAAGTGTGGAATGAAGGGATGGAATAGTATGACCTAGTATGAAGGATAAAATCTCTAGAAAACCTAAGATACTATTGATAATCAAACTAAGATAGGTATAGCAACTAATCTGATTATCAATGACCTTGGATAAAGTAAAGATTGATAAGATGTGTTGACAAGGTGGTCTCAAACTGGACCGATGAGTTGAGGAACCAAACTAAATGATGAGGACTAGGTTGATTTTTGTCTAAAAGATAAGATCAAGAGAATATATATTTGACGCTATGGTCTAATCTAATTTTGATGGACTTCCTAATCAAGAAGTTTATATAGGAGGTTTATGAAAGCTAAAAGGATGACCTAAATTTTTGACCTATGGGGAATGTCTAATGCAAAAGGATGAGGTGATGGATGAATGTATAATGGTAGAGACATGAGGTAATTAATTCCTTGGTCTAAATAGATTTGAACATCAAGCTTGTTTTGGATACGTAGGCCTAGTTCGTTTTGGGTGTGGTGTTGTTTTCCTTGTTTGCTTTGAATACACACGCATAAAACACAATGTATTGAGTTTGATCTTGATGTGAAATGGCACACTTTGAAAACACTTTTCAAAACCTAGGATAGGAAGAGATACTAGCTTCTAGATCCCCACTTGAATTTCTAAAGCCACTTAAACAAGGCAGATAGCTAGAGACTTGGTGGCATTGGTTCCCCCTTACACAACACACACTTCTCAGGCACACCAAGTCTCATTCGCCAAAGAGGAATTTATGTCTCTACACATGAATAGTGAAGACGTAGGGTGGCTTCAAAATGACTATTCCTACGCAAGCAAGTAAAAAGATTTTGGCCACTAAAATAAAGGTTCTTAGTCAATACTCAGGGACATGGCAGCTTGTGAGCATCCAGAAAGCCACTTAAGGCTTTAATCACTCCTACTAGGGGCTATTATACATTTTACAGTAGTACCCCATTCTGAATGAAATTGTACGACTAAAGCCTACATCCATTTATATACCACTGAGACAAGTATGTTGTTTTTTATCTCCCAAATTGCACGAAACACAAGGAGAGAGCATACACAATGCCATTTTCTCACACTCAAATAGGGTTCATTTTAATCCAAATTCAAAATGTGTGAGTGGTTGTACAAAAGGCTAAAGGAATTCTTTTGATTCTCAAGATCACCAAGTGGCATGAGAGAAGAGCACACACATCCAAAGACAAGATGTAAACCACAAGACAATGCAAGCATTAGTTAATTTTAACCCTGCTTATCATGTCAAAGAAAACACTCAAGTTATTTTTAGACCAACTAATCTAAATGTGATCTAATCTACAAAAGAGAAGGCACAATGTTTCAAGATAGATTCTTTGACAATCAAACTTGCAACACACTAATTGGTAGTTTGAGTAACTATTCTTCGACAAGTGAGGGTTTATGATTTTAATGTTCAACTCTTAGACATTTAAACCTCCAAAAATAAAAAGATTATCCACAAAATTAAAATTGAACTAAAAAGAAAACTAAAATTTAATCTAGCTAATAAAAAAAAAAAAAATTAATCCAATCTAACTAACCAAAAATTAATCTAAATTAACAAAATTAAAAAACTAATAAAAATGACAACTTAATCTAAATCTAAACTAAATTAGAAAAATCTAAATTTTAAATCTAAACTATATTAAAATAAATTAAATATAAGCTAAATCTAAATCTAAACTAAATTAAATTAGAAAAACTAAATCTTAAATCCAAATTGAAAAAATAAATCAAAACTAAATTAAAAAATTAAATCTAAATTCAATTAAAAAATAAATCTAAATCTATGTCTAAATTAGAAAAATCTAAATTTATGTTTGTAATGGTGAGAAATTGTGTGCGCTTCACTAGGGTTTTAGGACCTAGGGAAAAAATCTTCACTCCTTTACATTCAAGAATAAATCCTTGATATTTTAAAGGGAGATTCAAATTTGACAAAAGGGGATGTTCTAGGGGGATTGAATGATGTTTAAATGAGGGGTTCACCACCAAGTGTAAACTTGGAAAAGAAAATGTTTGAAAACATAATGTGATATGCAAAATGACCTAGAAATGCAAGCAAACAACAATAGAAAACTATAAAAAAGGAAATGTGCACCTGGGAAACTGGAGAAGACGGAATGAAGACCTGAAATCCTAGAAAATTCACTATTAAAACCAACTGGGACTCATATGCCAAGTTGGATGAATCGGTCTAGTTTCGGGTAAACTGTGTCAGAACAGGTTTCAAACAAATGGGTACTCAAATTTGCAAAAATCCCTGACATAAAGGTACAATGGGACTCATTCACCAATAGTGTTGAATCAGTCCACTTCTAGATTCTTGGAAATTCAAATTTGGATCCTATAGCTCTCAGATTTCTTTTTTGTGCCTGATTCAGATTCGGTTCTAAAACTACAAAATTCAGCATGTAGGTCTTCTCCAAGCTCATCCAAGGCTTGTTCACAACTTGTACAACTTTGAATTTCTTTGACAACATGATGAAAACTTTTCCAATCTTTCTCTTTGATAAATCTACAACCTAGACTTGCAAATAAGATACAAAGAGAGGGGGAAATGGTTGTGGGGTTAGAGAATAGGGGTTTTCCTTGGTCAAACCCCTTGTTGGTAATTAAACCTTAAAATGAAATAAAATGTGAAGGATAATAATGAATAAACAAATGAGATGTTGCAACTCACCAAACCCTAGGAATAAAGTGTTGCAATTGTGATTGAAATGACTGTAATGGATGTGGTTCTTGACTCTTGCTTGATATTGATAGATCTTGAATAAAAAGCTTGTTTGGATCATGAACTCTACATCATAATTGTGAGCACAATAACAAACATGAAGAATGTGATCTTTGACATAATGATTGATTCTCTTGAATTCTCTTGAATGTTTGATAATTTGCCCTTGGATTCCTTGAATGCTCTTGCTCAAATTCTCTTGTGAACTCAATTTTATATAAGGATGAGTACTTGAATGCTTAGGGGGGCAAATGAGAGAAATATCCTTGTATTTATACTCAATTATGCAAGAATTCTCAAAATTACAACACTACAAGCTAATATTGGATCTTGGAGAATAAAATCCTACCAAAGATTTAAATTAAATTTGATTTTTGAGTTAAAGGGGACTCATTCACCACCTTGGGTGAATGGGTCCCACCTAAGGGGACTCATTCATTCATAATGGTAAATGAGTCCCACCTTAGTAATTTAAGGTGGGTTTTCAGGATTTTGATATTTTAAATGCCATTTATAGGGATTATCCTCAAAAATGAACATAAATAAGGCATGTGGATGCAAAAAGGGGCCAATTAAAGCATAATAGAGTCCAATAATCAATGAAAATCCTATGGGAATGTGAAATTCTATTACAAAATTTTACAACACACCAAATAAGGCAAGGTTAAGAGAAATTATGATTAAAAGAATGTTAATTATGCTTAGAAATCCTAGAAAAGTGTAAAAGTGTGTTACAACACCTTTACAAGGCATCATTAAAATAAATTAGTTCACAAGGGCCCAAGACCTAATGTGAATGTGTTATCCACATTACAACACTAAATCAAGGCCACACTAAGCCGAAATTTGAAAGAGGAGCTAAACAAGTGCAAAAAAAGGCTAAGGACCCTTTTTTGGACATTACATTTAGCCCCCACTTTAGTGAGAGGATGAACTTGCTTCAAAATCACACTAAAGTTGAAAAACACGCATCAAGGGGGATTCCACTGTACCAATTCTAGCAAGATGATCAGACAATAAAAATCAAGAGGGGTGATCAAGCCCCCAAGATTGAGATCCCATGGCAAACCAACATAAACACAAAGGAAAACACATGAAAATGATGTAAAGAACAGCGACAAGGCCAATCATACAACGCCAAAGAAAAAGAAAATAACAAAGAAGGCTGAAAAAAGCTTCGACCATTTGTCCAATGCGATGTGGATCAGATCTAGGTTTTTTGTCCAAGAAAAATGCATACTCACTCTAAGGTGATGGAACTCATGGTTGTTCGCTAGGTGAGAAGTTCAAAATGGTGAGAAACATACACTCATGGATGGTATGTACTCACACACACACAAGTGGCTATGGGGAAGTTCATGTTTCTAATTGGGCTTCCCACTCAACCATACCAAAGTTATACCTCCTGATAACTTTAATAAGGTGCCACACAAGAATGACTTGGTTTTCGAGCCTCATGAGACAAGAAAAACTTTGTATGCTTGGAGCTCATGAACAAACAGGATGGCTCCACAGGCATGCAATTTGTGTTATGCAAGGTGGCCATATAAACAAATGCAAAATAGGAAATGTTCAAAGGATTCATGCTTAGTTCATGTGAGGTCTTTAACTTAGGGAACATTGTGCCTAATGTCTCCAAGAGAGGACCAATCAAAGAATAGAAAATTCACAACTTAGGGGATGTAGTGTATCACATCAAGCCACTAAGAGGAATGTAATATGCTAAAAGAGACCATTCTCATGAATTACATCACACCCAATTTCATTCACAAAGCGACAAAAACATTGTATGAAGTAAGAAGGCTGAACTAAGAACCATGAAATGGAAAAATGAAAAAGAAATAATGTCAATGTATGCCCCTACTTTAAAGGAATTACTAAAAACCATGCTGTGAGAAATTACTTTAAAGTATCAAATGAAAAATGCTAACAAGAAGAAATACATGAGAGCCAGCTTGGAAATCCCTATGCCAAGTCATATGTTTCTGAGTAAGGCTACATCATGTGAGAAAAAGAAAAGAGAGGGGTTGCCCCCAAAATGAAAACACCAAACACCTAAGGGATCTATGGATTTGGGGTCAATATGTTCTTTGTTGCAATGTGTTTAATGAGCTCAAAATTGTCATCATTCCCCAAATACACATAGAACTAGAAGAATGACATGAAGAGAGTGAAAACAAAGAGAAAACATTTTGGTTCAACATGGAAGAGACAAAGGGTGTCTTGATGCCTTGCGTCATCCCCAAAAGGAAAACACAAGAAAGAGATAAAGATGATATGAAAAAGGAAAAAGAAAAAGAAATCCTTTTGGGTCAACATGAAGGAGACATGAATGTCTCAATGCCTTGTGTCATCCCCAAAAGGAAAACACAAGAAAAAGATAAAGAATGAAAGTGAAAACGATGCATGACATATAAAATAATGAAGGTATAGATAGAGGAATGTCACAAAGAGATAAAATATAATACCATAGGGGATCACATTACGCACATGCAATCACACAAAAGAAAATGAAAAAGAAATAATGCAAAAGGACTAGTAAGGAAAATGTGAGTCAACCTATGAGCTAGTCATCTGCCTCCCAATCATGTTTGTTATATACCAAAGGTAGGAAACTAGCCAGAGGGACTAGAGAAAGTGTTGAACTAGGAGAAGCATCAGGTTCAATACTCTTTATAGAATATTTGTCATGTAAGCTCATGGAAGAGGAAAACAATGTGTTCAATTCATTATGCACCTCTTCATAAATTTTGGCATCCTCATCATCATCATCTAATTTGATCACAATAGGAGGTCGAAGGATAATATTCATAGAAGATTTCAACTCTTTTTGTGGAGGATGCATGGACTTTTCTTGCTATGACTGGAGAGGAAGAGCATCATGCATTGCTTCAATCAAGTTTGGGTCTTGATTTTCTTTGAATTCATCATGTAACTTATGAGCAAGGGCACGATGTCTATGTCTACACTCCCTAGCACCTTTGTTTCATTTAATTTTTTTTTCAAGCTACATAGGAGTGGGTTGATCAACCATAGGTTTCTTTTCTTCCCTAAGGGGAGGAACAAAAGGAACCACAAAGGGTTGTTCAACCACTTTCTCTTTGACTTTATAAAAAAAATTTATTCTTGGAGGTGTGGTGGGGTTGGTTTCATTATTTCTTGGTTGCTTGTAAGAGATAGGTAAGGTTTTAGGTTTAGGTTGGTCTTTTTTAGGTTCAATCATGGTTTCATCGAGGATAGTAGGCTTGGAGGTGGATGGGGAAATGTTGCGAAGAGATAGCTCTATTATCTTCTTTTCCTTGAACTTTTGATAGGACAAGAAAAATAAGTCTTCTCTTGGCTTGATAGGTTCCATGGGCTCAAGCCAAAAGGAATCTAGGGAAAAAATTCCTTTAGATGACAAGGGGTTAAAGCCACTATGGTGAAAATTGAATATCTCATTGTCAAAGAGGAACTTTAAGCATTTTTGTACAACCAAAGGGATGAATTTCATGGAACAAAGCCATGGGTGGCCTAACTTCACATGAAATTGGTCTGACTGTTGGATGATGGAGAATGTAACATCTAATATTTTTTGTCCTATTTGTAATGGTAGGGTGATCGATCCAATTGTAGGGCATGCAAAACCATTATATTTCTTGATCCATGCTTTCAGTTTGTCATAGTCATCTTGATAGAGCTCATGCAAGAGTAATAATTCATCAATGATCATGTTCTCTCCACATGTGGGATCTATTAACATCCCATTAGTGGGATTTTTTGCATAGGCAGCTTCCATTGCACCAAAAGATCGACCTATTAATGCTTGATATAGTCGTTGGATTTATACAAGATCAAGATCCACAGGAGGAGGTTAAACCATGTCACGAAGCCCAAGAACCACATTGGACTAAGCCTAACATAGGAAGAGGAGAGCAAGGGTCACACCTTGCAACAATCCCCCCTCAGCACAAGTGCAGGGTTTGAACATGTGACCTTAGCTCTGATACCAATTGTTGCACAAGAAGCTACCATTGCACCAAAAGATCAACCTATTAATGCCTGATATAGCCACTAGATTTATACAAGATCAAGATCCATAGGATGTGGTTAAGCCATGTCATGAAGCCCAAGCACTGCATTGGACTATGCCTACCATAGGAAGAGGAGACCAAGGGTCACACCTTGCAATAGGCTTATCGTAGATACGGCCAACTATGTAAAGAGGACCATCGAGAAAATTTTTAAGTATGTCTTTAGAGGAGAAAGAAATATCAAGAGGACTCTTATTCAAACCTTCTAAGGGATGACATCTATCACCCCTATCATTTCACCTATACGATTAACATTGATAGTATTATTTGGAACAAAATCATTGTGTTCATCATTTGTATCAAAATTCATCACATCATTCTTAGGCATGTCATGAAATTTCACAAATGAAATATTATATTTTGGCATGGGGTTTGTGAAGATTTTCAAAATTTGGTTCAAAGAGGAAACAAACTTATTGCCTTGATTACTAGTACTTGCAATGGATAAATGGTCAGAATCAATGAGGTCTTGCACAAGATGTTTAAGATGCTTGCAATGTTCAGTGTCATGTCCATTTTGTCGATGATAATGGAAATAAGAATTTGATTTAAAGATAAGAGGAAAAGGCTTATTAGGGTCAAGTTGTCTGATGGGAGGTAAGGTAATCATTTTTTTGTTAAGAACTTGGGACATGGTATTATGAAGGGTGTTAGGTAGGGGAGTGAATTGTCTCTTTGGATCTCAATAGCTAGAGGGCATTGTGGCTTTTACAACAACTTGGTTATGTACATTTTTCATTGGTTTTTGAGGAGGGTTAAATTGAAGGAACTCTTTATTTTGTTTTCTAAAGGGTTGGGAATTATTTTGGTGCATAGGCTCGGATGTCTCAATTCGGCTAGAAGTGGACTTTGTATCGCAACTACAAACTGAATTTTGGTAATCACGGAGGGCAGTGCACAAGTGCATGAAGGATGGGAATTTCATCATTGTCAACTTGGCTTGGACTTTGTTTTATAAGTTTTCTATAAACATATTTTGAAGGTGTGGGTCGAGGATCTCAACATCAACTTGGAGATAAAGCGATTGATATTGGAAGATAAAGTCACTTATCTTTTCATCCTTTTTTTCTTGCATCTCATCAAGTCGGCCAAGGTCGGCTTAGGAGTCATCTGCACTTGGAAATGATTTATAAATGCCTCAACAATTTCATCAAATGAACGAATCAAGTTATTCGATAAAGAAGAGAACCACTCCAAGGTAGTGTCTTTTAAGGTCCTAGGAAAGATCTTTTCCAAAATTTTATCATCAAGGAAAAAATCACTACATAGGGAAGTGTACACACTAACATGGTTAGAAGGATCTCCCTTCCCTCCATATTTATCAAATCTAGGCACCTCTACACCTTGTGGCATTGATGTTTGTAATATCTCCAAGGATAATGGACTGCTTTTGATTAAATATGTGGGTGGGCCATTTTGGTTTTGGTTGATGGTGTAAAATTTCTTTTGAAGAGATGACATGGTTTGGAAAATTTGATGTGTGAGAGGGTCATTGCTTATGTTTTGAGATGGAAGTGAAAGTTATGATGGAGTGTATATGTTTGTGGGGCAAGTGAATGGAATTCTTATAGGTGGTAACATAGTAGGAGCTATAACATGTGATGCCACATAGGAACTAGGGATGCTAGGTGGAATACCTAGGGAAGGAATCACATTACTAACTCGTTGCATTGTTGTGACTTGAGGAGGGGTGTAGGTAGGGATTGAGGGTATTGTTGCGGGAGGAGGAATTTAAGTTCCTCCTTGGCTTGAAACATTGTTTGCAGGAAAAGGAGAACTAGTGGTTGAGGGAAGATGCTTACCAAATATTTGCACTATTTCTTCACAAGGTCAAGGCCATCTTCAATTTCAAGCATATGGTGAACGTTTTCAATTGTAGGAATTGTAGTGGTTGAAATGTTGTCAAGTTTAATTTGATGTTGTAAGTTCACTAGGTCCTCATGGATGTGAATTAGGTTTTCTTAAGGAATGCTATCATTATTTGGTTCAACTTGCATGCTACTTGAAGGAAAAGAGTTGCTAAGGGTGTTATCCATGCCTAGTGTACTAGTGTCAATACTAGGAGTGGAAGCTCTAAATAACCCAAGATCCACAACGATTGTTCTATCACGGGATGACAAGAGCCTCAAACTTCTTCTCACTATGGTATTAGCAATAGGACACCAAACACTCATGAAAAAGATACTAAATGTGGGTTGAATGCAAATGCAATGTAAACTAATAAGAATGAAATAATTATAACTAAAATTCTAGAAAGTTAAATTGAAATACAAAAGCAGCAAATAGAAACTCAGAATCTAATTGTAAATGACATAAAATGTAGTGCAAAATATGCAAAAGGACTTATTCGCCCAAGGTGGTGAATGAGTCTGGGTATTGTTTTTTTAGAAATTTTTAAAAATTTTGAGTTGATTTTTTTTATTTTTAGGTTTTCTGATGCAAATGCAAAATTTTACTGATTTTTAATGAAATTAAGTGCAACAATGCAAGCTAAATGAGCTTTTAACTAATACAAAAATTGAAACCCTAGAATGCAAATTAAAAAATGCAAAACCTAATGCAAGCTAAATATAGGTTATAAATGCACTCCAAATCAGAATTATGATGCTCTAAATGCAGGTTCACCAAAATGTAATGGTGAAAAATTATGTGTGCTTCACTAGGGTTTTAGGACCTAGGGCAACAAACTTCACTCCTTTACATTCAAGAACAAATCTTTGAGATTTCAATGTAAAGGAGATTGAAATCTGACAAAGGGTATTTTCTAGGGGGATTGAATGATGTTTAAATGAGGGATCACCACCAAGTGTAAACTTGGAAAATAAAATGTTTGAAAACACATTGTCATATACAAAATGACCTAGAAATCTAAGCAAACAACAATAGAAAACTATAAAACTAGAAATGTGTACCTAGGAAATTGGAGAAGATAGAATAGAGGCCTAGAATCCTAGAAAATTCACTGTTAAAACCAACTAGAACTCATATGCCAAGCTAGGCGAATCAGTCCAGTTTCAGGTAAACTGTGTCGCAATAGGTTTTAGACAAATGGCTACTCAGATCTGCAAAAGTGCTTGATAGAAAGGTACAGTGGGACTCATTTTCCAATAGTGGTGAATCAATCCACTTCTAGATTTCTAGAAATTCAAAGTTGGATCCTATAGCTCTCAGTCTACTTTTTTGTGCTTGATTCAATTTCGGGTGTGAAACTACAAAATTTAGCCTATAGGTCTTCTCCAAGATCCTCCAAGGCTTGTTCATAACTTGGACAACTTTGACTTGCTTTGAAAACTTGATGACAACTTTTCCAATCTTACTCTTTGATAAATCTGCAACCTAGACCTACAAATCACATACAAAGAGAGGGGGAAATGGTTGTGGGGTTAGAGAATAGGGGTTTTCCTTGGTCAAACCCCTTGTTGGTAATTAAACCTTGAAATGAAAGAAAATGTAAAGAAGAATAATGAATGAATTAATGATATGTTACAACTCACCAAACCCTAGCAATAAAGTGATGCAATTATGCTTGAAAGTGCTACAATGGATGTGGTTCTTGAATCTTGCTTGATATTGATAGATCTTGAATGCAAAGCTTGCTTGGATCATGAACTCTACATCACAATTGTGAGCACAATAACAAACATGAATACTATGATCTTTGAAATGATGATTGATGTTATTGAATGCTCTTGAATTCTTGATAATCTGCCCTTGGATGCTTTGAATGCTCTTGCTCAAATTCTCTTGTGAACTCAATTTTCTATAAGGATGAGTACTTGAATTCTTGGGGGGGAAATGAGAGAAATATCCTTGTATTTATACTCAATTATGCAAGAATTCCCAAAATTACAACACTACAAGCCGACATTGGATCTTGGAGAATAAAATCCCGCCAAATATTTTAATTAAATTTGATTTTTGAGTTAAAGGGGACTCATTTTCCACCTTGGGAAAATGGGTCCCACCTTAGGAATTTAAGGTGGGTTTTTAGAATTTTGATATTTTAAATGCCATTTGTCAAGATTATCCTCAAAAATACACATAAATAAGGTTTGTGGATGCAAAAAGGGGCCAATTAAAGCATAAGAGATCCCAATTGTTAATGAAAAGCTTAGGGGAATGTGAAAGTGTGTTACAACACTTTACAACACACCAAATAAGGCAAGGTTAAGAGAAATTATGATTGAAAGAATGCTAATTATGCTTAGAAATCCTAGAAAAGTGTGAAAGTGTGTTACAACACTTTACAACACCTTTACAAGGCATCATTAAAATACATTATTTCACAAGGGCCCAAGACCTAATGTGAATGTGTTATCCAAATTACAACACTAAATCAAGGCCAAACTAAGCCAAAATTCGCAAGAGGAGCTAAGTAAGCGCGAAAAAGGCTAAGAACCCTTTTTTCAATGTTACAATGTCTAAAATCTTAATCTAAATTCAAATCTAAACTAAATTAAAAAATTTAAATTAAATTAAACTAGAAAAATCTAAACTAGGAAAAATCTAAATCTATATCTAAAATCTATAACTAAATCAAAACTTAATTTAAATTTAAATGTAAACTTAATCTAATTCTATTAAATTAATCTAAATTAAAAAAATTAATCTAAAACAAAAATCAATAAAAGCACAATGACATCAGCTTCTCCTCAAATGCCCCCAGAAAAATTGTTCTCTTCGTCCAGCAAAACATGAAGTTTCAAAATGTTATTTAACGCACGGCTAGAAAAAGTATTCACATCAGGTTCACCATTTGTAGCTTAGCAAAATTCAAGGTTAAAATGTTGTAATCAATAAAAATCCAACCCTAAATCCTTAAACAACAATGAAGTTCAATCCAATTATGAAAACACAAAATAACATAATGATGTGACCCAAGTATTCATACTGTGGTTGAATAACCTCCATTGCTCTTCATTTTTCTATGAAGTAAGTAATGCCCTCAGAATTATCAGTATGCACTAATAGCCTAAATATTATGACAACAAAATATCGAAGAAAGTATTGTCTCAACAACATTGCAGCCTATATTCTCTAGATCTCTAGATATCTGAAAAATGATAGCGGTAACACTATTTATAGAGAGTTGAATACAAAATGGATGAATAGGATTAATCGATTTTTATTTTGATCAATGGTCAAAGTTAAATGAGACAAGATAGGATAAGATTGAAAGTGGAGGAGAATGAGGAAAGTAAGTGATTTTTCAACAAAATCAATTAGTTTGAAAAGGAGAATGCATAATTAAATAAGAGAAACATTATTTAATTAGAAGAGGAAAAGGCGAGTTAACTTTTTGATTAAATAGAAATTTAATTCAAAAAGTGAGAAAAGATAAGCTATTTAATTAGATAAAATTTAATTAATTTGTGGCAGAAGATGCCAAAAGTGAATAATTAAATAATTGTCATAATTATTTAATTATAGTGGAAAATGATAAATGATTAAATAGATATAAATTTATTTATTTATAGAGGTCAAATATATTAATGGCATAATTAAATAAATAATAATTTATTTAATTAATCAAAAGAAGACATAGAAGGATAGAATAAATTAATTAAATAATTTAGATTATTTAATTAATAGAAGACTTTGCGACATTAGATAATAATTAAATTATTTAATTATCAAAAATGAAAAAAAGGGAATATATAATTAATTAATAGACCTAATGATAATTTTAGGTGTCTACACCTCTATATCTCTTTATCTCTTCATCTCTATTACTAACTCCCTATCTCTCTATAAATGTATCTCTCCCTTTACCTCTCTTTATCTATATATATTCTCTCCCTCTCCCTCTATCTTCCTGTCTACCTTTCTATAGAGATAGGGGGGAGTGGAGATAGAGAGAAGTAGAGAGGGAAGGTTAAAGAGGTAGAGAGGAGATAGAGAAGAGAGATATAGAGAGAGATATAAAGGGAGAGACATGGGGAAAGAGGGAGGGATGGAGTGAGAAGTGTTGGTAGATGGTCAGCGCTCCCCTCAAGATTCATGACATGGATTAACCACCTCCTGTGGATCCGTTAACTCTCACAATTGTATCAGACATTAATAGGTCGATCTTTTGGTGTGATGGAAATTGTGTTTCCAATAATTGGTATCAAATCCAAAGGTGTCGGGTTTGAATACCCTCGGGTAACATTGAGGGGGAGATTGTTGGCAGATGGCTAGTGCTCCCCTCGAGATTTGTGATGGCTTAACCACCTCCTGTGGATCCGTTAACTCTCGCAGTTGTATCGGGCATTAATAGGTAGATCTTTTGGTGGAACAACAACTGTGTTTCCAATAAGAAGTACATAGAGAGAGAGAGATAGAGAGGAGAGATAGAGAGAATTAGAGAGGAAGCGAGGAAGGGAGAGGTAGAGATAAAGAGCTAGGGTGGGAGAGATATAGGAAAAGGTAGGTAGAAAGAGAGGAGGATGGAGATGGGGGATAAAGATAAGTAAAGATAGAGAGAGTGAGAGGTAAGGTGGGGGGATAGACGGAGAGGTGGGTAGAGAGAGGTAGGGTGAGGGGATATATAGGGAAGTATAGAGAGAAGGGGGCAAAGAGGTAAGGTGGGATGGGTAGATTGAGATGTAGGGAGAAAGGGTGATGGGAGATAGGGATAAATAGAGAGGGAAGGAGAGAGAGAGGTATATAGAGAGGGAGAGGGAGAGAGACAAGGAGAGAGAGGGTGGGAAGGAGAGGTAGGTAATGAGAGAGGTAGTGTGGGAGGGATACAGGGAGAAGTAGGTAGAGAGAGTGAGTGGGAAGGTGAGAGAGAGGTAGATAGGAGAGAGGGTGAATAGATATATAGAGAGACATCTAAAGGGAGAGATAGGGGAAATGAGTAAGGGATGGAGTGAGAGGTAGGTAGAAAGAAATAGAGAGGGGAGATAAAGAGAAGTAGAGAGGGAGGGAGGAAGGGAGAGGTAGAGATAGAGAGGTAGGGTGGGAGGGATATAGGGAGAGGTAGGTATTCAAAGATGAAGATACAAATGGGAGATAAAGAGAAGTAGAGACAAAGATAGAGAGAGGTAATATGGTCACCCTCCATATCTCTACCTATCTCTACATATCTCTCCCTCTATTCCTCCAACCTTACCTCTCTCTCTCTCTCTCTTTCTACTTCTTGTTATCTCTCATATGCATCTTCCTCTCTGTCTACCTACCTCTCCCTATATCCCTCCCATCCTACCTCTCTATTTCTACCTCCCCCTTCCTTTCTCTCTCTCTACTTCTCTTTATCTCCCCTCTTAATTTATCTCTACCTAAATCTCACTCTATCTCTCCCTCATTCCCCCTCTATCCCTTTAGACATATCTTTTTATTTATCTTCACCCTCTCTCTCCTCTCTACCTCTCTCTCACCTTCCCTCTCTAATTCTTTCTATCTCCACTCACCATGTCTCTCTACCTACATATCCCTCTATCCCTCCCACCCTAATTTCTCATTACCTACCTCTCCCTCTCTCTCTCCCTCCTTCCCCCACTCTCTCTCTCCTTGTCTCTCCCCCTATCCATCTCCCTCTCCCTCTCTCAATAAATCTCTCCCCTTCCCTCTCTACTTCTCTCTATCTCCCCTCACCCTATCCCTCTATACCTATCTCTCACTCTCCCTCCCACCTTACCTCACTCTCCCCTTCAATTTTTATTTCTCTATATATCACCTCACCCTCCCTCTCTACCTATCTCTCCTTCTATCCCTCCCACCTCTTCTCTCTCTCTCTCCCTCTCTATCTCTACTTCTCTTTATCTCCTATCTCCATAATCCTCTCTATCTACCTACCTCTTCCTATATCCATTCCACCATACCTCTCTATCTCTACATTTCTCTTCCTCCCTCCCTCTCTACTTCTCTTTGTATCTCTATTTACCTACCCCTCACTCCATCCCTCCCACATTCCTCCTCTCTATCCCTTTACATATCTCTATATCTCTTATCTCTCTATACTCTCTACCTCCCTTACCTTCCTATCTACTTCCTTCTATCTTTCTCTCAAATTCCCTCTCTACTATTTATAGGAGTGATAGGGAGAGAGGGAGAGAGGAGAGAGGGATAGAAAGAGGGAGAGATATCTAGAGATAGATATGACTTGGGAAATATAAAGGGGGATAGAAAGGGAGAGATATAGGTAGAGAGATAGGTAGAGAGAGGGAGAGGGAGAAGGGAGAGAGGGATAGAAAGAGGGAGAGATATCTAGAGATAGATATGACTTGGTAAAGATAGAGGGGAAGAGATATGGATAGAGATGGGTAGAGAAAGAGGGAGAGGGAGAGAGAGTGTGGGGAGGGAGAATATATAAGTATATAAATATATAAAGAGGGAGAGGTGGAGAGGGAGAGATGAAAAATAAATCCAAAAGGTGCACTTATATATTGAAAAAGTAGAAATATTAATGATCTATCAAATGTGAAAATGAAACCCTAATGTGGTTGTCAAGGATGGGCATGGTAAGTAAAATTTATTTCACAATCAAGATAATAGAGAAAGATGTAACAATATAAAATTTATGAAGAATTGGGCATGCAAAGAGTTTTGAATATAAAATTAAGATATAAAATCATAAAAGCATAGATCTAAGAAACCCCAATATGAATAAGAAACCATAGGAGAAGACTAGATTGTATAGGATTTATTGGGTTTACTAAAATACAAATAGGTATAAAGAGGGACAAAGAGATAGGAAATCGAAGGAGAGGTAGAGACATAGGTATAGAGTTTAGGAGAAAGAGAGATAGGGAATGAGAGAGAGATAGGTATAGAGAGAGTGAGAGGTGAGAGGGAGAGATATAGAGAGATATCTAGGGGGATAGGAAGAGTTGAGATTGATTTAAGTAGAGAGGGAAGGATGGAGTGAAAAAGAGGTAGAGAGATAGGTCTAGAGAGAAAGAGAGAGATCTAAAGAGGGGAAAAGAGAGGGAAGGAAGAGGAAGGGAGAGGTAGAGAGATAGGTCTAGAGCTCAAGGAGAGAGAGAGTGAGAAAGATAGGTCTAAAGAGGGACAAAGAGAGAATGAAGGAGGGAGGGATGTAGATGTAGATAGATAAGTCTAGAGTTCAATAGATTGAGAGGGAGAGGTCTAAAGAGGTAAAAAGAGAGTGAGGGAAGGAGGGAGGTAGAGACACGTGGAGAGATAGGTCTAGAGCTTAAGGGGAGACAATGAAATATAGAGAGGTAAAGAAAGGGACAAAGAGATATGATGATTTATGGATCTATTTGTTCATCCCCTTACCATACAAAATATAAATATTTCATTATTGATTAATTTTTATAATGTTTCAAGTATTTTGAGATGATTGCTACAAAAAAATCATGAAAAGGGACTTCGTGTGTGAAAGTAGTGAGCATTTGATGTTTCAAAAATGAAATATGAAGTTAAAATGATTATATTTTTTTATAATCTAGAAAAATTACCCAGTCCATTGTGTAGATCTCTGAATTACCTTTCCAACGCCTATAAAAACTCAAAATTTTGATAAGAAACACAAAAGTTATGCCCATTTTACTAAAGAGGGATTTTTGAGCTTTTCAAAACGGATATTCATTTTGTCTGACAAAATCTGCAACCTCAGGGTTTCCCTCCAATTTACCTTGGGATTTGGATTAGGGGTGTCATACCTAGAAAGTCAATTGTAAAAATGTGTTTAGAATTTTTCCTTAGTTTTTTAGAGTTTGCCCTTGTGGCTAACAACTTTTTTATTTGAATTTGATGAAACAAAAAGGGTTTATTGACCAAATTGTCAGATTTCCACCAATATATGTCTTATTTTGAACTTAATAGATAATTATTAATTATTTTCTACTTGCATTATGACTAAAGTCCCGATTTATAGGCTGATTGAAAAAAATCTATAGTTCTCAAATGATTTCACATTTTTGAATCTAAAAGATGTGGCACATTTTATGCTTCCCATACTATTATAGGATTAAAAAATATGAATTTCATAAAAAAATTACCAAGTTTTGGTGGTTAGATAAACAAGTTTTAATATTTTTAAAAATTTCTAATAAAAAATTCTCAACTAATTATTTACTTGAGAAAAAATTACAAAAAAAAATTGCCACATCCACGCATGTGTCCTCTACTTCTATTGAAAGTTTCAAAAAAAAATATTTTTTCTTGCACATAGGTTGGTCAAACATACATCTTTTTTATTTTTTTCCTAAAAACTTAGTACTATTGCATTGAAATTTCAAATTTTCACCAAATAGATTTACTTTTTTTCCAAAAAAGGAATAGTAGTTTAGAAACTACATTCAATTTGCTACAAATTTATGTTCTTACATATTTTTCAAATTATGTTAATAACCTATTCAAATTTTTATGTCAAGTTGTCTAACTCTATTTTTTTGAATTTTCATTGCCACTTAAGGGCCTAGTTTGGACCCCCATGATCTTGCATTGACCCCTTTGAAGGATATAGTGATATTAAAAAAAACAATATATTTGAGTGCGAGAGCAGGATATAAAAGAAGAGGTAATGTTGGAAATTGTTAAATTCCTTAAAATTAGTGATGTTTATCTATTTATAGTATTGATGTTGAGTAAGAAATAGAGAAGAGTAGAAATTTTTTTTGAAGGGGCTAAGATTTGAGGTGCAATATTGACTTTTATGTAGATGAGTTGGAATGGGAAGATGAATTTTAGTGGAGGAGGTCAGGTTTTGGTGGGTTAAATCCCACTAGAGAGGAAAATAAATAAAAGTACATTTAGAGGATAAGATCAACCTATGGTGGACATAAGTCTACAAGTGAAAGAGGGTTTGGTAAATAGATTTTGTAGAAGATTAGAAAATTTCTAGGCAGATGCTAGAAAAGAAGAAAGAAAATTTATAGGGTGTCTATCATAGCATTGGAGTATGTTACAGATTATTTATTTTTTGGAAGGGTAGTTTGACTAATCAACTCCATTTTTTGAGCCCATGCTCACAAACTTATTACCTCATGTGTTTGATCTAAGTGCATCTAGGTCCACAAGTGATCCAAAAGCACCCAAAAATATTTCAAGTTTTCAGTTTTGTTTTGTCATGTTCAATTAGTCTTGGTGTTTTCTTCAATACGAATTCTAGATTGATTTTTAGTTTAATTTCAGTCAAGTAAGAACTACATCTTGTAGAAGGATCAAATGAGTGTCTCTAGTTTCATTTTGGTGGAAATTTGAGCAAATTTGACTAAGTTTCAAGAAAAATGGAGTTTCAACTTGTTCTGAGAACAACAAGAATCAATGAAAGTTCTTATTCCTTACTAAATCTCTGATGATTTTTCAAGCATCGATAATTCAGAGTATTCTAGGAATATTTTCAAAAATCTTGTTCAATTCCAATTCCATTGCTTCTCATCGATAAGTCCTTGACACTTAGATTTTATATGGAGTTCCTAATGATTGCATGGTTCCAAGTGGGGCAGAAATCCCTGACCGAAAATAACAACTCCTTGTTCCTTTAAAAACTTTGATGGAGTCTTCTTGCAAAGAGAATCAAAACATTGGATAGTTCTTGGAATATTAGAAAAATTTGATGAGTTCCTAATGCTTCCTTAAATCCCAATAAGTTCTCTATAGTGCTTAAGTCTATAAAAAGTAACACTTTAAAAGTGATCAGGTAGTTCCTAATAGGGTGAAGCTCCCCAACCATGTGGAACACTGAGTCTTTATGAAAAAATTGAAGGATGGGATAGTTCTAGGTACACTAGAAATTATTGATAAGTTCCTACTAGGTGTGAAAATTATGACAAAGCTCAAAATACTCAGCCAAGTGGGTGTCATTCAAACATCGCTACATTTCCACTTTTGATTAAACTTCCCATGTTGATTGAGTGTTATAACTATTAATGGTTTAAATTACTTGCTTGAAATATTAAAGGGTGGATTGTTGGTGGTCCAGGGGTTGGCCATTAGAGGAGGGGTGAGTTGGTTGGTTCATAGTTGGTAGAAGGAAGATTTCATATGGTAATAGGGAGGGATCTTCTTGTTGGTCTGAGAGTTGGCATGCGAGTTGGACTGAGAATTATTTTTGGAGAAGAAACATTGCAATCCAAAGAAAACTATAATATTGTGAATTGTATGTTGTATTCCTAAATGCTACACGAATAAAATACTATTTTTTTTATTGTGGATATTGTTGTGGCATATAAATTTACATATATGATTTAAATTAATTTAAATGGAAATACATGTATTATTTTGTGATTTTGATGCTGTGTTTGTTGCATGATTGGGCAATAGTCATGACTTTTTCAATGTTCTAGGAACTATCCAATGTTTTGATTCTCTTTAAAAGAAGACTTTGTTAGATTTTTTAAAGGCATTAGGAACTATTCCTTTTGGTAGAGGATTTCCACCCCACTTGGAACTATGTTGATGAGAAGTAATGGAACAAGAAGTTATTGGGAATTTTGAGTGTTCTTAGAACACTCTAAATTACTAACACTTGAAAACTCATCATAGATTTAGTAAGGCATAGGAAATATTAGTGATTCTTGATGTTCCTAGAATAGGCCAAAAGTTCGATTTTGTTCCTAAGCAAGCCCAAAACTTTGATTTCCTTCAAATTAGTCAAATTTGACCAAATTTCCTCCAAAATGAAATTGGAGATGCCTATTTGAGCCTTCTAGAATATGTAATATTTACTTGATTGAAATTAATCTCAAAATCAATCCAGACTTCCTCCTAGAAGAAACACCAAAACTAATTGAACACAACAAAATGAAACTAAAAACTTCAAATATTTTTGGGTGATGGAGGATTGCATTTGGACTTGGATGCTCTTGTTTCATCCTATAGACATCCAAATTTGGACACTTACATTTGTCCAAATTTATTCCTTTCATCTACACATCCTCTTATTCGTATTAATTAGGTAATATTGCTATTATCTAATTAATACCCTTAATCCCTCTTTAATCCCTAAGGTATTTAGTTAATGATTAAATACCTTACCCCTTTACTCTCCTTTTCATCAAATGAATTTTCCTCACATGTCACATCCTTTTCCTTAATCCTAATCCCATCATTAGGGATGTGCACATGGCTAATCTCTGATTAGGATGTGTCACATCCTCCAACTTTTGCAAGTTGGCTCTTAATCTTTGTTAACCACTAATTGTCTTCTAATCAGTGATTAGGTAGTCTAATCAATCCCCCTTTGGTCAACTCTCTCATTCCCCAAGGAATTTTTAATTCCTTTTTGTCTTCCCCATGTGAATTTAAAATTCACTTTTATTGGAATCTCCCTCTTCCCCATGAATTTAAAATTCACTTTTGATTCCTCCAAGGAATCTCCCTCTTCCCTATGAATTTAAAATACACTTTTGATTCCTCCAAGGAATCTCCTCTTCCCCATGTGATCATTGAAAGGTCACATCGAGTCACATGGAAGCCAAGAACCTTCCATTATAAGGGCCTTGTTTTATCCACAAGGCACTTTTCAGCCTCCTCCATAAGAACTTTCTCTTATCCATAAGGTGCTTATCATATGAATTTAAAATTCATATTTATTATCCCAACCACCTTATCCCCTTCAATCATGTGAATTAAATATTTACATTTATTTCTCCAACCAATTCTCTCTTCTCCATGAGGATTTTTTGAGAAATACTAAAATTCCTCATATGTCACTTTCATTCTCACTTGGGGACAAGAGGTTCCTTTTTGAGGAAATCCTCTCATCCCCCAAGGTACTTGTCCTTCCTCCACATCATTTGTACCTTGTCCATCTCACCCTACCCCTTGGACAACTCACCCTCCACATTTCAAGATGTGAGGGCTTGTGAGTCCTCAACTCACCACAACCCTCCATCTTGGCCATGGTGGCTCAATCTTGACCATTGAATTTTCTAGAGAATTCAATTTCCTCTATAAATACCCCCCCTCTTCCTTCATTAAAAGAATCTAGACTTCATGAATTTTTAGTAGCCAACTTATGATTCTAAGCCTTTCAAGCAGCCATTAAGCATTTTCTTTGCATTCAAGAGCTCATTTTCCATCCATTTTCCATCATCCATCCCTCTCATCTTGCATTGACATCATTTTTCATCCATTTTCTATCACCTTGCCATCAAGGAGCACATATTTCTATCTAAATCAAGGGCCAACCAAGGAAATCAGCATAAAAGGTATAATCGTTTCAATGCTTTTCATCTTTCTCTTTTGTGTTTTACTTAGGCTAATCATTGAGGTGGTCTTGTGTTCTTTTCCTTGCATATTTAGGAGCGAGAAACGCATGTACACACATCCTTCCTATGATTCACAATATTACCTTTGAAATTTTGATTATATTCATTTCTAATTCCTATCTTTTCATGGTTAAACAATGACTTGTGACTATATTATGCTTATCTTCGATATGTTTACAATAATCCAATTTGTTCATGTTATTCTTATCATTATTATATCTTATACTCACATGATTATAAGGCTTATGATGATTTCTCAATATTTCTTGATCTTACAAAATACTTATATCTCACACTTCATGTCTTTATTTCTTGCCCTACTATGTACATTAATGGTGGAGAAATTATTAACTATCATTTCTGAAACTTTTATGATCCTATATATTACTATATTTTAATGTCATATGAAACTATCTTTTAGGTATGCCATTAGCATATATTCTCTTCCAATCTATTTTCATCCCTTGTTTGAAACTAATTGCATTGGGTATGTATGACCACTAGGATTCCTCTTATCTAATTATGGTGACAAGACTACCACATGATTCAAATATGTTCATGCAAATAATGTTCCACTTATTTGGGTGCTACAAGGCATTACAAGTATCCACCCTATTTGCATGAAGGGTGGTATCTCTATTCATGCCTCTCTTTTATTTCCTTTTTAACTATGGATAGTACATATTGTTTTAAATCCTTGCATGATGCTACTCATTTTTTTCATGTTTATTTTATAGGTTTGCAAGATGGAGCACTCATTTCAAGAGAATAAGTACCAAGGAAAAATGTTCATCCATATTAGTATCAAATAATTGCATAGAAATGAGGGATAAAAGAGGTTTAAAATGACCATTTTTCTCCTCAAACCAGCTAAAACTAAACTCTAACAAATAATTCAATATATTTGCATTCAAATTTTGGAGATGTGATAAGAGTGAGAATTGTAGTACACTCCAAGTCTAGTTTCTAAACTACAAAACCTTTTAAGTTTTGGTTAAAATTAAGATGATCAAATGATAAGTGCACTCAAAAGTGTTCATGGTTTTGTTGCTAAAATATGACAGATTTTGGTGTGCACTCCCATTTTTTTTTATGTTGCATTAAGTATTTTTCAAAATTAATTGTTGCAAAGATAGGCAAGCGCATGATTTTTTTTCAAATTTAGATAAATGGATCAAAATTTATGAATAAAAAGCAATGCATATTTGTTTGAGCAATATGATGATATTGATAAAAGAAAATAAAAATAAATATGTTAAGTTATTTTAAATATTAAAAAGTTATATGACTAGAAAGCTAAAAAATAACATGTCATTTTGGTGAGCATTTTATAAAATTTTATTGTAAAATGTGTAAACCTGATGAGAATAAAATTTTAGTATTATGTTTTATGTGAAAAAAACTTACTCATTATAGTCAAAATGGAGTTCCAACCCTTTAGGAAAGGGTGAGATTTAAAAACCAACACATAATGCAAACAATTATCCTTAGCAATTATAAATCAACACACCGGAAACTAGTTTTTTATGCAAGGGAAAATTGAGGACATCAAGACAAACTAATAAGGACTTTTGAAAGTTTGCTAAGATTAGACTTGGGGTTTGAGATTAGATCCACAAAATAGATGTCAAAGTCACACTCACTCAATCAATTTTATAGTCATGAAAGTGACTAAGATTGGCACATAAAGCATTTGTTGATTTCAAAAAATTCATCTAATTTTCATTAATATTTTTACATAATTGAAAGATCACTTTCTCTTATTTATCAACATTTCTAACTAAATATCACTAATTGATTTATTTATTTATTTTAAATAATTTGATATATCTATTACATTAATTACATCATTATATCTAAATTCAATTCTAAATGATACTTATATTCCTTATATATTTACTCTAAATTTAATTACAAAATATATTATTCTCCTTTTAAGAAATTTTCTCAGAAGTAAAAAAGTTTGTTTCTAAATTTAATTACAAAGTATTTTATTCTCCTTTCAATATTAAATCTAAGAAATCTTATGGAAAGTTAATTAGTTTATTTCAGATTATACAGTTCTATTACATATCCTCACCATATCATCTCTTAAGGATTCTGTTTTATTGGTCTAGATTTTAGTATAATTTGATAAGACTTTTTCACTCAAAATTTGCAAGAAATATTGTGAATGTTTTCCCATGTTTATATTCATTATTTAAAACTCTTCATTCTCTACTCTGATTAGATAAAGGATGCAAATTTCTGCAACAAGTCACATGGAGCTTAGATTTATTAAGGATTAAACCCAAAAGCACTTAATCTTAAAATTGTAGACACGCTTACTTTACAAAAATGGGTTCTCAAAATGAGAGGGAAATCATTAAATCCCATCATTTGTATTGAGAGTGGAACCCATATTCACTCTATTTCTTACCTGACAAAGAAAAGCATTGTGATGCTAACATGACAACGAGTCATCACCACAGACAACATGGGAGCTTCTATCTGAATAAGATTCATTGTATTTCAGTCAAAGAATCTCATGCAATGTCAAATAGAAACAAAACTTTATAGCAAGGCGTGGGACACCAAGGGAAATGTGTCCAAAATAGTTTCACATTTCAACATGGTGTAACACCATGCTTACCCCAATTGGTACAACAATTCCAAGCTTTCTCAAGATAAATTTGATGCTGGGATCCACCATATGAACTCTATGGGCTTCTTTGATCTGCTTCAAAGCAAGCAAGATAGTGATTTCTCCCAGTGGTTTACCTAGTCTATTTCTCCCACTGGTTTACCTAGTCTAACTGTGGACCTAGAACTGACAGAAAACTTTAGCAGACTGTACCGCTTTTTGGTCTCCAAAAATCTCAATATTAATCCCATTCCCCAATGTCTGCTACACCAGCTTGATCTCTTAGCCACCTTACCCAATCACCTCCTTATCATGATCAATCTTTCCATATGCCCAACTGAAGGCACTCCAGTAACTTGGACTACAAATTAAATATCACCCACCCACGACACAAAGAGTGCATTAGAGCCCTTACTGCTAGGTAGGCTGTTAAACCAAACCTAAAACAGGGGAAGGTTGCATGGTCTGGTGAGAGTGATCACCATCTACATTGTGATATCGCTATCAAGATTCAACCGTGTAGTTTTACGAGTCAAATTCATTGACCCATGTGTTCATGAGTAGTGGTATTTTGCAAGCTAAGTAGGCTTAACCTTGGGGAAAACTCTATGGTTAAGCGCGCTTGAGCTGGAGTAGTACTGGGACGGGTGACCTCCCGGGAAGGCCCAGTGCTTCACCTCTGTGAGCATCACCTAGATGCAATGAGTGCTAAGTGGACTATTCATTATCATAAGAGATGGGTTCTTGTGAACAATCACTACTCATGAACACATGGGTCAATGAGTTTGACTCGTAAAACTACACGATTGAATCTTGATAGCGATAGCACAATTTGACATGCCGTGGAAAATACCTCCTACTCACCATCTACATTACAAAATGCTATTCACTGAAAAATGTCACTGTCAAGAAGGGGACAATAAAATTGACAGAGATATAAAACACCACTTTTGAACACCTCTTCACCCTTGAAGAGCTTGACAATATACCTCCTGTCCATTGCCAATGAAAATAGCCCTCGGATGCATGAACGACTGAATTCTAAAAAGCTATAATTCCCTACATTAGAGAGAATTTTTATAAAGTATATCTTGAAGTTGAATGCAAAGGCACCCAAAGCTTTATCATCATCCAAGGACATATCAAAATAATCCTCGAAGGTAGACGTTGAAAAATTAGACCGCGGAGTGGAGACCCACTACCTTTCTCACTAACTCCTACAAAATCATAGTTAAAGCCATTGTCAAATGCACTAAAGTAGTGGTACAAGACATTGTGAGACCTGAGCAAACTGGCTTCCTTGCAGGAAGAGTCATCATGTACAACCTAGTGCTTGCTTGGGAGACTAGTGAATGAGCCCAACAAACTGCCCAAGATACCCTAGTTGTCAAACTCGACCTTGACAAATCCTATGATAAGATTCAGTGGCCCTTTCTAATCAAAATGTTCGGATGACCCAAACTCAATCCCAGACTGGTTCAACATAGTGAAGTTATAATTTCAGATACAAAATCTTGTCTCACAATCAGTGGTACTCTCACTTCTTTTATTCTGCAATGTTATATATGATAGGATTGCTCATAGAACCCTTCATGGATGTTTTAGTTGTTGATGCACTGGGATAGTTGCCTGAACAAGCCCATGGCTAGAAGCATATTATAGGTGTGAGCCTCCCACAGAATACATATGCCTTAAACTCACACTTTGTTCTTCACAACATGCTCTTCATCAAGGAGAATGCAGACGAAGTGACCAACACTCTTGATGTCCTTGAGCTCTATTGTGTCGGTTCTGGATCAAAGCTCTTTATTAATAAAGATGAAGTGACCAATACCCTTTATGTCTTTGAGCTCTTTTGTGCTGTTTCTGGACCAAAGCTCTTTATGAACAAAATTGAGCATATTGTGGTTGGATCTGATGACAGGTCAGATATTGAGAGATAAGATATCTTGGGATTCCGTTTGGTCTGGGAGTCTCATTATCAAAATGTGAAATTGATTCATGCTGGAAGTTCAAAAAATAGGACTCCAATTGTAGAAGAGTAAGTTACTCTTAGTGGAAGAGTACAGGTGGACAAAACTATCTTCATAAGTTACTCTCTCTTAATGAATGATTAAGAGGTGGACAAAACTATCTTCATAACCATTCATGTATATTACTCTTCCAGTTGGTTTCCCTCTTAAGCTTACCATGAAGAGCTTACCAAATATGTTTGGCAAAAAATTCATGGAATAAATGGGATGGCAGTAAAGGTTTGCATTCCTCCCCATGGTATCACTGTATTCAACCCAAAAACAAAAGTGAATTGAGCCTAATGGATCTTAGAACACAGGAAATATGTCTGATTGGTAAATGGTAATCCTTATAATACAGAGCAATGAGCCTTGGAAGGCGCTGGTTAGACAAAGGTTTGTCTTGGCCTCTGCTAAAAGCACTTTCGCATATATGATGAAAATTCTTTATACTGACGTCCTCCCCTACTCTCAATAGTATGTGGAAACCCTGGCAAGTTGTGTCAAAGTAGTTATTGTGGTTTGATCAATCTGTCAAACACGGTCTCAGCTACCCCTCTTCAATTTAGTGGAATCGCTAGGTTCAAATTAACAAATAGCTTCTTCCTCTTTGTGCAAGGATAAAAGGGCACAAAAGGAATTCAAATATTCAGTGGCATGGTATCTACCCACCCTTCAATGGAGAGACCGAGACCAATTCAATCATACTTCAATCTCTCCAATAATTATAGGGAAGTGATCATGAAGTTCTGTTTTGCTTTTGCCAATCTAAAGCTACTATGTCTAGGTGCCATCATAAATGATTGCCTGGGAACTTCTTCACCACAAATTGCCAATGGGCAAGCAGATAATTGAGTCGAATTGGGGATTCAAAAGGCTACAATAGAAACTTGAACATTCAGTTTAGTATGCAAATTTATGGCAGAGGGGGATATAGGATTGTAGTAATTGTATTGTGTATAAGTTACCCGTTTGGTCCATTGGCTAGCCAATTCTCTGCATTTTGTATTACAATTGTAGAAATCAATAAACGAATAGAGGTACAAACCCTAATCATTTTGAAGTTTTCCCAAAATAGGTTCTCCCTGCCAAATCTTTCATGGGAAAAACCCCACAGAAACAAACAAAAAAAATTCAATTCTTCAATTGTCAGTTCATTCAACATAACAAAACATTTCTGAAGTTAATGTTGAGGAAACAACTGAAAACACAAAAAAAAGAAAAAGGAAAAAAAAATTCAATTGTTTAAAACGATATGTTCCTTAACTTAAAAATTGTTTGACAAAATGCCTGAACAAAGCTCGATCTCATGGGGTTTAATGATTGCCATATATCCACGCAATAGATTTGTTGAGAAAGACTGAAAGATGTTTACGAAATAGCCATCGGCAGATATAAAGCTAGACTCTGTTAGCCTAAATGTTGACATCCTACCAACGGGCGCAGAACTTGTTTTGGGCTGGTGCATGTAAATCCATTGGAAAGTGAAAAATATAATTTTGTGAAGCTTGTAGTTCAGACTACAATGTTGTAGTTGAGTTGTTGATGCATATGGAATTACATTGGAGATTTGAAATGTTTCCTTGTTTCTATTAAAAAATTAATTGTGATTTGCCAATGCCATAGAGGATCTAAGAAAAAGAAAATGATACTTAAGAGATGGTCAATCTAGGAGGTGGTCATTAGTCTCAACTTGTGAATCATAGTCACCATATGGAATAATACTAAAATAATAAAATGTAGTTGTGTCAAATTCTACAAAGATGATGGCCTAAGGGACAATTTGCTTAGCATGAATATGTTTATATAGCATTGCAACCATTGCTCTCTCTACCCAACTTTAATTGACAATCTAAAGGTATAGACTACAAATCTCAAAACCACAAGAGCATAGGTATGACCAATGAGTGAAATAGGCGAATATTTGTTTGAATGTCCTAAAATTGCACTTAAAAGTATTGGTTTTCAAGGGTAATAAGAGAAATACATCTCTTTCTTGGTCTCAACTCAATAACTAGAATAAAGCTAAACCAAGGGCTAGAGAAGAGGGTTCTATTAACATTTCATGCCACCCTTAGATGACCCATCATTGATAACCGATCTGAGAGACCCTACATGGGCCATCTTGCATGAATTCTCCTTGAGGGGTTCTAAAATTGGCTAAGTATTAAGTTTTGGGTTCAAGCTTTTGCTTACCTCTCTACTGACGTGCCTTCTCCATTGCTCCCACCCCTTCTCTCTTTCACCCTTTTTTCTTCCTTTTCCTTTCCTAAGTGTTTTGAGTCTCAACCTTTGGCCTTACCCTTTAACCCTTACCGCTCCCTCATGGTAAGCCTTATGTCTTACCCCCGATCACCAAAGTTCTGAAGAGGATTTTCAAGATTTGTCTAAGTCTTGATTTGTTGGCCTTTGGGGTTTGGTCTTCCATCTTATTACTTTCCATATTTTCATTGTAGGAACTAGATATTCCTCCCCCCACCCCCTGATCCCCAAAACATTTTCATCCTTTCGGGAATTGAGCTTTCATCTTTCACCTTTGTTCCTTCTCACTTTCACTCCTTCCTTTGAAAAATTGGCTAAGTGTCGAGATTTCAAACTTCAGGCTTTGACCTTCTCTTTTACCTCTTAGCTTTCTTTAGTAAGAGGTAACTCTTCTCTCTGAACCCAATGACTCCCTTCAAACATCGGGCTTTGGCCTTCCCTTTTACCCTTTTCATTTCTGCAATAAGGTGTATGCCCCCTTCCCAACCTCTGAAGACTGAAAAGGGTGATACTTCCAAATTTCGTGATTCGCTCCTTCGACCTTCTCTCTTCTTTTCTTTTGGCATGCGGTATGGTGAATGACTAAAGCCTGATCCCCGATGGTCCAATGCCAAGATGCACATAAATTATGAAGCAAGCCCAATGCTTGATCCTCGATGAAGATTCTTCTATTTTTTCCAAACCATTAATGCATAACAAAGGTTTTCTTTTAGGCCTGACACCCCAACCATCCAGTGGATTTGACGTCTTTTATGGGTGATGACATTAACATTCCAACAACCTTATTGAGCGGTCTATTTCGATTCTAGGGCTTCAAGGACATCATTTATTGCTTCTCCTTGACTTCTACAGGTGGATTATGGGCACCCATGCTCATTTATTGCTCATTGTTGACCTTTCTCACAAATCCCTGCCCTAATCATGATTTTCACAAGATGGCTCCATCCTTTCATGCACAACCTTCTTTGCTAACCCTGGTTAGGGTTAGGGTTCGGTTTGTGGTTCCAAGTTATGCTCGATCTATAAAGTCAAGAAATGTATTCATTTCAAAGGTTCTTCTTTTGGGATCCTCTCATAGTTTTCTCTAGGAAATACTGTATTCTATATTTTGTCATTGTAAAATCTAGCTTTATGCCTTATATTAATGAAATCTAGCTATCATAACAGTTATTTGTTGCATGTTTGAGTAAACTTCTTTACCTTCATGTTTCAATATGTGTCTTAGCATTTTTGTTAGTGTATTGAGAAATATGAAGAAAAGAAGAAACAACTTTCTATCTTGGTGTACCACCTCCATTTCCTTTTCATGCATTCCTTCTTCCCCTTTTCCCCTATGAGCTATTAGAGTAGGGTAGTGGTAGGATTTCATGTGGACCAACACATTGCACTTGGATTGAAAGAGGAAGTCGACCTTCTTTGGATATGCAACCTCATATGTGCAAGGTCCCACACCTTGAGTTCATTTCCATTGTGCCATTGGAATGCTAAACCCCATGTTTAGTAGGGTGCAATTTCATGTGACAACAGTTTTTGGCACACCTCGTGGGACTACTTTCTCTTCGCTGAAGAATTTGGTGTTTCCTCCAGTGCACCTTGTCTTTTGAGGCATATCGTAAAACACCATGGCGACTCCATTCATATCTACTAGTTCAAGCAATGCTAAGTTTACTTCATTTTATTGAAGAGTTGGTGTGTTCTTCAATATTTCAGCCTTTAGAAGTAGTTCTACAAGCACTTGTGACTTTACAATATCATTTGGTTGACTCTGCTGGTATGTACCCAAAATCTTTGGTTGGGAATTCCTCTGCTTTCTTTTTAAATTTTCAAAGTGTTTCTTATCATTCTCATGCATAAAAATGTCAAGTTTTAATGGACACCACACGTACACTCCCCCATACCATGAAAATGCCAACTTTGTGCCTCACAATCAACAATATCAAGTTGGTTATGCCTCCCCTTTCATTTCATTGAACCTTGCTATTGTGGGTTCTCAATCTTATCAAAATGCTTACCACTAATCCCCCTGCTCAGTCTTCTTGGACACCCACATATTCCTATTAGCAGCCCCAAGAGACTCATCCTTTTGCAAATTAGCCTTGTTTCTCTCCATGTCAACCCCAAAGTTCTAGTAGTACGAGTGTAAGTGAAATTACAAGCATGTTTCTATATTTCAATAGGTAGCTAGATGATTTTTAGAGGAAACAAGAGTTTGATCTACATTAGGAGGAGTGGGCTAATCAAGCCTATCAGGGGTAGGAACGTTATTTCCCACAGCAAAATGAGCTTACCAATCAAGCTCACTATCCTTAGTAGCAAAAGATAGATGCTCAATGGAGGTATGAGCAGCAGTTGGAGGCACAAAGAAGGCAACAAAAAGAGGATTATACATCAAAGGATGTTGCTACTAGGAAAGAGCAACTCAAAATTTCCCTTGCTCTAGCATAAATGCCTAAGACTCAGGCATCTCCTTCTGTGCCTAGTTTCAAATAAACGCCTCCATTTATTCCAGAACAACCTGCTAAGGAGGAGGTACAAAAGCATAAATTTGTAAGTTTTAGGAACCCTAAAAAACATTTTGAAACTTCCATTAACCCTCCAATTGTTCTAGAACAACCTATTATGCAGGAGGTATGCAAGAACAAAAATTTTAGTTTCAAAAATCCTAATCAACCTCTTGAAACCCATATTGAACCTCATGTACCATCAAGTAGATCACCTATGTTGGATATCCCAAGTTTTGAGAGCCTCCATTCCTCACAAGAACCAATCCTTGAGGAGGCTAAACTTTTTACTCCTATTGAGCATCCCCTTCTAGAGCCCTAACAAGATCTCCAATGGTTTTCTGACCGCTTTGCTCCCTCTATTTCTATTTCACTTTGCAAAGGTGGACTTAAGGTATGGGATCCTAATTGGTTAGAAGAACAAAAGAAGGGGATATTCCAAGCTAGGAGTGAAGAAGCTATTCCTGAGGAGCCTTCATGTGCTCTTGACAATGAGTGTCTTGGCTTGCTGCAAGAAACAATTGAAGATGACCAATTGCAACAGCAAGATTAAAGAGGTAGAGATAATTGATGTAGTAGAGGAATTTTTCCTCTCATTTGATGCCCTCCCTTGTTTTATTGAAGAAAAGGAGAGATCAAATATACCTACATTTGTAGAAGCCTTTGAGTAGCCTAAGCTTAACTTGATGGATGAAGACAACTCCATGCTTTTGGAGCAACAACAACATATATGTTTGTCCCCTACTACATGATGAATGAAGATCCCCAATCTGTTGAGGTCTATAGTTCTGAGGTGGAGGACCTCTTAGGGGAGTTATAGAAACCTTATGTTCAAGTTTAAACATCAAATAATCACCCCTAGAAGAGGATCTTTGTGGGAAACAACATAAGAGTGAAGAGACAATAAAGGATGTGGCAACCATTACATGCCAAGAGTCTGATTTTGTTGCAACCAATTTCCAAGAAGAAATTAAAATAGAGAGACAAATTGAAGGATTTGGTTCTTCACTTGAAGTGTCTCACAAATCTAATGTTTGTGTTGATGAAGTGTGCATCAATACAAGTATTTTAGTAATTATTGAGCAACCACACATCTGTTGGGAGGGTGATTCTCCTATTGTTCAATTTGATAGTATGCCTGAGGTTCAAAGTTTTTCATTTGAGGTGCAAGAGGAAGAGTTTCCCTTATGCAGATCAAAAATAAGGTTTGGCATACTTTGCATCACCATGTGAGTTGGAAACTTTCTCTTTTGGTTTCAATTCATGCAATGAGGAGGTCAATGGTAATAGAATTGGCCTATAATTTTGTGAGGTGAGTTTTCTTCCCTCTACAAAAGGTTTTATCTCAGATGTTGACCTATCTTCAAAAAATTTCACCCTTGTTGCTATATGTTCACTTAAGGCACCAGTTTAAGATGAATCTGACACTTGCATCATATGGTTCCCTTGCAATGATAAAGTTTATAGTGAAGTGATCCTTCACCTTATAGGCATTTTGTGCAATTCCATGCATGTTGGCAGTAGATTTTGGTGGTTGTAGTTGGGTGAGGTCTACAACTATGGTTTGAGGGAGATCAACTCCTTCAAAAGGTTCATCTTTGACAAAGGAAAATTTCCATTTTTTGCTTTTTGTTAGTTTAATGCATATAAATTGTAAATATCTTTCTTTCCTCGAAGTGTTCTTGCACACCTTGCATTCTCCTTAAGGGAATGTATGCTCTAGTTTTTTGCTTTCCTCCAAGTGCATCCCACATGTATGTTTTATTTTTCTTTGAGGAGGCCCAATTGTTGAAGTTTTTCCCTCATGACTTTATGCCCAATGGTCTGATAAGGCCTTTGGATTCCATGATTAGTAGGCAATCATCTCATAAAAATCAACATAAATGTTGATGTTTCATGCCACCCTTAGATGACCTATCATTGATAACCGATCTGAGAGATCTTGCATGGGCCATCTTGCATGAATTCTCCTTGAGGGGTCCTAAAATTGGCTATCAATGAGTTTCTTTGGCATTGATAGTTTATGATTGAGTTTGGAGTTCATCCTAATCACCCCACTACTTTTTTAGGTGATAATTAGAGAAATTCATTCATATTTCATGCAACCCAATGTTGCATCAATAGACTAAGCATATTGAGATACACATGTATTCACTAAGCATCTCATATAGGACGGTGTTCTCAACTTGGAGCAATTACCTACTAAGGAGTAGAGTTCTTCTTGAGTCATCCTTCCTTCACTTTTTCATATTTTATTTGCATGTGTTACTCTCTTTAGAGAGGAATTTTTCCCACAAATTTTTCTCCTTTCTCTATTTGTGAGAGATTTTTTTACATGTGTAACTTATCAAACCTTGTTTTAGAGACCCATCTTTGCATCTATGCATTTATTTGTTCCTCCCTAAGTTGCACTTAAGGGGGTGTTGATGTGAACATGATTATATTTATGTAATCAATTCTTTTCTAAGAACTATTCACACCAAGGTTGTTAAGTTTACTTAGGGAAATTTTAGATTCTATTTAGGATAATTATCTCTTTATATCTCTTGTAATGTGATTGTAACACTTTTCATAATATCTCACCTTTCCATTAAAAGCAAGGCTTCTCTTTTATATTATTATATCTTGTATGCATCTTATAGAATTATTGGTACAATAGCATTCTTGTTTCTCATCTCTTCTATGTATACGTTTATTTGGTGTTGCAAATAAATCACTACTCTTATTATTCCTTTGTGAAATTTTAACATTGGTTTCTTGAGTTATCAATTGATTGAAGTAGATGTCAAAACTTGTGCATTGTATATAACTAGTTCATCATTGAAGTCACCTACAATACTTGGATATCTTCAATTGATAAGAATTTTGATATTTTAGGTTGAAAATATGTAAATAAGGAGCCATCATTATCTTCAAAAGAAAAAGGTGGTGAGATGAGGGGGGCTAGTACCATACTTTGAAGAAAATTTTCCTAGAGGAAGGTTTTCTAGCCAAAGATATCCAAAATAACCTAACATGTAAATCCAAGATCTAAGACAAATGAAAGAGGTTAACAAACCTTTATATAAACATGTGATCTTGTTGGAGCCTCTTTTACCAAGGTATAGTTCTACCTTGTGAACTGACAACCATTAATGACTCGAGAAAATAAGAAGTGTTTCCTCATAAATATCATGTTTTAATAAAGAATATTAATTTTTATTTGTGAATTAGAGCCTTTGAAGAACCTAGTGAAAAGAAGAGTGAGAAACCATAAATCTATATTGTCCCTAAAATTACAAATGGAAGAATCATAATTTAGTCCCAAGAGGATAGGGGATTCCATGGTTTGGACTAGCCTAAAAGTGAGGAATCATGAATCCAAACTTTCCCCTATGCACAACATCCCATTGCTCTCTTTTTTTTGCTTCAACTAATTTGACTACATTCTCCTTCAATTCATCATAATTAATTTTAGTTAGGTCTTCATCCATGTAGATCTTAAAAAAAGAGAGAAAAAAGTTTTCTTAGATCTTAAGACTAGTGTTTTTCTTGAATGTTCTTCAACTCGATAATAGGAAAATCATCATAAGTAAACCATGCCCTCTCTAGTTGGATTCTAACTTATTTAAGGCATTATCCACTAAGTCCTCTAACAAGCTAATTGAATTTTATTGTTACATTAGGCCTTTCATCTTTAGATTTTAGCATTCAACTATGTGTCTCTCTTCCTTGAAATTAGCTTGGTATATTAGTGAAGTTGAATAGTTCTAAATGAGCCCACCAAGGATCACGTTTTTCTTTTAGTAAAAAGGCCCTCAATGTCATAAAAGATGAGGTTGGGATTGTGCCCTAGACAACTTTGATGGAATGGAACCCCATTATCCTTGGCTCGAAGCTAAAGATGAATTAACTTAGACTTGTCCTCTTAAATTAAGTTACAAAAATAATTTTGAGTTGTAGTTACCTTTAACAACCTAAGACCATGTAGTATCATTTGTTCAATTTTGAAGGTTAGCACTATTTTATTTCCTGCGGTATCCAAGATGTTTGCATTAAGAGTTTCAATAATAGAAGCATCTTATGCATATGGAAAATCAATAGGAAATAGCTCTAAAGTTACAATATTGCTTGCTTGGGATTCATTTTTTCCTATTGTATTGACACTATTTTTGATAGATCTCCTTTTTTTTGTTTGAGTATTAGTTCTAATATTTTTCTCTTGAACTATTTGAGATAGCTTTAAGAGACGTCTTTGTAAGGAGATCAATATGTTTGATTATTCTTCCATTAATTTATTTTGACTAGTGATAATTCCCTTAAATTCATAGAGTTGTTTATCAACCAAGTCAATCTCATTTTGTATATCTTCTAAGCTTTATAGTATATCTCATAGATTTATAGTATCTCCTTGTTAGGCTTTTTGCCAATACTTTTCATTTAAGCCTTTTATCAAACATCATAGAGAAGCTTTTAAAACAAAAAATATTCTAAATACAACCAAGATTTTTTGTCAAATAGGTTGCATGCAATGTGTCTTATGAAATCTAACATTGTTGCTGGTACAGATTGTGTTTTTTTTTTTACCTAAATAAATTAACTGAGTTTTTCCCTACTCTTGTTTGTTGATGTTCACTACGATCTTGTAATTTTAGCATGAAATGTAATAAAGTTTTGTGGTGTTTCATGGTGTAGAGAAAAGGAAGCCCAATAAACTTATACAATAAAAATAGTGCATCTACTATTTGAAATTATAATAGAATAAATATTAAAGAGACTATATACAATATTTTTACTTGGGAAAACTCTCAAGCACAATAAATTTTTTTTCTATTGCACAAAGTTCAACCATTCTTCAATATAATATTGAATCTCATGTTTCACTATTAAGTATGTTGAGATATTTATAGATACAAAAGATAAACATAAATACTTTAATACATAGACAAAAATGGTAAAACCCATAAATATCCAAAAATAATAAACTTAGCTTTTTCCAAAAATACAGGTTGGAAAGCAATATTCTGATTCGACATTAAATTACCCTCAATTATAAAACATGCAGAATATATGACACTTAGCCAACAAATGGCAGCTGCCAACTAGCCAATAACTAATATTAACACCTGTCTAAATGCTGGTAATTCCTCATCCCTCTCTACACCACGAATCACCTTCAAAAATATAGAGAGCCATTGAAAAAAGAAAACAGTTTTTTGTGGAATTTGGTTGTACTTCAGACAAAACAACAAGGCCATAGCAAAGACATAAATTGAATGGTAAAACGCTTCACTTATTTGGTCACGTACTGCAATCATAAAAAAATTAAAAACCCAATCTTCTGGTAAGTGGTGTAGTTGTCACCACCTAGCATACATAATGTGGTATAAGAAGAGATTTGGAACATGTAATGGAGATCCATTACAAAACTTGAATTTATGTTTTCTTTGAAATGTTGCAGTGCAAATGTGGAAGTTATGGTAGGCACATAAATCATTTGAAAAATGTTTCAACACAATTTTATGGCATGGTCTGTTATCAGAGATGGGCATGAACAAATTGGGTTTACTAAAAAGTCCATGGAGATTCTTAAGCAAGAACAATTGACAGTTGTAAAACAAACTCATCACCCATTGGAAACATCCTGCCAGTCTGTGCAACAAGTAGAGCTTTAGAACATGGAATCATCTATTGAAACATCAAAGGAACAAATATCTGGAATGTTTTTTCTTGACTACCATGAGAGGCTTATACATGGCTACAACTTGGAGCTTTAGAACAGGGGATGGAAATCCATAGAAAAAATAAAATTAGAATATTTGGTTTTAAAATCTTTTGTTACGAATGTGGAAGCCACAGCTGGAACATGAATCATTTGAAAAATTCATCAACAAACATTTGATATTATGGAATGCAATCATTGTTGAACATGCACAGAATGATTTAGTTGAAAAAATAAAAATTATATTGCAAAACAACTGTAAACTTAAATTCATCAGTGTTTTCCATCATCCTCCAATTTATGGAAATTAATAAGCTTTGGAACAGGGAATGGAAATCCATTAGAAAATAAAAGCAATTTTTTGCTACATGTTGTAGTTGTGCCTGTCCCTATCCACTTGAATGTGGAACATGCTTGGAACTTCAACAGGGGCATGCAATTTGAAAAATGTGGAAGCAACAGTAGGCACACGATTTGTTTGAAATAACCCCTCAACAAATCTATTCACATGGACTCATTATTGCTGGATATAAGCAAAATGGGCTTGCTGAAAAAGCCTTGATCAAGAGGAATTGACAGGTGTGAAGACAATATCAGGGCTTTTCCAATATCCTCCCATCTTGTGTTACACAAGCAGCTTCAGAACTTGAGATCATTACAAAGGTAGAGAGAAGATTTTTGTGAAATCTTGAAGTAGTTGTGATTACCCCACATACTGCATACATGGCAGAACCTTCATGTTTTACAGCATAATATAAATAAAAAAAAATATTTTTGCGAAATTTTATAGCACATTTAAGTTTGGAAACAAAGATAACAATTATTAGTATTTTTAAGAAAGACAAGAATATTTTTGTAGTATGTTCTATTCGTTGAGTATAATTGGTAAGGGTGATGGTATGATTCTTTGGTTGAGTACAATTGGTGAGGATGATGTTATGATTCTTGATGCATCAGGCAAGTTCACCCCAGAAATTCACCGTTGGAAAATTCACCGCCAACAATTCACTGCGGGAAAATTCACGACCATGACAAATTCATCTCATGGAAAATTCACCATAATGAATTGCTGGTGGTAAATTTTACATGAGGTGAATTTATCATGGTGGTGAATTTTCCCATGGTGAATTGTTGGCGGTGAATTTTCCTAGAGTCATTTCTTGATTATGCCATCTACCAAGGTTCAAACTCCCAGAGATATGATATAAGAGATGATCTGTAGATCATGCCTCCGATGATTTTGTTAAAATGAATACCCCTCAATCTCTAACACTCAATCAAAGAGATATCAATATAAATTCAGTATTTCCTATCAAATAATAAAACAAACTCATAGATAATATAAAATCCAATATATATGAAAAGAAAGAATATTTTTGTGAAATCATGTAGTACATCTATGGTAACTGTGAAGCCTACAACGGGTACAAGAATCGTTTGACAAAAACGCCTCAACAGAGTTTAGTCATATGTATTATTAAAAGACTCAAAGAAAAGAAGTGCAAGTGAGAGGAATAAAGCTGTCAAAGAGCAGGAATCTGAGTGTTCCATGTGCGCCGAATTTGAAAGCAAAAGATATTTTAAAGCTGTCAAAGAGCACGAATCACTATGCCATGAGAAACAATTATTCCAAAACAAGCAAATACAAGGAATTCAACAATATGAGACAAAAGAGGAATTATTTTTCAAAAATAAAATAAGAGGGCTGAAAGTCTTCATTTTCAAATCTCAAAGCAATAGGCCTCAAACTCATAACACTGCATCTAAATATATCGTACAGGGTAGCATCTAAACTGAAATAAGATGCACTACCAACGCATATATCAAGATAAAATGACTCATAAAGATAAAATGACTCATAAAGCACCACTAACATTGATAATAAATATTCAAGTATAGTTTGGAAAAAAACTAATTCCCAACAAACATAATCATAATGTGTTGAAAGCCAGTTTATAAATATAATAAAATGTACATGAAGACTTAATCATAATCTTAATGTGTTTTTAATCATTGTTAGTAAAAATCTGACAGTGAAATCAATTGATCATTATTATCAAGTTTTTGAAGAGTTTCATAATTCTTTTGCAAAATCTCACTTTTTGCCATTGATTTATATCTGTCTAACTGAAATGTTGCTTGTATGGACAACACTCCCCATCCTCCAAGTCACAAGTCAAGCTACAAGAGTACCTTGAATTCATTCAAAGAGAAAATGAAGATAAATTATTTGTTTGAGAAGATAAATTGTTGGTAATAAGAGTTGTTTAGATGAATTAAGCTTTGGAGGGTTCCCCAAATTGTTGACATACGATTATTGAATTGGTCTTGTCAATACGTTTTGAAATAGTTGGACTAGCATTTTTTTATTTTGACTTACCATTGATAGACAAACTTTTTATCCCATTAATTTTGTCATTTCTATGGTTCCTTGCTGAAGCACAACTTTCCTCATTTTTATAAGAAGACAGGTCATTAGTAGGTAGGGCTACAATTGTAAAAACAACTTCCTCATTTTTATAAGGTAGGGCCTGACTCTTGACATAATTAAGGGACAATCTGTTGTAGTCACAGATGAAGGGTCCAGAAAGGGCTCTCCAACTGTGCAACTTAGAGTCAACACAACAAAAATAACACAAGATATTGATTAGAAAACATGAACTTTCATTGATTCAATAATTGGAAATCTTACATGCATCATATGCAAAATAATTAGGGCTAAAAGGCCTTCCGCAAGGGCATTACAACATTACCACTAGCTCAAGGCCTTATTACATTCCACAGCTTAGAAGGTTGGAATAGTTGTGAACTATTTCTAATGATCTACTTGCTTAACTACTGACTGGATGCCTTTCAAATGATTACAAATGATCTTAAATATGATTCTCTAGCTCCAATAATGGTCTATGTCAACCTCAAGGGTTTACAAACCCCAATGAATGATCAAGCGTGTAGGTCGGCCTTAAAACATGAGAAGATAATCCATCGTGAAAGAAACGTATTGTGAATCTCCAAGATAGATCACCTTGGACCCAAAATTCTTGTATGATGTCCTATTAAGCTTTGCATGCTCTAGAATAGGTCTGCACTATGAATTCTAGACCAGGTCGGCCCCATATGCTTTGATTGTGAATTATAATGAAATAATGAGAGCGATAACTTTCTGTGAATGAATGCAAACATCCTGAAATTTGGATACAATGTAGATGGCCTCGTGCAGATGCTATATCCTACTCCATGAGCTAAGAAATGATAATGCAATGAAATGCGAAATGAAATGTTGAAACTGCTATAGATTGAAATGAAAGAAAAAAATGTTTTTGGTTGATATAAGATTGTTTTACAACTCGGGATGCTCTTGCATCACAATCTTTGATTTTATGTTTAGAAGATTGACAACTATAACAAATATTCAAAAAAGTAATATAAATGACTAATTGAGTATGACACATTTGTCCATCTTAGATGTCAATACAACCCTTGATTTTTTGTAAAAGATTGACCTAAACACAAACTTTCTTTTGAATATGAGCCAAAAGAAAAACATATCTAACTCAAAACAAACAACATTGTCTAAAGAGATAAAAATATGACCGAAAAAATAGGAACAACACAAGGGAAGCCAAAAAATTCAATTCAAACTAGCACTGAGAGAGCTCATTCTTCAAAGACAGGGAAGTCTTTGGTCTAGGGAGTAAAGACCAACAAAGAGCTATGGACATACCACAAACTATGCTTGAGAATGGCATCTATGTTGTTCGCTTCTACAAAGTGAAAGGGAAAAAGAAAAAAACTCTTTGGTGAGGTTTTGGATGGCATCTAGATGGACAACATGAGGGACCCATGGAATGTTGACCTACCCGTGTAGCATGTTTTCAAAGGGGATGTGTCTAACAAAATATTCTATCAAAGTAAAGCTTTCAAGTCATTTATAGACACTATCAAATTCATAAATAAACAAAAGTAACATCCAATATAGCATCTAAATATTTACCTCATTAAACGCTTGCAAAACAAAAAAATTAGATCTTTTTGAAATGAATATCACTCTTAAGTACATCCAAGCCAACAATACTAACATCAAGTATTAAATTGTTATAGCTAAAAACCATTTATATAAAAAACAAACTACACAAAGATAAATTTTTTTATTTTTTTTACATAAATCAACAACTGACAAAATTAAATACAAACGAGCCAACCCAAACTCAAAACCCTTACATCTCTTTTTTCTGTAATGTTCTCTCAAGATGAACATCTCTGGGAGCCAGTTTGAAATCCTTTGAGAAAACTATCATGATAACTACATGCACACACAACACAATTGGAGTGTTAAAAAATACAAAAGACTTTTTCCTTAAAAGAAAGGGTGCAAGTATTATTTTCTTTACCTTAAAAAGAGTAATAACCAATAGCTATCAGAGAAGTCTCAGAAGAAACAAACTTGTTTTGTTATCAACCAAGTGGGTATGAGTGCACAAGTTTGGTAGTTGCAGAAAAATGCAGACTTAATATTAGGTATAGTTTGTCCCACATTCCTGCCTTATCGGTTTCTGTATATTCTTGCAACATCTTGTACTGATTGTACTAAATAATAAATATATTTTGTACAAGCATTTGATTGTAATATATGACTTGAAATGTGGATAGTGGATGGTGATGCTCCATCTATGCAGTTCTGATTCATTTTGTTTGCATTTGAAGTTCCAGACAGTCTAAAACAATAGCATGAAAAGTATGACGTCATCCTAAGATGACTTTACTTTTATATACTTCCAAAATGTTGTCAACATTACAAAACATAATCAACAAATTTTAATAGCATAGCTTCATTTCTCTACAATGAGAGTGATACACCACAAAAATCTTTAATTTTACGTTGGATGGGAGTGTGACAGTTTTAAATTTGCTTGGCATTGGATACAGAGATAAAATCACAGTTTTTATCTTCCTGAGATCATTCCATCATGTATGGAATATGGGTGCTAAAACTAATATCTTACAAAATATCGGCAGCTTTTATAGGTAAAACCTCTGTGCCAAAGATTCTTACAAAGGAATGAAACTTCCTTGAGAACCTATAATTTAGGTTAGTATCTACCTATCTGATTAATCTCATTTTATGAAATATTTATATCTGAAAGCAAATTAAGTTTTTAAATTGATATAACATGATTATGTCTAGTTATAACAAAATGGTGAAAATATCTAATTTTTAATAATAATTATAAACTGATATCAACAGAAATAGAATGCACATGCTCCAAAGATGATTCTGTAATTGTTTAGAGCCTCGACCACTAACAGAGGTGCATAGTGTGGATGTCCTCGTGTCACATTATTGTCCACCGTAGATACAAAAATTAAAGTCCATAACATCGCATAATTGATGCATGTATCCATAGAATAAATACCAAAAGATCATAATATACGAGAAATATGAAAATGACGAAATAAGAAAGAAAATGTAGTATGAACCTGAAACCATAATAATCTAATAAGAGCTATTGAAAAATAAAATATATCACTAGAATAGCCACTTCTTTCCAACTTATGAAATATCCACACAAAGAGAAATAAGATAAATATTTTGGTTGGGCTATTTTAGGGGCTTGCTTCAATCAAACCCTTGTTTTGATATTTCTAGCTCCACAAATAGCCAAGATTTTGATAATATTGATAGATATAATGAAAGAGATTGATATGAAGCAAAGTATAATGCCAAAAAAGAATATGCTTAAATGCACTATGCTAACACCAAATATATTAGATGCCAACACAAAGAAATATGTATACAATGAGGAAGAAGCAACATAATAGATTTTGATCACCTGGAAGTTGTCAAGAACCCCTAAGAGAGATGTGAAATCTTCCACAATGTTGCCTTGTTCAATCCCACTTTGGAAGAGTCACATGCAATACCCAAAGAGCTTATTGTTCATAAAAAACTTCAAAAAATCTTCAAGAAGTTACAGAGTTTGATACCAAAAATATGAGTGAGAGTGTATGGGAGCCTAAGAGGGAATATAGAAACCTCATTTATTTTTTCTTTTCCTTCCTTTTTTTTCAAAAATAGTAAGCGAAGTCACTTTGTTCAACACAGATGTCATGTATAGGCATTACTTTTGACATTTGTGATATTTGTGGGAAGTTAAGACTTTGATAGCCATTAGAATTGCAAATTTTCATGGGAAACTAGTGTGTCATGTAGACAAAGCACTCTCGTTTAAGAAAAATGGACTAATTTTTTTTCATTATTATTCAAAAAAATTATATATAAGATATTTTGGTGTTAACACTTTACATTTAAAAATATATATATACCATAAGCTAGAAGAGGGGAACATTGTGTGGTGTGAAATTGCAAGGGTATGCAATGTACGACACTACAACTTCAAAAGAAGCTTTCTAACAACACTTATTTTTATGCTAAATATTATCCTTACAACTCAATCAACCAAATCAATCAATTCATCAATTTTGTTAATTACAAGATTCACTTCTCAAATGCATTTATGCAAATTACATTACAAAAAAATAAAGCAACAAAGTGTTACATTGGATTTGTATGGAAGTTGTACGGTTGTGAAAACAACTTCCTACACTAAATCTTGAGAGGAGAATATGTGATTTTTTCAAATCTTATTTTAAATTGTTACATAGATAATATAAAAATACATATAAAATTGAAATAAGTAGATATATCATAACATAATAATTAATGTGGGGAAAACTCTTGTGGGAGAAAAATATCATACTACAAAGAAAATAAATATATTAATTATCTAAAAAGCTTTAATGGTTACAATATACTTGTAGAGCAAGCCTTTGCGGGAGTATTCACGAACATATAATTCAAGAAAAATATAACAACATTCCAACTAAGCTTTAGCACCTACAAATTCAACATACAAACTACTATTTCAAAGCCTTAATTTATAGGAAAATACAATATAGGATACCAAAAATAGTATTGCATATCAAGTGTTAATATCATGGGCCAAGACTAGGAGCCAAAAATGATTGTACAAACAAAATAAAAGCTCATAAAAGTGGAGGCACAAATTCTCACACCCCTCACATATGCCAAACCTCCAAAATTATATGTAACTCCCACTTTGTAAGGATAATGTCATAATTTGTCCTAGATGTTGGTTATCATATCCAAAGCAATCTCCCATATTTTATACTCTTATAATTGTCATAGAATCTGTTGAATATAAATCTTAAAAATAGGCCTTCCATATTATACTATCAAAGGTGTATCCCTTGACAACTAATATCTCTTTTTGTAAGGCATTGAAATATGGAAAAAACATCAACTCAAAATCTCATGCCCCTTTTTGATGGAGCATAAATATTTAACAATATAAATATCAAATAATTATGAAAAATGTAATACATTTGCATAAACAAAAACAATAATTCAAAAATTGATCAGGTTTATTCACATTCACCACCTCTCCAAAGTGGAAAAAGTATTCAAGCAATTGAAAGCTTCTCAATGATTAAATAATTTTCTAAGTTCAATCCACCAATAGACTAACTTCATAAATTCTTCAAATGAGTTGCGATACTTTCTCCATCAAAGTATCAAAGTCTTCAATTTGTTTGACTCTCTCAAATAGATACATGCTTCTAAATTCTTGTAACAACCACAATGTTCTACTCAATAAAATTTCCAATGTTTTCACCTCAAGTGAATAAACCATGATGCCATAACATAGCAATAAAAAAAATTATTTCCAAATGTAAATTACATGCATAATTAAAAAGAAACTATTTCCAAACTTCCATTGCATTTCATTGTAATTTCACAAATCTTCCAAAACATAGATGACATATTGAATGAGCTCAAGCTAATCATTCATGATTGCATCCTTCCATATAAATGGGTACAAGATATATGCATAGCTCCTCTGAGCTTCATTTGATAATAGCTATGCAAACTGGTCCTAATATTTTCGCATCGACGCTTGCATTATGAATGCCCTTGCTTGTGGGTGCAAACACTCTAGTTGTCCCCGATGCTGGTGCAAACATCCCCAAACCTCGGCTACTGACTGATGAGGAGAAGCATCACTCAAGCACTTTTCCACCAACCACGAACTTAAATGCGGTCCCCCGCACACCTACCTCACAGGTGAGATGGACCTACCCTTCGACTAAGAGATTGGTTGGGAAACCTCATAACAAATGCCTATTTGAGCTTAGAGTTGTGTCCCACAAACTAGAACCTAATCATTCAGTAGCTACACCTACAAGTATGAAAATCCCAAACAAGAATACAAATAAGGAACACAGTGAAACGGCAGTGTAAATAGTGAAAACTTACACTACTTTGGCCAAAGTATTCTCACTCAATACTTTGAGTCACAGTCCTCACATTCACATACACTACTACGACTCAGTTTGGAATATGACCATTCATATACTATGCTTAGGTTATTTCCTCCCATAGGTAATTGCGTTACTTCAGAATAACCCTTTCCCAAAATGCAATGGTTGCTCTACCAATTAAGTCTAAGCACTAGTTACCTCTTCAATGGACATTTCTATCCTAGGTATAACAAATGAGCTTATCTTTGCATAAACAAGTTATTCCCTTAGAAGACAATCTAGTCCCAAGAATAACTTTATAATCTAGAATATAGCTACATAAGCCTCATCATAATCATAGATCAAATAACTGACACCTCTTAGTAAAATATCACACAACAAGTGATACCCGATTAAGAGTATATCCTTATCAATGAATCACCTTAATCAAAGAGTTGTCTTAACAATACATGATTCCATTTGAGAGTAAGCTATGAGCCTACTCTTGTCAATACGATAACTTTGTATTTAAGAGTGCAATGACACTTAATCATGTAGCAACTCTAACTCACTAGGTTTCAATATACCTCTCAACCTAGGGGCAACCCACTAGCTATCTATTATAATCAAATAACCTAGTTACGAGTAACCCTTAAGCGTCCCATGTCAAAATCATATCTAGTATGTAATACTTATGACAAACATAATCCACCTATTATGGAGTACATACAAGCATTTCATAGACACTATTAACAACCTCAAATTCCATTTCAAAGCAATATTATTTTTCCCCAAATGAAAGCATTCACAATATACCAATTAAAGCATTCATGAAACAATCTTTCAAAAGCTAAGAAAAATAAAGGAGAATTATCCTCATGCCTATTTTTGCTTGTCCAATCGATTGATTGCAATTTAGTTTTCCCAAACAACAACTAGCTTGACCATGACTCCTCAAGTGATGCCTTAATATACCTCTATCTCTCAAGTTGATAAAATACTTCACTTAAAATATTATTCTCTCTCAAATACTTTAAACTCTCTCTCTCACATATAATAGAAGCAAGCAGATAAGAATGCAGAGAAAAATGCTTATGGAATGCGTCCCAAACAAGTGACTTTTCTCTACTTTATACAACAAAAAAGAGACCACTTAGCCTACCGAATAGCCATGAGTATGGACATAAATCATCATGTGCATAACCACTCACTCGAATTAGCTAAAAGGTGGCACACAAATAAGAACATACTTGGCTAAACAAAGCTATAGGCCGACCTTATTTGTTGACAACATCATGAGATATTTCAAATAAGCACATGATGAAAAAGGTGTAATTCGAATTACCTTCAAAATGAACATCTACAACAAATAGGATTTATAAGGTGGTGCCTAAGCAACATAAACCTCTTATAGAGTTGGCACAGTTTCTCATTTGTTGATTCAATCAAATATCAAATGTACAACACATAGGTCCGGTCAACTTAGTCTAGCATGAGTCGATTCTTCACATTAATCAGTTTGACCAATTCTTCGACTTGTTGTTCATAACTTTGCATGTATTCATCTGTAGCTGATATTTACTCAATGACATGGTAGTTTATAGTTTTACTAAGTCAAAGACATATCCACACATGGTGTCGACCAAGTCTCATTCTTATATAAACTTAATGGCTGCGAATGGTAGTTTATAGTTTTACTAAGTCAAAGACATATCCACACATGGTGTCGACCAAGTCTCATTCTTATATAAACTTAATGGCTGCGAATGGTTTTGCAAATTACTTGCTCCTTATGCGTGGGCAACATGAGTAACATTTGGCCTTCGACATGCTTTAATCGATCTCAAAACATTTAAATCTTTCCTGAGTTCACTAGCTTCACTAACCTACACATGCGCATGGCTGAAAGTCTTTATAAACAACACGCTTGCCACTTCACTTAACACACAACACTTGAAATCATGGATTCTTGGCTTCTATTCAGCCACATTCTCATATGGCATGCACTCTATATAAGAGCTTTACTTGTCTTTACAAAATCTATACGTATTTATATATACTTATGCCTTTATAAGGTGCGCCATAGCTCATACATTTTCAAATACATATAGCTCAAACATTTAGAAATATATATACACAAAAGGACCTCAACAATATCGGCATATATATATCTTTACTTTCACATATATACGCATGATAATATAATTATATATATAACATCAACTATATATATACATACTCCTCTATGCTCATGTATACATACATATACATGTATTTATGTATATATCCTATATATCTATATGTATGTTCGATTGCACCATCAAGCATATACACATGTATTCCCATATACACATATACACATATACGTACATATTTATATTTAATATGTTCACACATATATATATCAGGTTACCCTTTCCTATCATCAAATGGTTATAAATATATATATATTTATATATGTACTTATACATATATATATGCATGCTGATAAATAGCATTAACACTATCTCTCATATATATGTATATGTATATATATATGCTAATATCTATATATATATATATTTATACCCCAAGTCAATCAAGTATGTATACATTCGATATATAAATGAAATCAAATGAGTAAACATTCACACATAGTAATTATATATATATATACTCCTCTATTTAATCTTTTAAGTTTATGTGTGTATTTGTACATATATACAAACATATATATATATATATATATATATATATATATATATATATATATATATATATATATATATATATATATATATATATATATATATATATATATAGCAACATGATGGTCAAATGATCCATTCAATATCTCAATGATTATGAGCACGTGATCATATTCACACAAGTATCATAATAACATTTATATACATATATGCATATCTATACATATGTCATCATACTTGCATGGACATCCCATTATATCCATCGTATGTGTATGCCGACATATGCCTATATATGCATATGTGCATATATCCCAAATAATCATTCAACCATACAATCAAGCATAATAACATAAGGACTCACAAGCTCTAAATAGATAATCATCATCCAAGCATGCATTCAACATTAATCACAACCCTTACTAATGCAACACATCATACTAAGGATGTCTTACCATTTCCCCAACACTATGTCTAGACTCAACCTTTCTACTATGAGTGTGTAAGCTCAGATAGGTTACATTACTGGTTACCCAACCAAGATCTTCTTTTGAGTGATACTTCCCCTCCACGTGAAGGAATGAACCTATTCCTGCAACCATCTCAGCACATTCACAATGGTAGTTAGATGTTCACAATAAATCCATATGCATTACACATAATACATCTCATAGTTAGAATATTAATTCAATAACCATCAATTTCACATGTATGCATTTCTTCACATATCATTTAAATGAGATAACATTTATTCATAATTATTTTGATAACAAAGTGCAAGCACAATTTACTTATCTTCAGAACTTACATTCCATTCACATTTACCCTACATAGTAATAGTAAATAGTAATTACACAATTGGGGTGTAACATACTTCCCCCCTTGTGAATGATCGTCTCCAATGATCTATAGAACTTTAACATATAGATAAAGTCAAATAAAGTTTTACTTGCCATTCTCAAAATATGTAAGATTTATAAAACATTCATCCTATGTAGCATAACTCCTTCCAACCTTTTCTTTCTTGGACCTTGCATCGAGTGTCCTTGTTACACATCTAGGGAAACTTTTATGCCTCACACATACTCTCTCAACGAGCTTGTGTTGTATTCATAATATCTCATATGTACATCCCATGTATAATAATATCTAAATAACACATGACACCTATACTATAACAAGACTACAAAGAATGTTCACATTTCCTAACGAATTTATCATTAGTGTAATCCAAATAGAAAAGGAATGTCGATGTATTGTACACTACACCATGGGTCCCATCCCTCCCTTTGTTATAAATACACCTTGGACAACTCAGGAGCCAAAACCGTCCATCACCTAGTTATCTATTTTCTTTAACCAAAAAGGAATTCTCTTGACCACTTGTCCATCTTGAGCACAACATTAATCTTGGACATTTGTCAATTTTAATATTGCTTCATACTTAAGCTTTGTATCGACAAAGTTTCATTGATCTCTTTGATCTATTACTCCTTTTAGACAATCTATCAATTCTAAGGTTAACCCCATTTCTTAGCCTATTTCAACCTAATAGAGTTTTCATCCTTCCTTTCCACATAATGGATCAAACCTCAATATTAGAAGTTTATAAGTATTCAACAAATCATTTAAGATTTGGTTTTCCACTTTTGCCTATTCGGCTACAATAAGATATTGCACATTCATTTAATTGAATGTCTCGTAGTATGATCATGGTCCACACAACCTTATCATTATTTTCTCATTCAAAACAAAGACAACCTTCTTTGGAATACTAAGAAACTACCTCACATAATATATTACTTAGGAACGAAATCCCATAAATCAAGTTTCCAACCAATGTTGGTTACCTTGGTGAGTTTTTCCACCACAACATTATGTTAGTTCCATCGACATAGATAGGTTAAGTTGTCTTGTATTCAACAACCCCCCCTCTGGAATCTCAAGAGAATACGCATGTCCTGCTAATGACGATATCCTATATTCATTTCCCAACACACTAGACATTGCCTTGCTATATACTCAACAACATCTTACTCCTTATTTTCCAAGTTATACTGGTTCCTCATCCGACAAATAATTTTGTCATTTCAATGTCCTAACCATGACATCAATTTCCTCATTTTATCCCTTAATTCTCCAAAATTTTGTGTACTTAGGCTTTTTTATATCCCATAATAGTCTATTCTTTGACTAAGTGAAAACCTATTTTATGGACTTATGCCACATAAGCACATTGCTTTAGAAATTTTGTGGAGATAGATCTCCTTCATCTTAGGACATCCACTCCTGGATTTCTTCCATCCTTGGATTATTTCTAAAGATGTAATCCATCTTTCAACTCAATCTAATTTTCCTTATAAGAATTGGTACTAATTTCGAGTATTAATCCTTGTTCAATCATGTTGGTTCCTAAAAGATATCAAATTTAATTGTGTACCTAATTACCAAGCACAAACGTTTCTCTAAATCATGAGGAATCTAGATCTTCCCTTGCCTATCCTATAGACAATGATCTTCCCTTTCATGATTGAGTAATCTGCCTATCCTCTTCTAAGGAATCAATGATAGTAAAAATTGATTTTAAAGTCAATTATATAAGGTATGGTGTGATAATAGGTCATAATCCTTGACCTTTCCATTGATTTTTCTCCAAACATTCCAATACCTTATCATTATGGTCATGGATTACTTGACTTAATTGACATCATGACTTACGAAGAAGTAAAAAGTTCTTCCAAATCAAAAATATATTCACAATTTTTCTTTGGGTGGGGTACTTAATCTGATTCAATCCACTCTCTCCCTTCCCCCCTTAGTGTTTTCCACGACATTTGATCAACTCAAAGTTGAAATTATATCAAACATTTTCTTTCTCAAAATGATTTAACATTCCTTTTTGTTAGCTTTCTATTGCCTTTCCTTGCCTTCATGGTATGCCTTAAGTGTACTTATTCCCAAGTTAGATTCATCATTGATTTCTAATCCCACATTCAATAATTGGATTATCAAATAGGAGATCTAATGAGTAATCAACAACTTTACAAGTTAAGAGGCACTCTAATATTCTAATTCTCTTTCCACTATCCTTTTTGTGGAGGAATATCCATACCCACAAAGCCTCTTTTTTGATGTACTTTTCAACTTAGAACGTGGTTTCCTAACAACTTCTATGGATTTGACACATAGCGTTATATTGTATTCCATTTTTTTTTGGAACCTCTAAATGTATGTTGGTTTTCATCGACACGTTGGTGAGTTCTACCTATACTCCAACCAATCTCTGTACTATCCAAACCTTTGTCAGATCAACCTGATTTACCCTTTCAAGCTTCTTTCTCACAATCATCTTTTTTCCCAACTCTTGGTACATTGTAACCTTAAACACTCTAAGGTTGATTGGTTTCTTTTTCTCATCTCATTCAAATCTCCAAATTGTTCTCATCAATTTTGGTTGGTGGAGCCATGTCCACTTTATTGATTAATTCATCTTTGACCATTCTAGTCTCTTTCCCTATTCCCAAGTACTGACTCTCTTCTTGCAAGTTCTTATCCTTTCACAAGAATTAGATTTAAGTCAAGAGTTCTCCAACCTCTTAGATACCTCCTTCATTGACTTTCTACTTCAATCCAAATTATGCCAACAATGCATACTCATGGATTTGTAGTATTTTTACTAAATCTAAGAATCTTTGACTCTTTGAAGCTATAGGTTGCTATCAATAAGGGAGATTCTCTCAATCCTCTCTATCCCTTAGAGTTTTATATCTATTTTGTAGGATGAAGGTATATATTGGTTATACTTCCTAACCTTCCTACATAACCTGATTGCATAATATTCCGCAATGCAAAGGAATATAATAATAAGTTGTTGGTTTAGGAGTTTCCACTCCAGGGATGACTCTTAACAAGTCCTAGACTTAAACATGTTTCCAAGAATCTTATCTTCCTTTCTCTTTTCCCTTAGTTCTTTTCTCTTTCCTTCTTGGCATAAGAACTTCTCTACCATTATCTTTCGATAAGGTTTACACATTGTTTGCGTAATGAGCTCATAGGTTTCAGTGTTGAAACTAGTAGCTCTGATACCACATGTAACAACCACGGTGTTCTACTCAGTAAAATTTCCAATGTTTTCACTTCAAGTGAATAAACCATGATGCCATAACATAGCAATCAAAAAATTTCTTTCCAAAATATAAATTACATGCATAATTGAAAAAAAAACTATTTCCAAACTTCCATTTCATTCCATTATAATTTCACAAATCTTCCAAAAAATAGATGACATAGTGAATCAAATCAAGTTAATCATTCATGATTACATCCTTCCATATAAACGGGTACAATATAGATACATAGCTCCTTTGAGCTTCATCTAACAATATCTATACAAACTGGTCCTGATGTTGCCACATCGAAGTTTACATTATGACTATCCTTGCTCATGGGTTGAAGCACTCCAATTTTCCTCGATACTAGCGCAAACATCCAAAAACCTCAGCTTCTGAATGATGAGGAGAAGCATCACTCAAGCACTTTTCCACCAACCACGAACTTCTCAAGCACTTTTCCACCAACCACGAACTTAAATGCGGTCCCCCGCACATGTACCTCACAAGTTAGATGGCCCTACCCTTCAATGAAGAGATTGGTTGGGAAACCTCATAACAAATGCCTATCTGAGCTTAGTGTTGTGTCTCACAAACTAGAAAATAATCCTATAATAGATACACTTACAAGTATGAAAATACCGAACAAGAATACAAACAAGGAACATAGTGAAATGGTAGTGTAAACAATGGCAACTTACACTACTTTGGCCAAAGTATTCTCACTTAGTACTTCAAGTGACATTCCTCACATTCACATACACTACTATGACTCAATTTGGAATATGACCGTTCATATACTAAGCTTAGGTTATTTCCTCCCATAGGTAGTTTTGTTACCTCAAAAATAACCCATTCCCAAAATCCAATGGTTGCTCTACCAATTAAGCCTAAGCACTAGTTACCTCTTCAATGGAAATTTCTATCCTAGGTATAACATGAAATGAGCTTATCTTTGCATAAACAAGCTATTCCCTTAGAATAAAATCTAGTCCCAAGTATAACTTTATAATCTAGAATATAGCTACATAAGCCTCATCATAATCATAGATCAAATAACTGACAACTCTTAGTAAAATATCACACAATAAGTGATACTCGATTAAGAGTATATCCTTATCAATGAATCACCTTAATCAAAGAGTTGTCTTAACAATAGATGATTCCATTTGAGAGTAAGCTATGAGCCTACTCTTGTCAATACGATAACTTTATATTTAAGAGTGCAATGAAACTTAATCATGTAGCAACTCTAACTCACTAGGTTTCAATATACCTCTCAACCCAAGAGCAACCCACTAGTTATCTATTATAATCAAATAACTTAGCTATTATTAACCCTTAACCTTCCCATGTCAAATTCATATCTAGTATGTAATACTTATGACAAACATAATCCACCTATTATGGAGTGCATACAAGCATTTCATAGATAGTATTAACAGTCTTAAATTCCCTTTCAAAGCAATGTTATTTTTCCCTAGTGCAAGCATTCACAATAGAGTAATTAAAGAATTCATGAAACAATATTTCAAAAGCTAAGACAAATAAAGGAGAATTATCCTCATGCCTATTTTCGCTTATCCAATTGATTGACTGCAATTCAGTTTTCCCAAACAAAAACTAGCTTGACCGCGACTCCTCAAGTGATGCCACAATATACCTCTATCTTTGAAGTTGATAAAATAATTCACTTAAAATACTATTCTCCCTCAAATACTCTGGACTCTCTCTCTCTCTCTCAAATATAATAGAATAAAGTAGATAAGAATGCAGAGAAAAATGTTTATGGAATGTGTCCAAACAAGTTAGTTTTCTCTACTATTTATATACAACCAAAAAGAGACCACTCAACCTACATAATAGGCATGAGTATTGACAACAATCACCATGCATAACCACTCACTCAACCTAGCTAAAAGGTGGCGCACAAATAAGAACATACTTAGCTAAAGAAAGCTACAAGCTGGCCTTATTTATTGACAATAGCATGAGACTGTTTCAAATAAGCACATGATGAAAAGGTGTAATTCGAATTGCCTTCACAATGAACATCTACAACAAATAGGATTCATAAGGTGGTGCCTAAGCAACATAAACCTCCTACAAATTTGGTGCAGTTTCTCATTTGTTGATTCAGTCAATATCAAATGTGCAACACATAGCTCCCATTGACTTAATCTAGAATGAGTCGATTCTTCACATTAATCAGTTTGACCAATTCTTCGACTTGTTGTTCATAACTTTGCATGCATTTATTTGTATCTAATATTTACTCAATGGCATGGCGGTTTATAGTTTTACTAAATCAAAGATATATCCACTCATGGAATCAACCAAGTCTCATTCTTATATAGACTTAATGGTTGTGAATGGTTTTGCAGATTAATCGTTCCTTAAATGTGTGGGCATCATGAGTAATATTCGGCCTTCAACATGCTTTAATCGATATCCAAACATTTAAATCTTTCTTGAGTTCACTAGTTGCACTAACCTACACATGCACATGGTTGAAAGTCTTTATAAATAGCACACTTTCCACTTCACTTAAAACACAACACTTGAAATCATGGAGTCTTGGCTTCTATTCAGCCACATTCTCATATGGCATGCGCTCTATATAAGCGCTTTACTTATCTTTACAAAATCCATATGTATTTATATATACTTATGCCTTTATATGGTGCGCCATGACTCAAACATTTTCAAATATATATAGCAAACATTTAGAAATATATATACACAAAAGGAGCTCAATGATATCGGCATATATATCTTTACTTTCATATATATACACAAGATAATATTATTATATATAACATCGATTATGTATATATCTATAAATATATACATACTCTTCTACACTCATGTATACATATGTATACATGTATTTATGTATATATCTTATATATCTATATATACGTTTGAGTACACCATCAAGCACATACACATGTATTCCTACGTACACATATACATACATATTTATATTTAATATGTTTAGACACATATATATTAGGTTACCCTTCCTATCATCAAATGGTTATAAATATATATTTATATATGTACTTATACATATATATGCATGTTGATAAATAGCATTAATGCTATCTCTCGTATATATATGTATATGTATATATATATAGACTAATATATATATTTATACCCCAAGTCAATCAAGTATGCATATATTCGATATATAAATGAATTCAAATGAGTAAACATTCACGCATAGTAATAATATATTATATATATTTAAATATATATTTACACACTCCTTTATTTAATATTTTATGCTTATGTGTGTATTTGTACATATATACAAACATATGTATATTATATAGCAACATGATAGTAAAATGATCCATTCAATATCCGAATGATTATGACCACATGATTATATTCACACAAGCATCATAATAAACATTTATATACATATATGCATATCTATACAAATTTTGTCATACTCATATGGACATCCCATTATATCCATCGTACGCATATGCTGACATATGCACATATCCCAAATAATCATTCAACCATACAATCAAGCATAATAACATAAGGAAGGACTCACAAGCTCTAAACAAATAATCATCATCCAAGCATGCATTCAACAATAATCACAACCCTTACTAATGCAACACATCATACTAAGGATGACTTACCATTTCCCCAACACTATGTCTAGACTCAACCTTTCTATTGTGAGTGTGTGTAAGCTCAGATAGGTTACATTACTAGTTACCCAACCAAGATCTTCTCCTAAGTGATACTTCCTCTCCACCTGGAGGAATGAACCTGTTCTTGCTACCATCTCAACACATTCACAATGGTAGTTAGATGTTCACAATAAATCCATATGCATTACACATAATACATCTCATAGTTAGAATATTAATTCAATAACCATCCATTTCACATGTATGCATTTCTTCACATATATTTAAATGAGATAACATTTATTCATAATTATTTTGATAACAAAGTGCAAGCACAATTTATTCATCTTCAAGATTCACATTACATTCACATTTACCCTACATAGTAATAGTAAATAGTAATTACACAAGTAGGGTGTAACATACTTCCCACCCTTGTGAATCATCATCCTCAATGATCTATAGCACTTTAACATATAGATAAAATCAAATAAAGTTTTACTTTCCATTCTCAAAATATGTAAGATTTATAAAACATTCATCCTATGTAGCATCACTCCTTGTAACCTTGTCTTTCCTGGACCTTGGATCGAGTGTCCTTGTTACGCATAGGGAAACTTGTATGCCTCACACATACTTACTCTCTTATAGAGCTTATGTGTTGTGTTCATAATATCTCATATGTACATCCCATGTACAATAACATCTAAATAACACATGGCACCTATATTATAGTGACTAGAAACCATGTTCTCATTGGTTAATGAATTTATCCTCAGTGTAATCCAAATAGAAAAGGAATGTCGGTTTATTGTGATGAGTGTAGAATATTTCATTATTTTTGTCCTATAATTTCCTCTTTACCTCTGTCTTTGTCCATATTCCTATCACCATTTGCTGAAGGAACCTTAATATTTAGTAAAATATGGAGAAGAAATCAGGATTAATAAATTGCTGAAAATCATGATAATTTTGATTGTTTTGTGTCCAAATGGCAGGAGATAGTTAGAGAGGAAGTTGAAGTTTCTACGAGCATGAGTACCTCGGGAGATCAGTGGAATGAAATTAGCAAGACTTTATTAGTGACCGATCATTTTTGTTTAGGATGCTTTGTTTTAATGTTATAAGTGGCCTGCGACCCTTTGTCGTTTTTCATAGACTCTTGGTTGTGAGTGGCCGATAGGCCAAATGAACAAACAAACTTATTTAATTACTGGTAATATGGTTGGTATATATATGTGTGTATGCTGAAACTCGGATTGATATAGAGATAATAGAAATCACATATTGGTGTTAGATCTTCATTTATAATTTGTTGTTGCGATTTTAAGGAATGATAAGTAGCATGGAATAGTTATGTGATTGTGAGTTTCTAATTACTCAATAGTCAATGAAGGCAGGGCCCACTTCCTCGATTCTTGGTGATATTTTCATTTCTATGTGTGGTAATGTATGTTGTTTCGTAATTATTCAATTTGTTTCATATTGTTTATTGTGTTATCGGATTCTTATTAGTTTTCTTAATCTCTATGAATGTATCCAGTCTCTATTGGCTTGTTCAATACTTATCAGTTTGCATAATCAATTAACTGAAGAATTGATATTGAAAGCATATCTACATTCAATACCATTACTTATAGAGATATTACTTATGTTTATTGCATAGTTAATTCTATTTATTTTATTTTCAGAAAGATTTTCATTCTGTTAAAGAATTTCGATTCCGTTTTCTTGTGTGCCAATGATTTGCTCTTTGCTGTAGAGTCATTCCTTCACGGTTTCCTCTCACATATGTGACAAGAAGTCTACTAACCATATTTTTGTTCAAAAATAGATTACATTAGTTTGCATCCATCGGACCTTAATTTATTGATTGCATCCCTTTGGCATACTACCACAACATAGTTCAAAAACCTACATTCCCAGATTGACACTTTAGGATGAACAAAGGAAGCCATTTCTAAGAATTAATTCAGATCCATTACAAGAAAAATTTGAAACCATAGTTTAATCCAATAATTTTGGCATTGTTGCTAGGGAATGGTGTTAAAGGCATGTATTTCTAGTAAACTAAGCTAGGAGCATTGCACTAAGGAGAAAATCCACACGATAGTCGACCTCGTTTGGATAACTACCCTTAGTTTTCTTTGTCATAAGTCATTTAGTTGCATGAATCATAGTAGGGATAGTAGAGGGAGATTTGTTAAAAAGGACAAAGGGAGTATTAAACAATCAAAACAATAAAAAAACAATCCAAAATCATTAGTTGAGGGATGCAACTCACAACAAGGGAAATTGAAAACTAAATTACAACCCTTAGAGCTACCCAAGCCCCATCTTGAGAAGTGTGTCATAGAGTCTACTACGATTGAGACACCTGCAGGTACCCATCCAAGTTCTTCCGAAATATTGCGAAAAAAGGTTGAAAGGATCTTTTGGGAAACTTACGGGCTAGAAGCTGGTCCATTATCAGAAGAAACCCAAGAGCCATTTAGAACCTACTATACGCCTTGGGAATTAAACATCATGGATCCCAACAAAAACAACAATAACAACAACAGCAACAACAACAACAACAACAACACCACCACCAACAACAACAACAACAACATCATTGTAGACATGAAAAATGTACAATTCGATCCAACACATTTGATCCTGATTAACTAACGACGTTTCTTCGTGAATCACACTCTCAACTTATCATCATCTTCTGTCTCTTAATTGGATAAATCATTATTTATTTAATTAGGTCTTTCTCCCCCTATTGATTAAATTAATCAAATTAATTTAATTAACCCTAAAATACCTTTTAATTAAATAAATCATTTTATTTGATTAAGTCTCTAAAGTCTTCTTATTAAATTGAATAAATTAAACCTTATTTAATTTAATCTAACATTATCCCCTTTAGTTAAATAAATCAAATCATTTTTTAACTAAATCTTTCTTCTCAATTCTTGATTTAAATCAACTCATAAATTTGAGTCAAAATTGTCAAATCACATAATCTCTCATTAAATTGATCAAATCTTGATTAATTTAATCTCAATCACTAAAATCCTCTAGAGAATGCAACTTGAACAATAAATAAATTACTTTGATTTATTTAATTGCCTATTTTCTCTCAACAAGGAATAAGGAAGGAATATTCCCTCAAGTTTGAATTCAAAAAGTCCAAGTGGATGGGTACTTCCAACAAGGCATTCACTCCTCTTACATGTCCTTGTGCATTGAGCCAAGTGGCATTTATTTCATTCCTTTTTCCCTCTCACATGTTATTTCCTCAAATTCAAATTCCACATAATTGCATTTATTGGCACTTTGGCCAAAATGTGCACAACCATCAACCATTCACATCTTGACAAGTGGCACTTGGCCATTGGATGTTGAATGATCCCACATTGCTCAATTTCACTCTCTCTTCCATTTTGGAAATCTATAAATGAAAGGGTCTTCCTCTCATTCATCATCCACAATCTCATGCAAAGTTACTCTCTTCACATTGAGAGTCAATTTTGCCCGTTCATCTTCAAGTATCCATAGTTTTCATAATTCCATATAGCTAGGTTATGCTAAAATCTCATCAAGGAGATTGAACTATCCACACATCATCAAAATTTGCAACGAAGGAGTTGGGAAAGGGCCAATTTCGACACATAAATTTGGCACCAATTCCCCCATGGGATCAAGTGTTTGTTTAGCTTAGATAGATTAAACTTGGTTTATTGCATTGTTCTTCATTTTCCTTTCTATCTAAGTTTTGTAAATGGATTTCATGGGGAATCCTTATTTCATCTTTCATTTTGATCTAATAATATGTTTGTTTGTTGTGTTTGTGCAGGTTTCAAACAAGGGTTCACATATTGGTGCTAGAAGGAGGGAAAATCTCAAACATTTCATCATATTTTTGAACAATTTTGTGCCTTTTTTTTAACATTTTTTTTGTACATAGGAAACTGCACTGCACACAGGCCCGCGACACTATATTGCACCACTTTTGAAGGCACGACGCTATATCCCACCGCTATGTATCTAAACTATGCCGCACTTGTTTCCCACTCTAGAATTTTAAAATTCCAAAATATGTCACAGATCTGTGAGTCCAAACTATGCTGCACACAGTCCTGTGATGCAATATTGCACCGGCTTTAGAGGCGTGGTGCTATATTGCACTACACTTAGTCCAAATTGCATTGCACCCATGTTCTCGCTCAAAATATTTAATTTTTTAAAACTTGGCTGCGGATTTTAGAGTTGCAAACTGTGTTGCTTGGCAAAACTCCGCCGCACCCGCGCTCTCTATTCTTGTAGAGTGCCGCACTCAGTGAAGGGTGCAACACTATATAGTGCCACATTTGTTCCAAACTGCGCCGCATTGGCTAACTACGCTGCTGAAAAATAGTCAAAAATTCAAATTTATGTTTTTAATATGTGCCTTTTTGGTTTTTAGATTTTTGAATTATTGACCTGTTTATTGTTCCTGTACTCTCTAGATTTTATCATCTTGCAGGTTAGGACAAGGAAGAAAGCGAAATGGAAGGTTACATAATGGCATCATCCCCCTCTTATAGTAAGTGTTTTTGAACACTATAGTGTTGTTTAACACTTTAGAGAATTCTTAATCTCCTTCAAGGATTTTTTACCTTTCATGCTTTAGAAAACACTAAATTTCCTTTTGGGCTCTAAAAAGAAAAACACAATTTTTTATTTTCAAAAGTTTACAAAAAGACTTAAAAAGAACCTTAGAAATAATCTTACTAGATTTGGTTGAGGTTTAAAAATTGAACAAGGAAACTTCCACATTTGAATTGGTGCTTTAAAAAGAATTCATTTTTCTTTGAGGGTTTAAAATGAACAAGTGCTATTTTGTTTTGTAATTATTTATTCAAGATAATATCATCAAAAGGGCATATGCAATTCTCTCGCACCTCATAACGATCTTGAGAATCAAAATTTCTTTTGGTGAACTTAAGTTGAATAAAATAATTTCCTCCACATTTCATTTTGGAATTAAAATTGAACCAAACATGTGAGTGTGAGCACGGTATATTGCGAGTGTTCTCCCTTTGTTTTTCAATGAAGGTTGATTGAACTACGGGATATGCTAGCTTGCTATTGTTTATCTTAGTGGGCCTGCCTTATGGGAAAAAGTAATCACCCAAGGGAACAACCCAACTGGGAACACGCTAAAGCCAAGCGACTTCCACCTGGGATATGAGTGTGGATATTGGAACAAAGGCCAATATCACGAGGATTATTCTGAGGAGAAGGGAAACAATGGTCTCTCACCATACTGGATAGTCCCCCACAAATGGAATGACCACATTAAAACCTCTTGTTTAGCAAAGGCCAAAATCCTATCTATTTTTTGGTGCAAAAGGTCATGTTCTTTGAAGCCGCCCCACATTATACATGCGGTTCTATTGTAGAGATGAAAAGTATGCCATGGGAGATTCATGGGTACTAATGCTTGATTGACCTGAGAAGTGAGTGCATTGTAAGGGGGAGCCTATGTGGTCAAACATCTAATCATCTGCACTGAATATGTACAATTGGATTAGTCCAAGTGGGAACCCAACAAATACTGTCTTTTCAGCCTAGGGTTGTGCATGTTATTGAAATCAAAACACCTTGCTTGGTTCTGAAACATTGAGAAACAAACATTCACAAAAGCTTTGAAATTTCAAACCCTTTGAGGAAACAAATATCCTTTGATGAATTTAGGTGCTCTTGCTTGCCATAGGGATTATATCCTTAGAGGTTTCTAAATGCTTGGGTTTAAATGCCATTTGTTTCACCAAAGTCAACACTAGGAAACTTTTGCTCTAATTTCCTTGATTTCCACATAATGGACCTTGTGGGATGAAAATAAAGTAGGGAATTAGACATGTAGTTTGAAACATAATCAAGAAAGTGATTTTGGTAAAAAGAACTCACTAAAAAAAGACAAGAACAATTGGACCTCATGAATGTGTATTCTCAAATGATTTCTCGTAAAGTCAAAATCCCAAAACCAAGATTCAAGAGGATTAGTCTAAAAGCTTGTGAGGAGTTTTTTGAAAGGATTTTTGAAGTTAGAGAAAGGTTGGTGTATAATTTCTATAAGAAGGCTTCAAAGAACAACCCAAGTCTATATGAATTCTATTACCAAAAAATTCCAGAGCTTTTTGAAAGGTTTTCTTTTCTCACATAGGAAGTAAGGCATGTTATTCAATACCGAGGTCTTGTAAAATAGAGTCGTGTCTAGGTCAAAGTCTAGGATCAAAGTCTTCACTCTCATCCACCTCTCCATCAATCAAATTTCATCCCACCAACAAACTTCTGGGAACTTTAAAACATCATTTATGCTAAACTTAAAGGCAAAACCAACATCACTCTATTTGTCTTAATACACCTAGTCAAATTTATCAATCCTCTTGAACAAATTTACCTCTAGGATAACACAACTTCCTAAGGTCTACTAGTTCATGATCACCTTGGTTGGCTTAACACACTTAGCCAATTCATTCTCTTGTGTGACTTTTCTCTATAATAACACAACTTCCTAGGGTTTACAAGTTCACCATCATCTTGTTTGACTTAATACACCTAGTCAAACTATTGAAATCAATCCAAGCCCTAAAATTTTAGCATTACCCCTAAAAAGCTCTTCAAAAGTTTCACTCATTGACCTCATCCCCATCACCACCCCTTTTGATCCTTGGAATCTCCTAGTTCTTCTCCTCTTTTGGGCCTAAAGATTAAGATCAAACAATCTCTATTTTATGGTCCAAACAAGATCACAACACAAGAGGAACATGGAAAACACCAAAGAAATATCAACTTCCAGTGACATAAGTCAAGAAACCAATGAAGTAAACCTTGCGGGATCAAGCAATCCCCAAAAAAACTCTTCTCTACCATCACAAAATCCTGAAGAGGAAGGCTATGAAGAGGAAATCATCAACAAGGACTTGGGAATGACATAAAAGGAGATAAATGAAATGATTCAAAATCCAGAGAATCATAGAATTGTCAATGCTATGCTTAAGCTTAATCCCTCTCTATACATACACACTGTTGTGCAGTTTTTGCACACACGCCCCATTGAAAGTGGGGACCCTCTTTTTTTTCTTTTGGGTGTCCTGGCCCTTCTTTCTTGGGGGTTTTTCTTGCTTTTGGCTCATGCTTTGATGTTAATCTTGCCATTTGAAGTGGCACATTTGTGAATTTTATTGAAAATCTTGAGTTCTGAATGCATTCCAGAGTTTTCACTACTTTTGAGAAAATCCACCCTGGCCGGATTTTCTCGGTTTTCTTTCGGGATCCGGAAGTGATCGCCTTTCAACCTAGATCTGGGGAAATCCATTGTGTTTGGATTTCTCTGAAGTCCATTGCCCTGTTGAATCTTTGGGTTTTGGTCTTGGTTGTCTTGTCGATCGCATTAATGGTGATTGTGCGAGTTTTGGGGGCAATGATATATTGAATTTTGCGGAAGTAATTGGCCATTTGAGTTTGTTTATTTTCTTGTCATTTGAGTTTGAGTCTTGGAGCTTGTGGCATGTTTCTGGATCGTGCTTTTTGACTACTGCATTTGAATTTATGTGCGAGGCTCGTATCTTGCTCGTGTTTGTGGGTTGATTGTTGGCATCACCAGTTTTGGTTCTTTTGCTCTCATGGTATGTAGATATGTTCTCTTCCTCTACTGGTTCAATTACTTTGCTTCATGTTATTTCTGGGCTTTCATTGCTTTGTTATTTCTTTGGGTGTGCGTGTCATGTTTGAGCATTTTGGGGTTTCCATTATTCTACTAATCCACCAGGTTGATCATTGAATGTTTATTTTTGGTCTGGTATTTCTATTCTTTTGGGAACTTGCTTGCATTGGTTTTAAACTTCCATATTTTTTTCATAAGCAAGTCATGCTTGGTTCTTCGTGCTTTCGTGGTGGATATTTTGGGGTTCTTGACCTAGGGCATAGCCAATCCTTCTCAAATTACTGTAAGGAGTGTTTTAAATTCATATTTGATTTGTTGGAGGTCTAGGTTAAGTCGTTGTCGAGGTGCAAGCCTTAGGTCCATGGTCATTTGGATCATTTTGGTAAAGGTGAGAAAAATATGAATGGGTTTGGGTTTTTAGCGTCCTCACGAAATTCTGCTTCCCTTGGATTTCCCCAACTTTTCCCATTCTTTCTCTTTCGCCACTTTTTCATAGATTTTGTCCACCTCGCTAAAATCCGCTTCCTCTAGATTCTACCGGTGTCTGTGGTCAAGTCGTTTTGCCGGATTCATGCTTTAAATGGTAAATTATCTGATTCCCGCAAAAATTCATTTCCTTCAGATTTTCCCAGATGTTCCGTGCCTTCTTCGTTTTCCCAGATTGATTATAACTGTTACCATTTTTGGGAAAATCCGTCTCTGGCGGATTCTTCCAGGATTCTTGTGAAAATATTGAATATGATGGTTAGGAGGAATTTGTTTATTAATGATGTATTTGAATGATCAAATGAACTTATGCTAAATATTTCTAAGGTTATCCCTTGATTGAATTTATAAATTTGGATAATATTATGGGGGTTTGTATTCTTGGTTCGCTGGAATCCACCTGGTCCAGCTTTTCCTAGAAATCCTCTCCAATGTGGAATCCGTGAAGGGGGCTAAAACCCAAACTTTGAGATATTGACCACTCGCATTGGTTGTTTCTTTTGGATCTCATTATGGTCATCTTTATTTGTTTGCAGGTAGGATCAGGACATGATGCTACTGGTTGAGGCAAAGGAAAGGCAACGGATCCAAGTGCAGAGACTTCTGCTATCTCTGATGCAGAAAAGGTAAAATTGGACATAAAGAGCAGGATTCCTGAGAGTAAGTTGACTTCTATTTGGTCAGGAATCACTGAAACTAGTGTGGGGATGTGGGATTATGAAGAGTTTAAGGTTGTGATGTCAGCACAGAGCCCTCCTTTGTTGGCTAGGAGAATGGTGGACTCTGGATTGGCCCATGTAGCAGGTTTCCCCTCCACGGTGCAATGTTATGAATTGGTACTTGAATGTTCCAAGAATTATGATAGAGGGAGATAAAGGATAATTGGTCCCCAGGGAAGGATTCTGGTAGGCTTTAGCCATGTATCCATTACTGCAACTTTCAATATACCTAACAGGTCCCATGTGGTGGCCTTTGATAGGGATGGTGCCAGGAAGTATTATGAGGAAAATGTAGTTAAGTCCCAACAAGTGATTAACTCTTGGTTGGATAAGCCTAAGTCCCATTTCTCCAAGTTGCCAAAGCAACTATTCAGGCTCAAGTTTAAGAGGGAATACTACAATGTCATCACTCTTCTTAGTAGGCTGGTAGGGTTGAAGAGTATAGGTGTGTTCGAGACTTGGATGTTTAATGTTATTGCTTGGATGGAGTAGGGAATAGATTATCACTGGGCAGGTGTCATAAGTGCAGTTATCCAATGTCTTGCAAACCAAGACTTTCACCATGACCTCCTACCTAGTGTACTCATTGGCAAGACTTCACCCATACAAGGGGTTAAGCACTAGGGGTACCTTTGGACATGATGCAATATATGAGGTGTATCCATAGTTGCACCTAACTAGAGGAAGCTACAAAAGAGCAAATGATGCTTTCACAATGTACATCACTAGATTGCTCCAAGGTGCAGAGCATGTGAGAATTTTTGATAAGGCTAAGGAATTGATAAAGAGATATGGGGGATGGTTCATCCAGTTCCCCACCTTCTCCTACATTAGGATCGATGGTTGTCAAAGGGCTCCCTATAAACTCCCGAGGTACCCTACTGATCACATCATATTGTTGGAAGTCACTAGGCAGATTTGTGACTTTGACATAATTGTAAAGGGAGACATGCATAAAGCAGGTTTTGGGAATGATTTTCCCTTAAAAATAGGAATGAACAAGGTCTGCCCTTCCATCTAGTTTGTTCATGCATCTGAGGAGGAGATGAGTACTTTCGATCTCTCTTTCCATTCCAAGAGAGCAAGGTTTGACATCACTGGTGAGGCCCAAAAGAAAGCTAGTAGGGAATATAGCCATAAGGCTAATATTGAGGATTACTGGGTTAACCATAGTGATGAATTTGAGGTGAGGAAGAAGAAATTCTCCAACTTGCCAATGGACTTGGTAAGTTTATACAATGTGAAGGCCATCCCTGACTAGGTGGAAGAGGATGGAAATGTAATCCAGGGTCATGTCTATGAGGTAATGAAACATAAGCCAGTTGGAGAAGTTGACTGGTTAGAAGAAGAGAAGACAGAGTTGGATCAAATCATGACCCCGTGATCAAGTACACCAAAATGTGGTTGAAGAACAAGATGCTAGAGTTGGAGGGTGAGGGTATCCCATGTACTTATGATCTGATGGGAGACTTAGAGTCTCACTCTACTTTCGAGGAATCACTTGAACCAGATCCTAAGGGCAAGGAAAAGGTGGATTCCCCTTTCAAAATCTAGGTAAGGGATGTTCAAGCTGAGAAGGTGGCAGAGGTGAGTAGACAGAGGAAACCTATCACCAAGAAGAGGAGACATGCCTCAAGAAGAGAAGCTGAAAAGGATAAAGAAGAGGAAGATGAGGTAGAAGTTACTCCTCTATTGACAAAAAGGAGAAGGCTTGCGAAGCTATCACAGAAATAGGAGGAGGCTCCCAAATTTGATAAGGAGATTGAGCCACCGGTGGTAGAGGTAGAGAGTTCAGGGGAAAGGACACAAGTATATATGAGGAGGTCAAGGAATCCTTCCCCAAAGGATGCTGCAATGAAGGAGGATGTTCATGTGACTACTCCCACTGCTGAATAGGAAAGTGCCTCCATTCCTCAGGATACGGGTAGTGTACAAGAAGAACCAAAGAAGGATGAAAATCCTAAGGACTTGGGCGAGGAAAGATTTCAGGAAGGAGACCTCTATAGTGTAGAGGTAGAGATTGACAAGGTGATTCAGTCTCCCTTGGTAGCATATGTAGATTCACCTACAGAGGAACAATTGAATAAATCTCCTCAATAGTAGGAGATACCAGCTAAGATCCCTTCACCAGTACAGGTTGTTGTGGAGGAACAGTAGCAGGATAAGGAGAATCCAATCATGGACATCCCTAATGTGCCAAGTGTTGAAAAGGATAGAACTAATGACCAATAGGAGTAGGACAAACAGGATACAATGTCAACTGAGCTTACTATTCTAGATTGGCTGGATAAAGAGTTGAAGAGTAAAATGGTAATAGTGGAGGATGCTCCTCCTAATTGGTATGTCCTTATGGCTAATGTTGAAAAGGAAAAAACTAAGAAGAAAGCTAGGGTTGTGTCCCGGATTGAGAAATATGGGTCAGGCAATAGGGTGGCCCACATTGCTACCCCTACTCTGGATAAAGATAGAGACGATGTGATTGCCAAAGATTATCATGTGCAAACTATTGACCTAGTGCATGCTTCTATGGAGCAAGATATTGAGGAATATGAAGGTTTTAGTGCTATAATTGTGGGTAGATTGAAGAAGGCTATGCAAACCAGGCATGAGTTGGAGAGGGAGAATGAAAAATTGAAGTACTTGTAGGAGCTGATGAATCCCTTGCAAGCTATTGGCTCTTCCTCCTTTGCTACAGGTTTCTTGCCTCAGGAAACAATCTTCGAGCTTGAGAGGATGAAAGGTGCCACACATGCCACAATTGCTTGGTTGCAGGGTGTCCAAACTAAAGGAGATGATGCCATTAAAGACATTTTGTCGACTGCATGAGATGCCATGAGATCGGTAGACTAGTTAAAGACTATATTGGATCAAGACAAAGAGGACACTGACCTTTTGCTATAGAAAACCACAACAATCATGGATTTCACTGAAGATAAGCTGGTAAAGAGTGGGATTCTTCCTTTTCCAAGGGTTTCCAAACCTTGGGAATGGTTTGAAATCCTGCAAATGAGGCAGAAGGCCTTGAGAAAGATTCACAAATAGGGAAGGTAGATTGAGGACACTTTGACTAGTATCCATGATAAGAGTATCTCATTCTTTGAGGTCATGACAGGAAGGAATAAGTTTTCTTTGAAACATATTAATCTAGAGCAACTTAGGAAATGGTGGAGAGATTTTTATTCTCCAATTGGTGAAGGTCCAGTCACAGAGCATCAGTTAGATGAAGCTGCAACATATATTGCAGTTATTGACAGATATTTAACTAATAGAGCTGATTGAGATGGTATAGCTAGGTAGGAAAGAGATGACATCAAGTCTCTTGAAAGAAGAGTTAGGGTTTTGCCTATACCACCTGTTGCTGAATTGGATAGAGTTTTGCTGGCCGTGCATGGTGAAGAAGATCGAGCTAAAGACAAGGATGGGAAATAACTATATAGAACTACATTGAGATTTGTGCTTCCCATTACTTATAGGCATTGGGCCAATCCTTCTAATGCCTAGTTCAACTTGGATGAAATTGGTGCTAATTGCACATTTCATAATATATTCAGATATCTTTGAGGCCGACCTATTGTGTGGCACATTTTGATTGTAAATTCTTATGTTGGGCCGACCTATCTTAGGGATTCTCTATAAAATAGGCGTGTTGCCTCATTTGAGAATATAGAGCTAGGGAGATAGATAGATAAGTGATACTTGAATTAGAACAAAGATTTGATATTAGAGCGAATTAGGGATTATTTTCAAGCAAGTGTTGTAATAGAAAACTGGAGTTGTTGCTATTTTGGATGACTTAATATAAGAGAGATATTGTGATTTGGTATCTATCTTGTGGAATTTCATCTGGCATGGTTCTTGTTGTTCTATCTTTAAAATTGCTTATAAGTTTATAGTTAAATTGTTTGGTGATGTTTAGGGTTTCATGTTTGGAATGTTTGTAGTGATCTCTAGTCCATACTTTTTGCAATTAGTTGCTTTGCAAAGTTAGCCTGAAATCAAAATTGTGCTTAGTTCAGCTATAAAGATTTATTCATCTCAATTGCAATAATGTTTTTTGAATGAATGTTTGTGATTTGAAAATCTTTAAATATCTTAGAAGATTGCACTATTTCTCTGAAATTGTAGATTCATCTAGGTTAAACAAGAAGTAGTTTATGAGAGATCAGTCCATTTTGAGCATTTTATCTTTTGACATTTTCAATCTTAGGGTTAGAAGTAGTCTTAGAATCACCTTTGACACCTTTATTTTTTGTTGTTTCTTTATTATTAGGGTTCAATGTAAGATTCCAAGTATCAATTCATTGTTCAGATCTAATAAATTCGAAGTCCAGTGTTTTCTTGTAGTAATGTCCCTTTGTGATTACCAATGTTTTCACATTTATCTCTGAGTTGTTTTATTGTATCATCAAGACCTAACATTAGAGACCTTGGGGTTATCTCTTTTCCCATAGAGATTTACCTTTCAAAAGAGATAGGATATCATATTCTATCTGAGTTGTTGTTGTGCAGAAAATACCATCAACACACACGTTAATGGAAGGAGGGGTCCAGTTCCCTTCTGACCTTGATGTAGGCACTAGTATGGAAAGGCCTCTTACAAGAATACCCCCAATGTCAATTATAAATATCACTCAAGAAATTCCCCAAACTATATCGACAATCACATCAACCTCACCAATTGTAAACAAAGGAAGTGCCATGTTTCGTGAATTACAAAAGTATTGCCTTGTAAACAACAAAGAGGTAAATATCAACACTACATCGGATAACTCCATCCTGGTGAATCCATAACACCTATACATCCTACTCACTTTCCATAATCATGCGGATTCATCTTCATTCCATGCAACACTAGCTTATCCGTTAAACATACAAACTTCTCTATCACAAAGAGAAGGTGATTTGTTCAGAACAACAGGAGTCACTGACCCATTTTCATTCTTCCAAGGGAACATACCATCACTCCCTCCATTATCGCTCACATCCGTATCACCTCTTGGGTTGGGTCTTCCCCCCTCTACCCATCATTGGTTTCTCAAATCAAGGCAATCTGAGCATCACATCTAATCCTCTCCTTTTGCTAGCAACACTGCAACAACAAGTAGAAACTACTCAAGCCACCATGGTCAATACATCAGTTGGTCCTCAAATCTCTCAAAACATACCTTTTCAAGGATCGAGCATCTCAACCACACCACCAACAACCCAAATATTGGCCACCAACAACCCGAATCCCAATCCATTACCAATCCCACTAAAAGATAATGTGACGAATTCATTCATCACCATAATTCAGGCCATCCAAAAGGCCAATCATTAGAGGGTACGTCAACAAAAACAACAAGCTGCACAATAGGCTACTCAGCAAGCACAACTAGCTACCCAACAAGCTGCACAAGTTGCACAAGCCCAGCAAGCCGCACAAGCCATGCAAGCAGCCCAACAAGCACAAGTACAAGCTCAAGCCCAACATCAGGCTCAATAGGTGCAAGAACAATACGGAGCAAAACTGCAAGCAATTCATCAACAAGCATACCAACAAGCCCTGCAATATTTTCAGCCACAACAAGCTAAACATTAAGATTTTTTGGCACAAAAACAACTAGAACAACAAAAAGCTTTGTTGGAACAACAACAGTTAGACCAACAACAAGCTTTATGGGAAGAACAACAGCTGGACCAACAACAAGCTTGGTTGGAACAACAACATTAAGATCAAAAACAAGCTCTATTGACACAAATGCAGGTATATGAACAAGCATTGAATGCACAATAGAGCTTGCAGAAAAATCCCACCAATACCCCTCTCATCCATCAAACACCCCAAACACCTCAAAACACATTCATCCCACCTCCCAATCTGCACAATGATGTCATGACACAAATCAAAACTGCTCTCACTGTAGGTGCTTGACCTCCAAGCAGGAAAAACAACCAGAATGTTGGGCAACTTGTGTCCCTATCCATTTGACAAAGATCTCACAATGATACCATTCCCAAAGGGATTTGAAATCCCCAAATTCAATAAATATAATGGAATGGGAAACCTTGAAAATCACGTCAGGGAATTCCAATTGCATTGCATGGAGGTTGCATATGATGACACATATCTAATGTGACTTTTCCCCTGAATTTTGACTGGTCCTACCATAGGATGGTTTTCTCACCTATCCACATGCATTAAAACATTCCAAGAAATCGTGGAAGCATTCCTTAAAAATTATGCATTCAATATGGGTGCAGACATTAGTTTAGAAGAACTGTCAACACTCAAATAGAGAAAAGGAGAGCTATTCGCATACTTCTTACAAAGATGGTGATCCAAGGCCAATCAGAGCAAGTGGACCATGCTAGAAGAACAACAAGTTTGCACAATCATATCCAATCTAGATGAAAAATTGGCATTGTACTTAAAAATGCAATGCATTACAAAATATGATCAATTAATCCCAAATGCGTTCAATATTGAAAGAGCCCTTACTGTGCGAGGAGGCACATCAAAATTTCCTCCACCATAGGATAACTGCCCGTGGTATAATTATAATGATAAACCTCGAACATGGTTGAGGAACAAAATTATCAAAAACGATGGCGTGGTCGATGCTAAGGTGGTCATAAATTCTCCTAAACAAAAAATCCAAACTCATCACCAGCCACAAAATCACAATCGCAATAATGTGCAAACTAATACAGTGGCACAACAACAACCACTTCCTAACATCAAAATCAATAACTTGGGCAATCAAGGAGGACCACCTCCCCAAAACAAGTATCCTCCCAAGCGGAAGTTCACAGCTCTTGGAGAATCAATTGAATCCATAATGAAGAAGTTGGTCAAGGAAAACCTTATCAAAATCTCCAACTCTAAGCAATATGCGAAACCCATGAAAAAACCACCATGGTACAATGAAAATCTCCTTTGTGATTTTCACAAACTCAAGGGACACACAACTGCAAACTACATGAGGCTGAAGAACATCATCCAGGACCTCATTGAGGACAAGATCATAAACATTGAACAACCAACTGGAAATCACAACCTTAAAATATACAAAAATTCGATGCCTAATCATAATCAAGGAAATAACCAAGGGAACAACAAAGGGAAGAAAAAGTATGCTAGTGCTAACCTTGTATATGAAGACATAGTCGCATGTGTAGATGATATGGTCAGGGTCATTAACATCAAAGGATCCAACACTGATTGTGGAGTCACCACACGTGGCAGAAAGGTCACTATTACAGGGGCATCATAGCCATCTAAGACCCCCATTTCAAGTAAAAAAGTTGTTCCCTACGACTATAGTGTCATCAACCAGTTAAAGAGAACCCCCACCCAAATCTCCATCATGGAATTATTAAAAATTTCTGCTGCCCATAGGAAAATCCTTGATGAAGAATTAGCTACATCCACCATCTCCACCACCCTTGACACAAAATAGTTCTAGGCTATGGTTGGTAATATCATTACCCCAAATTTCCTCACATTCTCCGATCAAGATTTCCCTGCCCAACCATCTCATAATCGTGTAGTTCACTTTCAAGTGCTAATTCACAAAAAGAAAGTGAAAAGGGTCTTGGTGGATGGAGGTGCAGGCCTTAACATTTTCTCTTTCAAACTTATAAAGAAATTGGGACTCTTAGAGGACTCCATCAACAAGAACAAAGGCATCACCATAAGAGCATATGATGATCAAGAAAGAGTGTCTCAAGGCACTATCAAAATCTCAATCCAAGTTGGGCCAACAACCATGGAAACCACTTGTCAAATGATTGATCTTGATCTACCATACAATATCCTCCTAGGATGCCCATGGATCTATGGAATGAAGGTGGTCGCCTCAAAATTCCATCAATGTGTCAAATTTCTATATCAAAATGAGGAGGTCACAATACATGGTGATCCTGAGCCATTTGCCTATTGTAAAAACTTGGAAGCCAAGTTTTACAAAATCCCCCAAGTACCAAAAAATGATGAAGGCCCATCCACTACATACATAGACCCATCTAACCTTGCCTCCACTTCTGCAACACAGACACCCTCCATCTTTGATATATCCAAAATCAAGCTCATGATCTAGGACAACAGGTGTGGAGACTATAGAATGAAGAAGAGTGTGTTTGTTGTAGGAGAGTAACCACAATCTCCTAGGTCACATGGGCAACCTCGATCAACCAAACCACCTGTCCACACCCTTAGGGAAGACCCTTCTAGATTCCACCATTGGGGAGACCTAAGTCAAGAAAATATTAATGAGGAAGACATTTCAAGCACGCTATATAATGATGAAGGAACCAAACCCACTCTACCCATGGATGAAGCCAACAGATGATTGAAATTTTTTTTTGGTATGGGATACAATAGGAATGAAAGCCTGGGAAGAAATAGTGATGGATGACTAGAGCCCATCATTATAGAAAGAAGAATGAGAAACCTTGGCCTCAGATGTACCCCCCCGAGTATAACCATATGTGGAAAAAGTACTCCTAGTAGGGCAGTCAGGTCCCCTCCTCAAGTATTAGCAATCACCCTTCAACTACCCATGTGCACAGGACTCCCCCTAGATAATTTCACTTTTGACATAATTGATATCTGCACTAGTAGTGATGATGAGGATACCATAGCTGGCCTTCCCTTTATCTTTGAGGATTCCTCCTTACCAATGATTAGTGCCTCACCCGCTGAGTCAAACCAACAAACCCACAAAATCAACTTAGTATACCCTCAACTCAGCAACTATGACCAACGAGGACCACTGATTCTAGACTCATTAAAAAAAAAATGAGGCTCTCTCAAAATTCATGGGACTAAGGGATACAGTACCATGCGGAGATCACAAGGCTAGGTTTGACATCACACTAAACACACTAGCATATTACAGGGAGATGATTGAGTCCTTCGGTCGCAAAAGAAAAAGAATGAGAATAAGCTCAGGGTCATTGAGTGAAAAACACACTGTGACACTCTCTAACCACAAAATAGTAAAAATAAAGGACACATCTAATGGTGAAAACCTATCTAAGGCACCAAAAGATGAAGGATTCAATATCCCCTCTACTGCACTACATCAAGAGAAATCGATAGTTTTGGAGGAATAGTGTAATCTTGTTAATCTAGGAATGGACGCAACACCATAGATCACCTTCTATGCTGAGTCACTTCTGTCAGAAGAACAAGAATATTAGTAGCATTCCCAAGGGAAAGAAAGGTGAACTTTGCATGGACCTATGCTGAAATTTCGGGTCTTGATACAAAAGTCATGGTTCATCATTTAGTTGTTTACCTAGGGGAAAAACCAGTGAGACAAAAATTGAGAAAGATGCACCCTCAGATAGCCTTGCTATTCAAGGTAGAATTAAAGAAGCTCTTGGATGTTAGCTTCATACGCCCAATTGACTATCCAGAATGGGTATCCAATCTTGTACCTATTTCAAAACCAAACGGGGGCATCCGTATCTACACAGACTTTAGAGACCTCAACAAAGCATGTCCCAAGGATGATTTTCCACTACCTAACATTGATATGATAGTGGACATGACAGCCGAACATGAGATGCTATCATTGATGGATGGCTTCTTGGGGTATAACCAGATAATGATTACAAAAGAAGACCAGCATAAGATGGCATTTACATGTCCATGGGGCACCTACTACTTGAACATGATGCCATTCGGGCTAAAAAATTCAAGGGCTACATATCAAAAGGCCATGACACTAATATTTCATGACATGATACACAAAGTTGTCAAAGATTATGTGGATGATATACTAGCTAAATCAAAGAAGAGACAAATCCAATTAGCAACCCTAAGTGCCATTTTCGATAGACTGGAGAAGTACAAGGTCAGGCTCAACCCAAAGAAATGTGTCTTTGGGGTACAATCAGGTAAATTTTTGGGATACATAATATCAGTGAGGGGAATAGAAGTGGATCCCACCAAGGTCAAAGAAATCCTTGACATGGAGGCACCAAGGACACTAAAACAACTCAGAGGCCTACAAGGCAGACTTCAATCCATCTAAAGGTTCATAGCACAATTGGTAGACAAACAAATTGCATATTCACATCTACTCCACAAAGGAGTGGCGTACAAGTGGGACAACAAGTGCAATCAAGCATTTGATAAAATCAAAGAATATCTACTCACACCACCAGTATTAATTCCACCCATTGCAGGAAAACCACTGATCTTATACATCTCAGCAACATCAGTAGCCATAGGTGCTCTTTTAGTTGAGCACGATGAAAATGGGACAAAGAGGGCCATCTATTATATCAGTAGAAAAATGGTCGGCCATGAGTTAAACTACTCATTCATTGAAAAAGCCTATCTATCAGTAGTGTTTGCTTCACAAAAAAATTGACATTACATGTTGGCAGACAAAATCAAACTCATCTCCAAGATAGATCCCCTAAAGTATCTACTATCAAAGGCTATGCTCATAGGAAGGATGGCTAAGTGGGTCATGATATTATTAAAATTTGACATTGAATACATGGAGTGAAAAGAAATCAAAGGAAAAGTCATTGCAGACCAATTGGAAGAAGCTCCCATCTATTTAGAGAATCTACTCATATCAAAATTTCTAGACAAGTCCATCTTTAATCTCAGCATAGTCAATCATTGGAAACTCTACTTTGACAATTCACACACACAACATGGATCAGGAGCCGGTGTTTTCTTCATCACCCCACAAGGGGATTGTATACCTAGATCCTACAAATTGGCATTCCCCTATACCGACAACATTGCAGAGTATGAGGCTTTAACCATAGCTCTCAAAATTGCAGCACAGTGGCAAATCATGGCACTAAAATTTTATGGAGATTCACAACTTATTATCAACCAAGTCAATGGTGAGTACCAAACTAAGGATGACAAGATCACACCATACAAGAAGTTAGTAGAAAGATTCAAAGAACCATTTATTGATATCACCTTTGAGTAGATACCGAGGGCTAAAATAGAGCAGTTGATGTCATGGCAACAATTGGATCCTTACTGGATATCCCTCGCAATGTCTCAAAACATGAAGTCTTGGTAGAGCAGCTTCTCGTACCCACTTTCAAGGTACCAAAGTTTGAATATGTGTGCGAACTCATTGGTCCTGGTGATCTGTGGTATCATGACATCTACACCTACTTGAGAATAGGATTCCTCCCAGCTAACATTACCCCGAACCTCAAATGAACCTTTGTCAAAAGGTCCTTACGTTTTGTCATCCTAAGAGAAACCCTCTTTCATAGGAGCATTGACGAAACCCTATTACGTTGCTTAAAACCTTAGGAAGCCTTGACTGATCTGACTGAGGTACATAATGGAACTTGCGGTTCACACTCAAGCAATATGACTTGGCCAAGAAGTTACTAAGAACAAGGTACTATTGGCCAACAATGGAAAGAGAGGCACATGAATTTGTCAAAAAATGTGTACAATTCCAGCAACATGAAGACCTTATCCATGCACCAACTCAAGAACTCCATCCTATTGTTACACCATGGCCCTTTTCACAATGGGGGCTCAATCTCATAGGTAAAATCACACCCACCTTATCCAACGGTCACAAATTCATCATCATCGCCACAGAGTATTTCACAAAGTGGGTTCAAGCAATCCCCATGACCTACATAACAGGAAAGCAGATTTCCAACTTCATTCTGAACTATCTCATTCGCCGATATGGTGTCCCCCAATCCATTATCTTTGATAACAGGACACCTTTCAAGAATTATGATGTCCGTGACTTATGTGACAAATTCAAAATCCAACATTGCTTTTCTACTCCATATTACCCAAAAGGCAATGGCCAAGAAAAAGCTACTAACAAAACCATTTTGAAAATCCTTAAGAAAATAATCAATGACTCTGGTCATGACTAACATCTGCACCTAAATCCCACCTTATGGGCCTACCACACCAGCATCCACATGCCAACAGGTGCCACCCCATTCTCCCTGGTCTACGGATCAGAAGCCATCCTCCCAATCAAGATCGAGCTCCCATCACTGAGAATATCATTGCAAAACCTCTTCATAGATGAAAAATATAGGGTCTCATGACTGAATGAGATGGAATTATTAGATGACTGACACATGGATTCCCTCAACCATCTACAAGTCTATTAGAATTGCTTGAAACACAACTACAATAAGAAGATCAGGCAACACACCTTCCAAGTTGGTGAACTTGTGCTGAAGGAGAACCAAAGCAATGTGTCGAATCAAGAGAGCAAAGGTAAATTTGAACCCAACTGGCTAGGACCTTTCATCATCACAACTAGCTATAAATCGTGAGCCTATCAACTATCAATACCAGAAGGTGAACCTCTGCAAGAGTCTCTAAACAACTCCCATCTCAAAAAATTTTATGCCTAAGAACTTGCAAGGTATAGAACCGAAAAATACAAAAAAAAATCAGAAAATGTCCTAAAAAAATGGTTACCTTGATGAAAACCTGACAAATAGGCATCTTGGAAACAACACAAAAATAAAAATAAAATACAAAAATCCAAAAAATCAGAGAAAGGATTGAAAAGAGTAAAGAAAAAAAAATCATCCTCTAGTGAAAACCACTTTGGTGGCGCTTTGGACAAGTACCTTGGTGAAAAATTGGCAAACAGGAACCAAGAGTAAATAAAAAACTTCCCATACACCAGGATCTACATGACTCACTCATTCATTCCATCACATTTCATTAATCCTTGATCCATTCACCCGTTCGCATCCATACCATAGCCTGAGCTTGTGCTTGTATCATATTCCACCATAGTACTACTTGGCATATTCCTAAGGCTAGTTTGTCCTGCCTTTATTGAAGTAGTCTACCACTTAATGCTAGGGGCATGTTCCTAAAATTGGAACTGGATCGGATTTGTGTATATTTTTTTTGTGCTCTTCCCAAGGCATCAAAAAATCCAAAAACATTCAAAAAAATCATCAAAAAATCCAAAACATTGGAAAAATCTTAAAAGTCTTCAAAAAAGTTCATCATTGAGTCTTGTCAATCTTTCATCTAGTCTGAACTACATCATCTCTGAGCTTGAACGTAGGCAGGGTTGATCTTTGATCATTCCCTGGGATAGTTTAGGTCGGTCCATAAGCATCCATTGCAATAAAATGACAACCCGTTTGCCCATCTATCTCATCATTGAATCAAGTCTGTCGTCAGTCAAACTATGTGGTCTTTGCGTGTATAATGTAGGCAAGGATAATCTATGGATCAGGTCCTGAGACCCCTAGGATAGGTCTTTAAGTTAGTCTCTTCGTCATAAATCTTGAAAATACCAAAAAAAATGAAAAATGTGAAAATACCAAAAACATTTGTAAAACATCTCAAAAATACCAAAAATAGCCTCAAAATATCCGAAAAAATCCAAAATGGTGCTTTCATCTCATCCTGCTTTCACCCATGATTGTCACCACTCTTAATAATATCAGTCATCATCATCATCCTTTGGTATGTTAGTTGGAAGCAAGTCTAGTAGGTTCAAAAGTAAACACCTAAGCGTCAAAAGTCCTAAAGTCTAAATCAGTAAGCAAGCAAGTTGGTCAACTCAAAGTATCAATAGCTTATCATTTAATCAGTCTCACCAAAACCCTGATCACAACATGTCCTAGGATGAATCCTTCCCATGATGGACATAAGCATCAGGTATCTCACAATAGTTTAGTCTTGGCTAGTGGTATGAAGAACATTAGCTTGTTTATTTACTTTATTTAGTCTTCTTTGACTTATCCTATTTTATACTCATTCCAAGGACCTCTCAATGATGCCTAAACAAAACAGGTTTAGAGAAAAAGGAATGGGGCAAGGATCATTGTCTCTTTTATCTACTATGCTTGTGGAATACACTTGTAAAATAACTTAGTCATATGTACTTTTTTTGGTTTGTGGAGAGGATGTTTTAGATATCTTGTTGGCCACATAGGATATCTTGCTTTCCTATGTTTTGGCCCGAGATATTTAGGATGTCTGAACTACATCCTGAATGAAGTGTGTATGCTAAGTGTAAACAAGAATACTCCTATCTAATTATCAAGTCAAAGTCCATCACATTGGGTACAATGCCATCCTGGTTCTTTATACCTTGATGCATCGTACCTAGGTGTGTTATCAAACATAACGTAATTGGCCCTTTGAAAAACTTGACTTCTGGTATGCAAATCACCATCATCCTAACTAACTCATTGATTATAAGTTCTTCTATCTTCTTTCCATACTAACATGGTATCATGACACTTAATTGGAACATCACCAATGCATACACTTTGCATCCACCAAATCATTAGCATAAAATGCATATCATATCATATCATTATCTTAAGTCATGAGGAATAATATAGATTTGTTATTCTAAGCATCTTAAGAAATCATTGCATTTCATCATACATAATCATTAGCATCCATTTGCACATCAATACACTATCATTAGCATACATTACATTCATAGGATCATCATTAAAAATGCATGAAAATATACAAAAAGTAGTACATCCATTAGAAACATACATGATATTGCATGAGCATAAGAAATAGAAGCATCTCATAGCATATAGGAAATTAAGAAATGCATATCATACATTGTAAGACATCTCATAAAGCTGAACCATCTCATATATAATTATCAAAAATTTACTGTAATGGTACAAAAATCAGATCAAGTGTACGATCAAGGCACATAAAACAAAAAGGGGCAAGTAATCGAGGCCCATAAATAAAAAATGGAATCTATCTGTGATTAGGGGCTAGCCCTGCTAGCTACTACCCTCTCCACCTGCCTCTCACCATTGTCCTCTAGTGGCCTCATCCGTGTCTGCTGAGAGAAGTTTGGCACCCAGCTTGCTGCTGGCACTGTCTGTCTATAATGTTGCCGATAGTATTCGACCTCTCTGACTGCCTCTCTATATCACCATAGGGAAACTGATCAGACTTGGGATGATGATGCCATACTCTCCACCTGCCTCCACTGACCAATCTCTTGATCCCTCTCAGATCGAGCCTGGTATCTCTTAATAGTAACTGTCACAACCTACTGTCGAGCCTCATCCCTCTCTATAGTCAATACCTGAATCTGACCCTACAATTGCTAGATCAACACATCTTTGTGGTCTGGCTGTGCTATTGGCTATTGATGCGAGACTATTTTTCTCCCATCTCTCTTCTAATTGACCTGTTCCTCTACTCATGGAGGTGACTTTTGTGTCGGATCTTTGGGAGGTGTCTGATGAGGAGGTGGTCCACCTCCTCCTTCGTCTTTTCCCCCATCTCTACCACCTCTTCCCCCCTATCCTCTCACCTTACCGGCTGATCTTCCTCTATGTCTCCATCATAGGAGTACTGCACCAGGAACTGTCAATATCAAAGGAGGTCTAAACTAGGTTATGTACATCGGGGTCACCCCTACATCTGTTGGCCCCTGATCATACGACCACGGTTGAGCCACTAACTATCTAAATGAGGACACTACCTCAACTGTCGGGATAGACTGGCCCCATGCCATTTCTCTCATAGTACAGGCAAAGATCACCATGTATTGATCATCAGGCCTATCCTGCATCTCTCCAAACTGATGGGTCACCTTTTCTGGGAGATACCGCTCTATCATGGTATGCTTTTGGCCCTGCATCCACCTATCTTTCTGAGAAAAAAATAGCTGATCTGCATCATCATACCATGGGCCTATGCCCATCCAAGGTCTCTACACGAACTCTCTCATCTCATCAAGAACATGTCACCAATATGAAAGGCCACCTGTGCCAGTGTGGGTAAAATGAATCTATACCCTGCCATACTACCAGATAATAGGATAATCGACATCAAGGACAACTGGTGTGACATCTGGACAGTGCACTAGGATCTGCTCCCATGCCCAGATGTGTAATAAAGTAACTTTGGCCCCAAGGGCCCGACTATCCAAGTATGCAAACTCATGCAAATCTCTATATAAGGAGGCCAATAGTACTGGTCCCCAGGCAAAGCACTCTCGGTGAACACACATCTAATGCCATACCAATCCCTAGCCTGGACTAAAGTATCAACCCTGCTGATTGGGTACCACAAGACTTGAAATTATAGCAACAACAATCAATCTATAGGTGGGCGCTCTACCCCTGTATCGCTTTAGGTCAATCTTTCCATTAGAATGGAATAAGCTCATCAATGCCCATAACATCAAAGAAGGCATCCCTACCCTCCTCTAGATCGTAAATCACTTTGGATCCATGAATAGGCAATAAAAGAATGTGCCAGACATCCTCAAGAGTGATGGTGGCCTCGCCAGTAGGCAAATGGAAGGAAGAAGTCTCACTATGCCACCGATCGACCAAAGCTGTCATCATACCTAAATGTGTCTGAATAGGAGGGACATAGGCAATGAACCAGAGACCAAGAATACCAAGCTACTCCTAAAGATATACATGCATACCCTATAATCTGCAAAGCACCAAAAATATGTGCTCCCTCAAATGAAGTGTATCAAGCTCCTTTTGTGCAAGGGGAAACCACCATGTCAAGTCTCATAAAAAAACTACCTCTCGCATCGGATTTTTGCATTTGAAACAGCAAATGTGGCATTGTTTGTAAATGCGGCGTAGTTTGGAAAGTTCTAAATTGTGTCGCGCGATGGACTTTGACAACCCTAAATTCCTAACTGTGCCACGCGGCCAACTTTGACCCCTAAAACCCTAAGTTCTCAACTGCGCTGCACGACACTCTTTGCATATGCGGTCAGATATTAGACCGCGCGACACCGATTGAGCACTTTCAATGGCATTATATAGCACCGCTCAACCTAAATTTGATTGGAACCCTAATTTATGCATGAAGCCCGAGAAATTAAAGGTCAGGATGTGGGTACATACCATAGGTCCTGCAGTGATTGGCCGCTGATGTACTCGTACCGTCTCTGACACATGCTTGGGAAGTTGTCATTGCGCCATCTTGACCAAAACTCAAATCTCAAAATGCAAAAATTATAGGGGGAAAAGGTGCAAATGTATTTAAAGTGACCTCTAAAGGTCTATTTAAGCCTGAAAATTAGGGTTTTTTGATCTAATTTGGTCATCTAGCGAGGGTGTTGGTCCCCTGATCCTGTTTTTGTCCAACCAAGGACCATTGCACATCTTTTTTGACATTCTAACATGTTTTCTGACATCCCTGGGTATTTTTGGACCTATCGGGTTCCTTGTCATCTTTTTTCGCGAGATCATCCAAAAAATCAAAAATTTTGTCCGATCTTTCGAGGGGGCAATATACCAGCATAATCCTTCCACTGGGGCAGTAGTGGGGCATTTGAAAAATTGAGAATTTTTTTTTGAACTTTGATCATATCAGTTTATTCTTTGAACGAATACAACAAGTGCATTGCTTCAAAGAGGGGAAAAATGTAGACATGGAAAATGTACAATTTGATCTAGCACATTTGATCCTAATTAACTAACGACATTTCTTCCTGAATCACACTCTCAACTTATCATCACCTTTTGTCTCTTAATTGGATAAATCATTATTTATTTAATTAGGTCTTTCTCCCCCTATTGATTAAATTAATTAATTTAATTCAATTAACCCTAAAATCCCTTTTAATTAAATAAATCATTTTATTTGATTAAGTCTCTAAAGTATTCTTATTAAATTGAATAAATTAAACCTTATTTAATTTAATCTAACATTATCCCCTTTAGTTAAATAAATCAAATTATTTTTTAATTAAATCTTTCTTCTCAATTCTTGATTTAAATCAACTCATAAATTTGAGTCAAAATTGTCAAATCACCTAATCTCTCATTAAATTGATCAAATCTTGATTAATTTAATCTCAATCATTGAAATCCTCTAGAGAATGCAACTTGCACAATAAATCAATTACTTTGCTTTATTTAATTGCCTATTTTCTCTCAACAAGGAATAAGGAAGGAATATTCCCTCAAGTTTGAATTCAAAAAGTCCAAGTGGATGGGTACTTCCAACAAGGAATTCACTCCTCTTACATTTCCTTGTGCATTGAGCCAAGTGGCATTCATTTCATTCCATTTTCCCTCTCACATGTCATTTCCTCAAATTCAAATTCCACTTAATTGCATTTATTGGCACTTTGGCCAAAATGTGCACAACCATCAACCATTCACATCTTGACAAGTGGCACTTGGCCATTGGATGTTGAATGATCCCACATTGCTCAATTTCACTCTCTCTTCCATTTTGGAAATCTATAAATGAAAGGGTCTTCCTCTCATTCATCATCCAAAATCTCATGCAAAGTTACTCTCTTCACATTGAGAGCCAAATTTTCCCATTCCTCTTCAAGTATCCATAGTTTTCATAATTCCATAACTAGGTTATGCTAAAATCTCATCAAGGAGATTGAACTATCCACCCATCATCAACATTTGTAACTAAGGAGTTGGGAAAGGGCCAATTTTGACACATCAATTTGGCAGCAATTCCCCCATGGGATAGTGTGTTTGTTTAGCTCATATAGATTAAACTTGGTTTATTGCATTGTTCTTCATTTTCCTTTCTATCTAAGTTTTGTAAATGGATTTCATGGGGAATCCTTCTTTCATCTTGCATTTTGATCTAATAACATGTTTGTTTGTTATGTTTTTGCAGGTATGAATGAAGGGTTCACAATCATCAACAACATCAATCATAATAGGGCATTGGCCAATAATAATCTGATTACTTTTGAATTTCCAATCACACATCTTGAACAAGATGCTACTATGAAGAACATTTCTCATGATGCTTTGCCTATTTTTCGTGGTCTTTCAATTGAGGATCCTGATATTTTTGTGTTTGAATTTGATGTGTTGTTCTATAGCTATGATTATCACTATGACATGCAAAAACTCAACCTATTTCCAGCTACATTAAAGGATGCCACCCTACGATGGTTTATGAAACTCGAGAATATCGGGACATGGGAAGTCATGAAGGAGTTATTCCTGAACAAGTACTAGGAGTATTGTAAAAAAAAGGAGGTTTGGGATGAAATATTTCACATGACACAAAAGGAAGACAAGTCTATGGATGACTACCTTGAATGCTTCATGTTCAGTCTTCAATGATCCTACCAACTAGGACTAAATGATGATTCTGTTAAAATGTTGTTTCTTAGAGGAATAAGAGATGATGTTATGGAGGAATTAAAGTTAATAGGAAAAGGGAATATTTCTAAAATGGAATTTGAAAATATCTGTGATATTTGTAGGAACTATTCAAGCAATTTGTATTATGTGGGAGCTTCATCAGGTATCACCAAGCGTGAGATAGTTTATCTACTTGAAGACCTCAAGATTGATTTGTTAAGTCATATGGGTAAATAAATAGACACTTTATATACACAAAGGAAACAAGAGGAGGTTCAAAATGCCATATCTATCTTTTACCCCATTTGTCAAAAGAAGCACAGTAATGAGGAGTGTCCATATAATAGAAAAAAGACATCTTCTTTGGAAGAAGCCAGTAGGAACACTACTCTAAAACCTCTTCCTTAATGAATGTCCGAGGTAGAATACACAGATGAACCTATTTACTTCATGGCCCAAAGAAGACAGTGGCAACCAAGAGCAATGCCCCCACCTGATTACCAAGTTGCACCCCTAATTACTTTCCAACAAAATTCCTTCCCAAACTAGTCTAGATGGTATTGAAATGAGCAACACCCTCCATACTACCCTCAGTAGTCACAACTGTATCTACCTACTCCACACTTGTGGCAAGCATGGTGAGCACCACCACCACCCTATCCACAATATCAGTCATTTCCCCCGTATCCATCACCTCCAACAATAAACCCATATCAAAAATCCCAACAAATCTTACCACCCATCCCATTATCTAATCAATCTTCTAGTTTGACCCAGCCCCTAAAAGCCACACCAATGCCCACACAATCGACACCCAATCCAAACAATAAGGTGATTCAACCAGTTTATAATAATGAAGTGATAGGATTCCTGACTTATCCTATCACTACATTAGAGATCGAAGGTGTAAACCTAAGGTCAGAGAAGAATCTTCAAGGGCTGACCATCACATAAGTTAAAAACCATCCGATAGAACCCGAAGAAGAGTAACCAAAGCCTCCATTTCCCAATAGGATGCAAGAGAAACCAAAGCAACAAGAAACATTTCAATCTGATTTTGATTTTATGAATGAATTACGCAATGTTAACATTAAGATTCCTTTGATGCAGGCTATTCGAGATATTCCTGTGTACACCAAGGTAGTTAAAGAACTTTGTCGGAGAAAGCAACAAAAGAAGCAAGACCCCAAGACAGTCCAAGTCATTGGAAAAATTGCAGACTTGATGCTGGGAAAGATTTTAGTCCCTAAGTATGCAGATCCCAATAGTCTAATGATTAAGCTACGTATTGGTGATATAACTATTCCGAATACACTTGTGGATTTAGGATCAACTATAAATGTAATGACTAAAGAGACTAGGGAGAGGTTAGAACTTCAACTGATTTGGTTACTGTAATAAAAATAGACTTGACTTTATGTGGTGGGTTTTTTATCTGAAAAGGTTTTTCCACGTATATCTGGTGTCAAACTATGAATGCTCAATTGGTGTGTTTTATTTTACTTGCATGGTTTCATCTCAAGTAGTTCTATTAAGCTATTAAACTAAGGGTTTGCTTTACTCCTCTATTGTATTAGTGTTAGGGGAATGTATTCCACACTGTTGGGTCTTTAGATCCATGCATGTTTTTCCCTTCAAGTGGTATGTAGGTGTAAAGATAGAGGAGGAAGATCGTTGCATGCTCATTTTGTGTTCTTTACCTGACAGTTGGGATCATCTTGTGATGGCCATTGGAAGCACTACTGCTGCTTTCAAGATGGAAGGCATTGTTTCCTCATTGCTAACTGAAGAGATGTGGAGGAAGTCTTTAGAGATGGCCAAAGAGGCTCTTGCTATTTGAGGAAGACCAAAGGAGAAAGGCAAGAAGAAGGACAAGAAGTCAAAATCCAAATCTGTAGGGAGATCAAAGTCTCCTAGTAAAATGATCAAGGTAAGGTGCTGGAACTGTGGGCAACCTGGTCATATCAGGAAGGATTGCAAGGAGAAGAAGAAGAAGAATTCTGACAATGAATCTTCTCAAAGTGATGCAAACGCCTTCATTGTAGCAGCCTTGACAACTCAGAAATCTAATGATGTCTGGTTGGTTGACTCAGGCGCATCTTTTCATATGACATCCAATAGAGAATGGTTCTCCAAATACAAAGAGTATAATGGTGGAAAGGTGTACTTGGAAAGTGATTCAACGTTGGAGATAATTGGCAGAGGGAAAGTCAGAATTCAGTTTCCTAATGAGAGAGTCAAAGGTATTGGTGGCGTACTTCACATACTAGGTTTGGCTCAAAATCTTCTTTCTATCAGTAAGTTAAATGATGCTTGTGTAGAAGTTTCTTTTTCTAGTAATGGGTGTAAAATGGCTAGAGGTGTAATGGTGCTGGCTAAGGGTGTTCATACTGGCACTCTATACAAGCTAGATGCACATCCTATTCTTTGTAACAGTGCCTCTGTAAAGACATGTAATACTTCACCTATAGAGAAAGATGAAGACTCTTCTCAGGCTGCAAATGCTATGGAGGTAAAACTCCCAGCTGAGAAGACTATGTTGTGGCATCATAGACTTGGTCACATTGGTGAGAAAGGTTTAAAAACCTTGTAGAAGGGCTTGATGATTGTAACCTTGAGTTCGATTTCTGCGAACATTGCATCTATGGAAAACAACATCGTGTTTCTTTTTATTCTAGTCCTCACAAATCTTCTGGTATACTGGATTATGTTCATTCTGATGTGTTTGGTCCAGTTAATGTTCCTTCGTTATCAAAGTCTAGATATTATGTTTCATTTATTGATGACTGTTCGAGAAGGGCATTTGTATACTTCATGAAAAGTAAATCAGAAGTGTTCAGTCGGTTTAAAGAATTTAAATCTCTGGTAGAAAATCAGATCAGAAGAAAAATAAAGTGTTTAAGGACAGATAATGGAGGTGAGTTTTGTTTAGCAGATTTTGAAAGGTATTGTACTGATCATGGAATTAAAAGGCACAAGACAATGCCTTACACTCCATAGAAAAATGGAGTTGCTGAAAGGTTAAACATAACACTAATGGAAAAGGCAAGGAGTATGCTGAGTGGTGCTGGTCTGGAGCAAATGTTCTGGGCTGAGGTTGTGGCTACAACATGTTATTTGATAAACAGATCTCCTTGTTCAGCTCTTGTTGATAAGACACCTTTGGAAGCATGGTCTAGGAAGAAGCCCTCTCTGAGGCATGTCCGTATGTTTGGCTATGAGGCATATGCTTATGTGCCAAATGAAAAGAGATATAAATGGGATAACAAGGCTATCAAGTGTATCCTTATCAGCTATGGAGTTGGTGTGAAAGGATAAAAGCTTTGGAATCCTGATACTGAGAAGGTTTTGTACAACAGAAGCATGATATTTCGTGAGCTAAAACCTTTAGTTAGTGTTCAATAGCTTGGGACAAATCAGAGTAACAAGAAGAAGGATGCAGTTGAGATTCCCCAAACTCCAGAAAGGGAAGAGCTACATGGTATTCCTAAGACTGAGGAGAGCTCAAGCAGATCTGGAAGTTCTGATGATGAAGAACAACATCAACCTATGAGAAGATCTACACAAGAAAGAAGACAACCTGATAGGTATGATTTTTCTATACTATATTCAAACTGTGCCTATGCTTTAATTACTGTGAACCCCTAAACCTCCAACAGCAGAAAGACATCAAACATTGTTACTGTAAAATCTAAATGCAAGCAAACAATGAGGGATTCCCCATAAAATCCATTTGTAAATAACTTGAAATAGGAACAAGAAAGAACAACTAAGATAGATAAAAGTTAGTACTAATTAAGTAAACAAAATGATGATCCTATGGGGGAATTAGTGCCAATGATATGTTGCAATTGGCCCTTTCCCAATTCCTTTGCAAATGTGAGTTGATTGAATTAATGGTCAAATCTCCAAAGAGATTTGAGCATAATCTTGTGATGAGCTACAAAAATTGATGGATGATTGGAAGCAATGGGAAAAATTAGTTCTCAATTGAAGAGAGTAAATTTGCATGTGAGTTGTGGATGATCATTGAGGAGAAGAGTCTCCAATTTATAGATTCAAATCTTGGAAGAGATAGTGGAAATAAGCAATGTGGAACAAAAGATAATCCAATGGCATTGTGCCACTTGTCCAAATGTGATTGGATGAGGAATGTGCAAGTTTTGGCCAATGTGCCAATAAATGCAATTAAGTGGCATTTCAAATTTGAGAAATGACATGTTGAAGAGGGAAAGAGGATGAAGTTAATGTCACTTGGCTCAAGGTCAAAGACATGTAAGAGGCTTTTAATGCCTTGTTGGAAGGACCAAGTCCACTTGGCCTTTTTGAATTCAAATAAGGAATATTCCTTTTTGATGCTTTATGAGGGAAAATAGAGGAATTAATAAGTCAAAGTGATTGATTTATTGTGCAACTTGCATTTTCTAGAGAATTTTAGTGAGAAAGATTAACTTAATCAATGTTTCGATTAATTTAATGGAGATTAGGTGATGTGACAATTTATACTTAGATTTATGAATTGATTTAAGTCAGAAATTGAGAGGAAACGATTTATTAAATAAATGATTCGATTTATTTAATAAAGAAGGAATATGTTAGATTAAATCAAATAAGGTTTAATTTATTTAATTTAATAAGAGGACTTTAGAGATTTTAATCAAATAAAATGATTTAATTAAATAGAGATGTAAGGTTAATTAAATTAAATTGATTAATTTAATCAAAGGAGGTGATAGACTTAATCCAATAAGTATTGAATTAAAGGATAAAAAGTGATGAAATGTTGAGAATGTGATTTAAGAGGAAACGTTGTTAGTAATCAAGATCAGGTGTGCCAAGATGAGCTTGTACATTTTTCATGTCTACATTTTGCCCGTCTTTGAAGCAATGTACTTGTTGCGTTGATTTAAAGAATAAACTGTTGTGATAAAAAAGGTCTAGATTTTCTTGAAAATTTTTAGATACCCCACTGTTAGAAGGATATTGTTGGATATTTCCCCCTCGAGAGATCGAACGAAAATTTTGAATTTTTGGATGATTTCGCGAAAAAAGAGAACAAGGTGCCCGGCAGGCTAGAAATGCCCTAGAATGCTCGAAAAATGCATTAAAATGCCAAAAGAGATGAAAAATGACCTTCGGTTTGGTGAAAATGGGATCAGGGCAAAAAACCCCCTTCGGAAAGTGAAATTAGGTCAAAAGGAACCCTAATTTTTGAGCTTAAATAGACCCTAAGGGGTCATTTTCAAAACATTTGCACTCCTACCTTTGAAGATATTGACATTTGAGCTCTGAGTTCTAGACAAAATGGCGCAACAAGAGCTTCCCCTGCATGTGTCAGAGCGAGTACAAGTATTTCAGTGACCAGTCGCCGCAAGACCCATGGTATGTACCCCTATCCCACTTTTCATTTTCTCATTTTACGTGCATTTAAAAGGGTTAAAGTATGGTCGATTCAGCACAATGCGATAATGCACCACGGGAGCTCTCCAAACTAGCCCGCACGGTCCTATATAGGGCTGTGTGTGCATTGAGCACCGCACGGTGGAGTTTAAGAACTAAGGAATTTCACATTGTTAAGTTGGCCACCTACTCAAATAGCATTGCATGGGTCAGGAGCTATCTAAGTTCGCCGCGCAGTGCATTTTGCAAATTTTTGCTATCTAACTCTGCCACATGGCGCAGTTTGGAGACTTCCAAACTACCCCGCCCTTGCAAATAGTGCCACTTTTGCTGTTTCAAAAGCGAAAGATGACAAAAGACACCATAATTTTTTCAGGGAGCTGACGCGGTGCCTTCCTTGTGCAGGAGACACCCGAGGTTATTCATTTGAGGGAGCACCGATGGCTGGTTCTTGAGCGCTTATCTGATATGCACATATTTCTTCAGGAGTAGCTGGGGATGCTTGGTCTGTGGTTTGTTGCCTACGTCCCTCCTGCGTGTGCACATCTGGGTATGATGCATGCCTTGGCTGAGCGATGGCACAGTGAGACTTCATCCTTTCATCTTCCTACAGGCGAGGCTACCGTCACTCTCGAGGATGTCTGACACATCTTGTGGTTACCCATTCATGGAGAGCATGTGATTTACGATATGGAGGAGGGGAGGAATGTCTACTTCAGCATCATGGGTGTGAGCGAGCTCATGCTCTACAATGGCTAGATAGATCTGGAGAGATACTGGGGGATAGCCCCTACTTACAGCCTTATTCTAGCCGCCATTATCTCTGGCCTTGTAGCTCCTGATCGGTGCGACTGATACTTCAGTCCAGGTTGGGGAATAGCATGGTAGCAGATGTGTGCTCGCCGAGTGCATTACGCCTGGGGACCAGTGCTACTGGCCTCCCTATACAGAGATTTACATGAGTTTTCTTATTTGGAGGGTTGGGCTCTTGGGGCTAGCTTGACTCTTCTTCACGTTTGGGGTTTCAGAGCAGATTCTAGTACTTCACCCGTTTATTACACCAGTTGTTTTAGATATTGATGACCCTTTGGTGTGGCGGTATGGTCAGGCGATGATTCGCTTCACCCATATGGGTACCGACAACATAGCTCACTGGTGCCAGGTTCTCGATGAGATGACAGTATTTATCTGGAGGCCATATATGGGTATGGGCCCATGGATGAATGATATAGAGTAGCTCTTCTTTGCGCACCAAGATAGACTTATGTAGGGTCGAGAGCATACTTTGGTAGAGAGATACCTTCCTGATCAGGTGGCCCTATAGTTCGGGGATGTGCAAGATATACACAATGCTCAGTATACGGCTATCTTTTCCCGTACAACTAGGGAGATAGCATGGGGACATCCCATTCCAACAGACGAGGTAGTGACCTCGTTCAGGTAGTTGGTGGCTTAGCCTTGGGCATACGATCAAGGGCTAGAAGATGTAGGAGTGACTCCAGCATTTAGGGCATGGTTTAGGCTGCCAATGAGATTGGTAATTCCAAGGACAGTGCTTTCTTGTCACAGGCCGAGGGGTAGGTCAATGGGCAGGGGTCGGGGAGGTGTACCACCTCCTCAATAGTCACCTCTGAGGGATCTTGTATAGCATGTAGTAGGATAGGATAGGCAGCCTCATGTGCCAGGATAGGATGGGTAGCCACATGTGCCAGCATAGTAGTAGCTAACAGCACAGCCGACAGGACAGCCAGCGGGCCAGCCAGACGCTCACGATATACTGATTCAGTAGTTACAGGGATAGGTGCAGGTTCTGACAGCTGAGCAGGATGAGGCCCAATAGCATGTTGCCACACTAACAATAGAGAGAGATTGTGCATGATCCGAGAGGGATCAGGAGGTGGGCCGATGGTGATAGTTAGAGAGCATTGCTTCCACATCCCGGGGCCGATCAGTTGATATCTGGGATTATAGGGATGCTATCAGAGAGGCCGAGTACTATCGGCACCACTATCATCAGGTAGTACCATCTGACCGCACAGTGCCAGACTTTTCACAACAGATGGGGAGACGACCGACAGAGGCACATGGTGAGAGGTAGGATGGGAAGGGCAGCAACTAGTAGGGCCCACCCGCCTTTTGATCACTTACAATTTGATTCATTTTTGACATATGGGCTGCAGTATTTTGGCCTTATTGTACTATGTACTTGGTGTACACCTGATCCAATTTGTATTATAATAGTATTTTTGATGATATATATGAGATGATTCACCCTTTTATGATGTATATGTATACGAATGCAAATATGTGATGTTGTGAGATGTTTCTATTCCTATGCTTATGTGATATAATGAATGCATTTTTTTTTGTATTTTCCGTGATGTAATGCATATTAATGATGGTAATGGATGCAAATGGTAATGATAATGGTATGATGTAATGATGTCTTAAGATGCTCAGAATAACATATTTATATTATTCCTCATAACTTAATATATTGATATGATGCAATGCTCTTCCGATGCTGACGATCTAGTGGATGCAAGATGTATGCATTGGCGATGTTTTGATTACTGTTATAATACCATGTTAGTGTGGAAAGAAGGTAGAAGAAATGCAGAATTAATGAGTTTAGTGAGGATGATGATGGTGATTTACATTTGCATATAGGATTTGAGATTTTCAAAGGGTCTATTGCATTATGTTTGATAACACACATAGGTATGATGCATCAAGGTATTAAGGACTAGGATGGCATAGTACTTAGTGTGATGGACTTTGACTCGTCAAACAAATAGGAGTATTCATGTTCACACTTGACATACCTATTTTATTCAGGATGTAGCTCAGACATTCTAAACATCTCGGACCAAAACACAAAAAAGCGAGCTTTCCTATGTGGTCAACAAGATACTTAAAATATCCTCCCTACAAACCAAACAAAACATGCATAACTCAGTTATTTTACAAGCGTATCCCACAAGTATAGCAAATAAGATAATGATCATTGCCCCATTCCTTTCTCTCTAAACCTATTTTGTTTAGGCATCATCGAGAGGTCCTTGGAATGAGCGCAAAATAAGATAATTCAAAAGAGACCAAATAAAGTAAACAAACAAGCTAATTTTCTTCATACCGCTAGCCAAGACTAACTACTGTGAGGGTTACCTAATGCTTATGTCCATCGCAGGAAAGCTTCATCCTAGGACATGTAGTGATCAGGGTTTTGATGGGACTGATTGGGTGATAAGCTAATGATACTCCGAGGTGACCAACTTGCTTGCTTACTGACTTAGACCTGAGACTTTTGACGATTGGGCATTCACTGCTAGACTTGCTTTTGACTGAATTACCAAAGGGTGAAAGCGATGATTGGTTTATTATGAGTGATGACAATCATGGGTGAAAGCGAGATGGAATGGATGCACCATTTTGGGTTTTTCAGATATTTTGAGGCTATTTTTTGGTATTTTCAAGATTTAAGACAAAAAGACTAACTTAAAGACCTATCCCAGGGGTCTCGAGAGCTGATCCATAGATTAGCCTTGCGTATTTTGTATACATAGAGACCATGTAGTTCGACTGACAACAACCGACTTGATGAAAAGATAGCCGAACAGATTGCCATTTTATTGCTTAAAGGACTGACTTAAAACGCCGACCAGATGGGAAAACGGATTGCCAATGCGACGGACACCTAAAGGACTGACCCTAACTATCTCAGGGGATGATCAAAGATCAACACTACCTACGTTCAAGCTCAGAGATGATGTAGTTTGACAAGGTGAAAGACTGACAAGACTCAATGATGAATTTTAAAGATTTTCTGATATTTTGATATGTTTTTGATTTTTTGAATGATTTGGATGTTTTTGAATTTTTGATGATTTTGACAAAGATCATGAGAATATACACGAATCTAATCTGATGTTTTTGTGAGAACGTGCCCCCAGTGTGGTGTGACAGACTACTTCAATAAAGGTAGAACATATTGACCTTATAAATGCCAAGTAGTTCCATGGTGGAATATAGTGCAGACACCAACGCAGGCTATGGTATGGATGCGGGCGGGTGGGTGGATGGGTGTTTTTGAGATGCGATGGAATGAGTCGTGCAAATCCTGGTAGATGGGGGGGTGTTTTATTTACACTTGGTGCCTGTTTGCTAGGTTTTTACCAAGGTACTTGCCCAAAGTGCCACCGAAGTGGTTTTCACTAGAGGATGAATTTTTTCTTTTTACTATTTTTGCATTTCTTGATTTTTTTGTTTTTTGTTGTCACCAAGACACTTATTTGCCAGGTTTTCCTCAAGGTGACCATTTTTTTAGGACTTTTTCTAATTGTTTTTGTATTTTCTGTTCTATACCTTGTAAGATTCAGGCATAAAACTTTTTGAGGTGCGAACTATTCATGGGCTCCTATAAGGGCTCGCCTTCTGGTGTCGACAACTGATATGCCCCCGATTTCTAACTTGCAGTGATGAAAAAGGGTCCCAAATAGTTGGGCTCAAACTTTCCCTTTGTTTTCAGGTTTGGCACATTCTTTTGGTTCTCTTTCAGCACAAGGTCACCAACTTGGAAAGTGTGTTGCCTAATCTTCTTATTGTAGTTCCTTTTTAGGCGATTTTGGTACACTTGTAGATGATTAAGGGCATCCATGCACCTTTCATCTAGTAATTCTAGTTCATTCAGTCTTGTAACCCTATATTCCTCATCTGTGATGAGATTTTGCATTGATATCCTCAGTGACGGGAGCTCGATCTCAATAGGGAGGATGGCTTCTGATCCGTAGACCAGAGAGAAAGGGGTGGCGCCTGTTGGCATGCAGATGTTGGTGCGGTAGGCCCATAGGGCAGGATTTAGCTGCAGATGTCAGTCACGACCAGAGTCATTGGCTATTTTCTTGAGGATTTTCAGAATGGTTTTATTTGTAGCTTCTACTTGGCCATTGCCTTGTGGATAGTATGGGGTGGAAAAACAGTGCTAGATTTTGAATTTTTCACATAAATTACGGACATCCTGATTTTTGAAGGGCGTCCCATTATCAGAGATAATTGATTGGGGAACACTATATCGACAAATGAGGTAATTCAGGATGAACTTGGATATTTTTTTTCCCATGATGTAGGTCATGGGAATTGCTTCGACCCACTTTGTGAAATATTTAGTGGCAGTGATAATGAACTTGTGGCCATTGGATGAGGTGGGTGAGATTTTACCAATAAGATCAAGCCCCCATTGTGAAAAGGGCCAAGGTGTAACAATGGGACGCAGTTCTTGAGGTGGTGCATGAATAAGGTCTCCATACTATTGGCATTACAGGCATTTTTTGACAAAGTTGTGTGCCTCTCTCTCCATCGTTGGCCAGTAGTACTCGGTTCTTAGTAAATTTTTGGCCAAGGTCATACCACTTGAGTGTGATCCACATGTTCCATTGTGTACCTTAGTTAGAGCAGTCAAGGCTTCCTTGGGTTTTAACCAACGTAGCAAGGTTCCATCGATACTTCTTTGGAAGAGGGTTTCTCCTAGGATGACGAATCGCAAAGACCTTTTGACAAAAGTGCATTTTAGGTTTGGGGTGACGTCAGTTGGGAGGATTCCTAATCTTAGGTAGGTGTATATGTCATGGTACCAAAGATCACTGGGACCAACGAGTTCACACGCGTATTCTGACTCTGGTACCTCGAACGTGGGTACGAGAAGCTGCTCTACCAGGAATTTATGCTTTGAGACGTTGCGAGGAATATCCAATAAGGACCTGATGGTTGCCATTGCATCGGATGCTCTATTGTTTGCCCTTGGTATCCGCTCAAAAGTGATGTCAATGAATGATTCTTTGAGGCTTTCTACCACCTTTTTGTATTGTGCGAGCTTATCATCCTTCGTTTGGTATTCACCATTGACTTGGTTGATGATAAGCTGTGAGTCCCCATAGACCTTTAATGCCATGATTTGCCACTATGTTGAAATCTTGAGACCTATGGTCAAAGCCTCATATTCTGCAATATTGTTAGTGCATGGGAACGTCAAATTGTAGGATCTTGGTATGCAGTCTCCTTGCAGGATGATAAAGAACACACTGGCTCCTGATCCATGTTACATGTGGGAGCCATCAAAGTATAATTTCCAGTGGTCTGCTACACCAAGGTTAAAAAGGGACTCATCTGGGAATTCTGATACAAGTGGGTTGTCCGTGTAGAGGGGAGCTTCTGCTAGCTGATCTGCAATGACTTGTCCCTTTATGGCTTTTTGTTCTACATACTCGATATCATGTTTGAACAATATCATTACCCACTTAGCCATTCTACCCGTAAGCGTTGCTTCTGACAATAGATATTTCAGAGGGTCTATCTTGGCAATCAACTTGATTTGGTGAGCTAGCATGTAGTTTTTGAATTTTTGAGCTACAAATACCAGTGCTAGGCAAGCTTTTTCTATTGATGTGTAATTGAGCTCGTGCCCCACCTTTGTTCTGTTGATGTAGTAAATGGCCCGCTCGGTTCCCTTTTCATCAATTTGGGCTAAAAGGGCACCAAGGGCTGCTTTTGTTGCTGAGATATATATGATTAACGGTTTTCTGACAATTGGTGGCATCAACACAGGTGGTGTAAGTAGATATTCTTTTATTTTACTGAATGCTCACTCACATTTGTCATCCCATCTAAAAGCTACTCCCTTGTGAAGTAGGTGTAAATAGGAAATCTTCTTATCTGCCAGTTGTGCTATGAATTTGCGGATGGACTGGAGTCTACCTTGCAATCCTCTTAGTTGTTTTAATATTCTTGGCACTTCCATCTCAAGGATTTCTTTTACCTTTGCAGGGTCCACCTCTATTCCTCTCATTGAAACTATGTATCCTAGCAGCTTTCCTGATTGTACCCCAAAGACACACTTCTTTGGGTTGAGTCTAACCTTATATTGTTCGAGCCTATCAAAGATAGCACTTAGAGTTGCTACATGGTCCTGTCTCTTCTTTGATTTAGCCAGTATGTCATCCACATAGTCTTTGACTGTTTTATGGATCATGTCATGAAAGATTAATGTCATGGCTCTTTGGTATGTAGCTCCTACATTCTTCAACCCAAATGGCATTACATTCCAGCAGTAAGTTCCCCAAGGACATGCAAAGGCCATTTTATGTTGGTCTTCTTTCACTATCATTATCTGATTATACCCCGAGAAGCCATCCATTACGGATAGCATCTCATGTCCGGCCATCATATCCACTATGATGTTAATGTTGGGTAGTGGAAAGTCATCCTTGGGACATGCTTTGTTTAAGTCTCTAAAATCAGTGTAGATGCGGATGCCCCCTTTCAGTTTTAAGACCGATACAAGATTTGATACCCATTCTGGATAGTCGATTGGGCATATGAAGCCAACATCCAAAAGTTTCTTCAGCTCAATCTTTACGAGCAAGGCTATTTGTGGGTGCATCTTCCTTAGCTTTTGTCTGACTGGTTTTTCTCTAGGGTAAACAACCAAATGGTGAACTACCACTTCAGGGTCTAGACCTGGCATGTCTGCATAGGTCCATGCAAAATTTACCTTTCTTTCCTTTAGGAATGCTGCCAATAGTTCTTGTTCCTTTGTCTAAAGTGTTTGGGCATAGAATGTGACTTGTGGCTCTGTTTCTGTTCCCAAGTTGACAGGGTTGCACTGCTCTGCCAATACTGCTGACCTCTCCTGATGTAGAGCAGTAGGGGGAAGATTGAATCCTTCATCCTCTGGCACCTTGAAGAGGTTTTCACCATCAGATGCGTCCTTTATTTTTACTGTTTTATGGTTAGAGAGCGCCATAGTGTGGTTTTCACTCAATAACTCTGAGCTTATTCTTGATATTTTTCTTTTGCGACTGAAGGACTTAATCGTCTCCCCATAGTATGCTTGTGTGTTCAGTGTAATGTTGAATCCAGCCTTATGATCTCCACACAGAATTGTATCCCTTAGTCCCATGAATTCCGAGAGGGCCTCATCATTTTCAAATGAGTCTAGAATCAGTGGTCCTCGTTGGTTGTGATCGATGAGTTGGGGGTGCACTAAGGTGATTCGATGGGTTGGTTGGTTTGACTCAGTTGTGGAGGCAATTATCATGAACAAGGTGGAATATTTGAAAATTCTAGGGAGACCTTCTATAGTATCATCCTCATCACTACTGGGGACATCTGTGATGCCAAAGGTGTAATTATTGAGTGGAATACCTAGGAAAATGGGTGATCTAGGAATGGTTGTTGTTACCTAAGGAGAGGACTAGACTGCTCTTCTGTGAGTACTTCTGCCACGTACGGTTATACTCAGAGGAGTATAATGAAGGCCAAGATTCTGCATTCTTCTTTCTACAATAATGGGCTCTAACCATCCATCACTATTTCTTCCTAGGCTCTCATTCCTATTATAGCCCATACCAAGCATCATTTGTAACCCCTTGTTAGTTTCCTCCATGGGTACGGTAGGAGTGGGTCTTTCATCCTAGTATAGTGTGTTTGATATGTCTTCTTTGTCCACATTTTCCTGACTAAGATCCCCCCAACGGTGGAATCTAGAGGGTTCTATTCTAATAGTGCGAAAAGGTGTTTGGACGGGCTAGGGTTGCCCATGTGACCTAGGAGATTGTGGTAACTCTCCTACAACAGATGCAATTTCTCTTCATTCTATATTCACCACATCCATTGTCTTCAATCATGCTTTTGATTTCAGATATATCTAGGATGGTGGGTGTCTCTATCGTAGAAGTGGAGGCGGGATTGGCTAGGTCTATGTATGAAGTAGATGGTCCGTCATCATTTTTCGAGACTTGAGGGATCTTATAAAACTTGGCTTCCAAGTTTTTCAAGCAGGCAAAAGGTTTCGGATCCCCATATATGGTGACTTCTTTGTTCTGATGTGAGAACTTGATGCATTGGTGGTAAGGCGAGGCCACTGCCTTCATTCCATGTATCCATGGGCATCCCAAGAGGATGTTGTATGGTAAGTCGAGGTCGAGGACCTGACAGGTGGTTTCCATAGTCATCGGCCCCACTTGAATGGGGATCTTGATAGTGCCTTGAGACACTCTTTCTTGGTTGTCATACGCCCTTATGGTGATGCTTTTGTTTTTATTGATTGAATCCTTAGCGAATCCCAATTTCTTTATGAGTTTCAGAGATCAAATTTTAAGGCCTACACCTCCATCTACCAGGACTCTTTTGACTTTCTTTTTGTGGATTAGGAATTGGAGGTGGAGTGCACGATTATGAGATGGCTGTGGAGGGAAGTCTTGATCCGAAAATGTGATGAGATTTGGGGTAATGATGTTACCCACCATAGCCTAAAATTTCTTTGTGTCTAGGTTGGCAAAAATGGTAGATGCAGCTAGTGCTTCATCAAGGATCTTTCTATGAGCAGCGGAGATTTTTAGTAGTTCCATGATGAAGATTTGGGCGGGTGTTCTTTTGAGTTGGTATATGACATTGTAATCATAGGGGATGGCTTTTGTATTGGAAATGGGGGTCTTAGCAGGTGCCCCAGCAATGGTAACCTTTCTGCCTCGTGTGGTGACTCCACAGTCATTGTTGGCTCCTTTGATATTTATGACAGTGACCATTTCGTCGATGCATCCAACTATTTCATTGTATACTAGATTAGCACTAGCATACTTTTGTTTGCCTATATTATTTCCTTGGTTATTTCCCTGATTGTTCCCTTGATTATGATTCAGCATCGGATTCATGTATATTTTTAGGTCTTGGTTTCCGGTTGACTGCTCGATATTGATGACCTTGTCTTAGATGATGTTTTTGAGTCTCATGCAATTGGTAGTGGTGTGTCCTTTGACTTTGTGGAAGTCACAAAGGAGATTCTCATTATACCATGGCATCTTGGTCATGGGTTCTGTGTACTGTTTAGAGTTATAGATTTTGATGAGGTTCTCTTTGACCAATTTTTTCATTATGGACTCAATTGATTCACCGAGAGCTGTGAATTTCCTTTTGGGGGGAAAATTGTTGTGGGTAGGTGGTCCTCCTTGATTACCAAAATTGTTGAATTGATTGGTGGAAGGTGGTTGTGGCTGTGCTACTACTGCATTAGTCTGCACATTATTATGATTTTGATTTTATGGTTGATGATAGTTTTGAGTATTTTGCTTAGGGGCACTAATGACCACCTTAGCATTGACCACGTCGTCGTTCGTGATATTTTTATTCCTTGACCATGTTTGAGGTTTATCATTGTAGTTGTTAGATGGGTGATTATCCTATGGTGGAGTGAATGTTGGTACACCTCCCCGCACAGTAAGGGATCTTTCGATGTTAAGCACCTTTGGAATTAGTTGATCATAAGATGTTATGCATTGCATTTTTAGGTAGAACGCCAAGTTTTGGTCAAGATTGGCTATGATGGTGCAAACTTGTTGTTCTTCTGGCATGGTCCACTTGCTCTGATTGGCCTTGGATCACCATCTTTGCAAGAAGGATGCGAATAGATCTCGTTTTCCTTGTTTGAGTGCAGATAGTTCTTCCAAACTAACATTTGCGCCCATATTGAAAGTGTAATTCTTAAGGAAAGCCTCCACGATTTCCTCAAATGTTTTAATACCCATGGGTAGGCGAGAAAACCATTCCATAGCTGGACCAGTCAAGCTTCGAGGAAAGAGCCACATTAGGTATGTGTCATCATATGCGACCTCCATGCAGTGCACCTGAAATTCCCTAACGCGGTTTTTAGGGTTTCCCATTCCATTGTACTTATCAAATTTGGGGATCTCAAATCCCTTTGGGAATGGTACCATGGTGAGACTTCTATCGAATGGATAAGGGCACAAGTTGCCCAGTGTCCTTGTGATTTTTCCTGCTTGTAGGTCCAACACTTGCTGCGAGAGAAATTTGATCTATGTTGTGACATCCTTGCTTGGATCGGGGGGCGGGATGAATGAGTTATGAGGTGTTCGAGGTGTTTTATGGGTGGGGAGAGTATTGGTCAGTGTTTGCTATGAGCTTGGTTGTGCGTTCAAAGTCTGATGGTACACCTACATTTGCGTCAACAACGCTTGTTGTTGATCTTGTTGTTGTTGTTCCAACAACGCTTGTTGTTGGTCCATCTGCTGTTGTTCCCATGAAGCCTGCTATTGGTCAATTTGTTGTTGCACCAACAATGCTTGTTGTTTTGCTTGTTGCTGTGCTTGAAATTCTTCCAGGGCTTGTTGGTAGGCTTGCAGATGAATTGCTTGCAATTGCGCTTGGTACTATGTTTGTGCTTGTGCTTGCATTTGCGCTTGGAATTGGGCTTGGGCTTGTGCTAGAGCTTGAGCTTGTGCTTGGGCTAGAGCTTGGGCTTGTGCTAGAGCTTGAGCTTGTGCTTGGGCTTGAGCTTGTGCTTGGGCTTGGGCTTGGGCTTGTGCTAGAGATTGAGCTTGTGCTTGGGCTAGAGCTTGGGGTTGTGCTAGAGTTTGAGCTTGTGCTTGGGCTTGAGCTTGTGCTTGGGCTTGAGCTTGCACTTGGGCTTGGGCTTGGGCTTGTGCTAGAGCTTGAGCTTGTGCTTGTGCTTGAGCTTGCACTTGATGCTTTTGCTGAAGTACTCTTTTTTGGTTGGCCTTTTGAAGGGTTTCGATTAGCATGATGAATGATTTTGTCGTATTGACTTTTGGTGGAATTAGTGGTGCAATAGGAATCATGCCAATCATTGTGACAGGTGGGGGAATGGTGGTGGTGATTGGGACTTGGGTTGCTGGGGGGTGGTCGAGATGATTGGTCCTTGAGATGGCATGCTCTGGGATATTTGATGACCAATTACGGTGGTGGCTTGTATGGTTGCCACTTGTTGTTGTGATGACGCAGGTGAGAACCCATTGATGTTGAGAGGAGGAAAACCCAATCCAAGAGGTGAAGTGGTGGTGAATGGAAATGGAAGAGGTGGAAGGTTACCTTGAAAAAAAGGACTTACAATGTCAGTTGTCTCAAACAAGTTTCCCTCTTCAAGTGGTAGAGGAGTTTCTACATTTGCTTGGCTAGCTGGTGTTGCACGAAATGAAGATGAGCCCACGTGGTTGTGGAAGGTGAGCGGGATGTATGGATGGGATGGATTTTCCAGAATAGATGTAGCCAGCATGGTGGTGACGATTGCTTCTTTGTTAGCCACAAGGTGATGCCTCTGTAATTCTTGGAACATAGCACTCCTCTTGTTCACGTTTGGCAAGGATGATGTGGTGCAAAGTACCTCTTGATTGACATTTGATATTGGGGATGTATTTGGAATGGGCACATCTGTACTAGTGCTTGTGTCTAGGTCAGGAGGGGGCAGGAACCCTCCTTTTGCTATCATTTTTAGGTATTTGAACATAGCAGTGACAATTTTGTGGTTCTCTTGATTTTGAACCACCTCCATGATTTTCATTTGTGTCATCCCCATGTCCTCATTTTTGATGTCCTCTTGATGACTCTCCTCTTGAGGATTTTGTGATGATAAGGGAGAGTTGTTTGGGGGATCACTTGATCTCGCTAGGTTTACTTCAGGGTTTGACTTACTCATTTCCATAGAAGTTGGTATTTCCATGACATTCTCCATGTTCTTCTTGTATTGAGATCTTGTTTGGACCATAAAAAATAGGGATTTGTTTGATCCTAATCCTTTAGGTCCAAAAGAGAAGAACTAGGAAAGCTAAAAGATCAAAGATGGTGATAATGGTGATGGATCAACTAGATGGGATGAGTGAAAAACCTTTTTGAAAAATCTTTGAAGGTATGTGCTAAACTTGTAAGGGCTTTTGATTCGATTGATTGTGATAATTTGACTAGATGCATTAAGTCAAACAAGATTCTTGTGAAGTTGTTTTCCCTAGGAAGTTGTGTTATCCTAAGGGAACTTGCACAAATGGATGAATTGATAAAGTGTGTTATGCCAATGGTTTTGAAAACTAATAGACTTTAAGAAGTTGTGTTATCTCAAAGAAAATTTGTTCAATGGTTAAGACTATGTTGGCTAGGTGTGTTAATCCAAGATATGATCATGTTGATTTAGCCCTCTAAGTTTAGCGTGATGATTAATTCTAGAGTTCTCAAAAAGGTTTGATAATGAAATGAGATTTGGTTGATGGAGGAATGAATGGGAATGAAAAATTTGATCTTGAACCCTACCCTAGATGCGACTTCTGTCTATAAAACCTCAGTATTGAAGAACATGCTAGACTTCCTATGGGAGAAAAGCAAACCTTTGAAAAAGTTTGGGATTTTGTTGAAAATAAAATGCATACAATGCGGGATTGTTCCTTGAGGCTTTTTTGTAGAAATTGTATACAAGTCTCTCCCTTACTTCAAGGAGCATCTCAAGGCACTACTCACAAATTTTTAGACTCACCTTCTTGAACTTTGGCTTTGGGATTTTAATCTTGCGGGAAATCATTGGAAACAACACATGTGTAATTCAATTCATCTCTTTATCTTGGTTAAATGAGGTTCTTTTTATCCAAGACACTTGCTTGCTTAGGTTCCAAACTATATGTCTAGTGTCCCATTTTCTTTCTCATCCCATAGGGTCCTTTGTGTGGAAATCAAGGAAAATAGGGAAAAAGTTCCTTATGTTTATCCTTATTGAAAACAAATGACGGCAGAGCTTGTGCACTTAGAAACCTCTAGGAATGTGATTCCTAGGGAAAGCAAGAGTGTCCAAGTTCATCAATAGGTATTTGTTTCCCACAAGGTGTTTGAAATTTCAAGGTTTTTGTGTATGATCATTTTTCAAATGTTTTCAAGATCAAGCAATGTGTTCTTCCAAAAACTTTTACACTCCTAGGATGATCAAGAAATATCTTGTTGGGTTCCCACTTGGATAAATCCAGCTGCACATATCTTGTGTGAATGGCTAAATGCTTGACCACATTGGCTCCCCTCCACGACACTCATTTATTCGGGTCAGCCAAGCATTAGTACCCATGAATCTCCCATGACATACTTTCCATTTCCACAACAAGAGTGCATGTTACGTGGGGTGGCTTCAAAGGACATAACCTTTTGCACCAACAAGATAGACAAGGTTTTGTCCTTTTTCTAAACAAGGGGTTCTAATTCGGGCATTCTGTTCGTCGGGGATTATCCAACATCGGCGAGAGTCCGTTGCTGTCCATCTTGTCAGAATAATCCTTGTGATATTGGCCTTTGTCCAATATCCGCACTTATATCCTGGGTGGAAGTTGCTTGGCTTTAGCATGTTCCCGGTTGGGTCGTTCCCTTGGGTGAGTACTTTTTCCCACAAGGCAGGCTCTCTAAGATAAACAATAGCGAACAAACATTATTCATAGTTCAATCAACTTTTGTTTAAAAACAAAAGGAGAACACTCACAATAAGTTTATCCACACTCGCATGTTTTGTTCATTTTTAAGTGCCCAAATTGAAATGTGGAGGCAATCGTTTTGACAAGTTAATATCACAAAAATGCTTTTGATTCTCAAGATTGCTATAAAGTGCGAGAGAAGCGCATACGTATTTTAGTGATGTTAACTTGTGAAAAAGTTTGCAAAACATAAAAGACACTTGTTCATTTTAATCCTCAAAGCAAAGATGAATTCCTTTTAAAAACACCAAATGAGGTGTGAAGTTTCCTTGTTCAATTATTACCTTTCAAACCAACTCTAGTGTATTTGCCTAAAATTCTTTTTAGCCTCCTTGGCAACTTTAGAAAACAAAATTTTGATTGTTCTTTTTAAAGCCCAAAGTAAAATTTAGTGCCCTAAGATCAAAGATTCTAACAAGTTTCTTGAAAAGTGTTGAAGAACACTTAAGTGTTTAGAAACACTTTGCATACAATAAACATGATATCATAAAAGAAAATTTGAATGTTCGTTTTAAAGCCCAAAGTAAAATTAGTTTTCCTAAGGCCAAAGATTTTAACAAATTTTCTCAAGAAGTGTTAAAGAGCACTTTTAGTGTTTAGGAACACTTTGGTTTTGTAAACATGATGCCATAATGATTCCTTCCTTTGCTCCAACTTGCAAAATGATAGTAAAACAAAGAGCAATAAAGATGGGAAATTAGATTAAAAAGTTAAAATAAAATTGAACTTAAAAAGCAAATGTTAATTTAAGATTTTACAGTCGTCCTATGATGAAGTTTGGAAAAGTGGTGGAGTTTGGAGAAGTGGCGAAGTTTGGAAGATAGGCGGCACTATATAGCACTGCATGGGTGACTTTGGGAAGCACTCTGCATAGACAGAGAGTGCAAAAGCGGTGCGACAGAGGCCCGCAGTGCAGTTTGGAGGCGGCCTACTTTGAAAATTTAAAAATTATGGGTGGGAAAGGCACCACATTGTAGTTTGGAGAGAACGCGGTTCAAAATAGAACCATGGTAGTGAAAGCGGTGGAGTTAGGACCTGCGCGGCGAGGTTAAGAAATTTTAAAAAAGAGACAAGTGGGAACCCCACGGCGAAGTTTGGAAAATGTGACTGCGGGTCGATATGGAGTCACGGAAATGAAAGTGACGAGATACTATGCTATGGCATTGAAAGCGACGTGATATAGCACCGCGCGGGCTAGTTTGCCTGTGTCTGCAACAAAAAATTAGAAACCATGGAATTTAAAAACGTGATTTAATTTTTTTGACTTCTGCCCTCCTTCTAGCGCCAAAATGTGAACCCCTAAACCTGCAACAACACAAAGACATCAAACATTGTTAGTGTTAAATCTAAATGCAAGCAAACAATGAGGGATTCCCCATAAAATCCATTTGTAAATAACTTAAAATAGGAACAAGAAAGAACAACTAATATAGATAAAAGTTAGTCCTAATTAAGTAAACAAAATGATGATCCTATGGGGGAATTGGTGCCAATGATATGTTGCAATTGGACCTTTCCCAATTCCTTTGCAAATGTGAGTTGATTGAATTAATGGTCAAATCTCCAAAGAGATTTAAGCATAATCTTATGATGAGCTATGAAAATTGATGGATTATTGGAAGCAATGAGCAAAATTAGTTCTCAATTGAATAGAGTAACTTTGCATGTGAGTTGTGGATGATCATTTAGGAGAAGAGTCTCCAATTTATAGATTCAAATCTTGGAAGAGATAGTGGAAATAAGTAATGTGGGACAAAAGATAATCCAATGGCATTGTGCCACTTGTCCAAATGTGATTGGATGAGGAATGTGCAAGTTTTGGTCAATGTGCCAATAAATGCAATTAGGTGGCATTTCAAATTTGAGAAATGACATGTTGAAAAGGGGAAGAGGATGAAGTTAATGTCACTTGGCTCAAGGTCAAAGACACGTAAGAGACTTTTAATGCCTTGTTGGAAGGACCAAGTCCACTTGGCCTTTTTGAATTCAAATAAGGAATATTCCTTTTTGATGCTTTGTGAGGGAAAATAGAGGAATTAATAAATCAAAGTAATTGATTTATTGTGCAACTTGCATTCTCTAGAGAATTTTAGTGAGAAAGATCAACTTAATCAATGTTTCGATTAATTTAATGGAGATTAGTTGATGTGACAATTTAGACTTAGATTTATGAATTGATTTAAGTCAGAAATTGAGAGGAAATGATTTATGAAATAAATGATTCGATTTATTTAATAAAGAAGGAATATGTTAGATTAAATCAAATAAGGTTTAATTTATTTAATTTAATAAGAGGACTTTAAATATTTTAATCAAATAAAATGATTTAATTAAATAGAGATGTAAGGTTAATTAAATTAAATTGATTAATTTAATCAAAGGAGATGATAGACTTAATCCAATAAGTATTGAATTAAAGGATAGAAAGTGATGAAATGCTGAGAACGTGATTTAAGAGGAAACATTGTTAGTAATTGGGATCAGGTGTGCCAAGATGAGCTTGTACATTTTCCATGTCTACAATTACTAGCAATGATGAGCCTAGGACTGTTAAAGAAGCAATTAGCATGGCTGACTCTAAGTCTTGGCTAGAAGCCATGAATGAAGAAATGGATTCTTTGAAAAAGAATGACACCTGGAACTTGGTGCCACTACCTAAGGGGTGAAAGCCTGTTGGCTGTAAGTGGATATTCTAAAAGAAGTTAGGTCTTGATGGTAGTCTTGAGAAGTATAAGGCTAGACTAGTTGCAAAAGGTTTTTCTCAAATAGAGGGAATAGATTATGGAGAGATCTTTTCCCCTGTAGCAAAGCTGACATCCATCAGATTTATTTTGTCTTTAGCAGCTGTATATGATTTTGAAATTGAGCAGATGGATGTGAAGATAATTTTTCTCCATGGTGAGTTGGAAGAAAAATCTACATGTCCTAGCCTGAGCATTTTGTTGAAAAAGGTAAACAAAATCTGGTCTGTAAGTTAAACATATCTCTCTATGGTTTAAAGAAATCTCCTCGAATGTGGTACCAAAATTTTGACACATTTGTGTTGTCAATTGGATTTTTAAGATCAAAATCTGATCATTGTATTTATTACAAATCTGAGAATGATCGTTTGCTTGTTATTACCCTGTATGTGGATGATATGTTATTCATTGGAAATAGCAAGACTATGATTTATGATCTTAAATCATGATTGTCTGCAAAGTTCAAGATGAAAGATCTTGGTGCAGCTAGGTACATTCTTGGAATGGAGATTACCAGGGATAGAACAAGTAGAAAGATTTGGCTCAGTCAGAGTAAGTATGTGAAGACAGTTCTGGAGAGGTTTAGCATGGAAGATTGCAAGCAGCTTGTTGTTCCTATCTTGTCTGGAACTAAGCTATCAGTTGATGACTATCCAAAGTCTGCTACAGAGATGGAGGACATGACCAGTGTGCCTTATGCAAGTGTTGTTGGTAGTTTGATGTATGCCATAGTCTATACAAGACCAAACATTTCCCAAGCAGTGGGAGTTCTAAGCCGATTTATGGCAAATCCAGGAAGATCACATTGGGATGCTGTGGAGAGAGTTTTGAAGTATTTGAAGGGGACTTCAGATTATGCATTGTGTTATCATGGCAACATGGTTGCATCACATTTTTCTCTCAGCATCCAAGGATATGTTGATTCAGATTGGGCAGGGGACATTGACAGCAGGCAATCCACCAGTGGATATACTTTTATGCTTAATGGTGGAGCTATTAGTTGGATGAGCAAGCGACAAGCAGTAGTTGCTTTATCCATGATAGAGGCAGAGTACATGGATACAACTCATGCCTGCAAAGAAGTTGTTTGGCTAAGGCGTTTGTGTTCAAACATTGGATTTGATGCTGGGTAGATTACAATTTGTTGTGACAGTTAAAGTGCCATTTGTTTGGCAAAGAATCCGACCTTTCATGCCAGGACCAAGCACATTGATGTGTAGTATCACTTCATGAGGGATATGGTTGAAGATGGTAGGGTTAGTCTAGAAAAGGTAGGCACCTTGAAGAATGTTGTAGACGCTTTGACAAAGCCTGTGAGTACAGACAAGTTCAGATGGTGCCCAAAATCGATGGGCCTTGGGGCCTATGATAGATAGTGATTTTTGTTGCTTTGGGGTTAGCTAGAAGTGTTTGCCAAGTGGGAGCTTGTTGAGAAATTATGTCTCAACTTGTAGCTTGAAGCCCCACCCTTAAAGTCTTGGTGTGAAAATTCTGCTTAAACCGACCTTTGCCTCTTACCGTGGTGGTTTTGTTCCGAGCAGTTACCGCATTACCACGGCCAGTCATGTGATTGACCACGGTGGCTGCGGTAAGCCGCCTGTGGCTGGGTTGGTGGTTACCACCATACCGCGGCCAGCCAAAGGGCTGACCGCGGTGGCCATGGTAAGCCACATGTGGCTTGGCTTGGCAGTTACCACCATACCATGGCCAACCAAAGGGCTGATTGCGGTGGCTGCGGTAAAACCACCAGCGGTTAGGCTGACAGTTACCGCCCTACCGCGGGGTGGCCTGTCAACCCCCACGATAGTGTGGTAAGACCGTCCACGGTCCCTTTGACCGCCTACTGCCATACTACAGGGTGATCAAGGGAAGGCTGTGGTAGCATGGTAAGGTAAATGGCGAGCTCAGTATGCTTACCGCCATACCACAGGGTGAACTTGGGTGGACCATGGTAGTGCGGTAAAGACTGTTGAGAGCTTGGCAAGCTTGGTGACCAGGTTTGACGGAGTTGGACTCAGGTCAGAACTCGATAGCGAATTAGGTATGGACACATGGCTTAGTGTCATGCAATGGTTGGCTCAAGGCCAATGAAGTAAATGTAGCAGGTGCAGGTCAACTTAGGGTGGCGATACAGAACCCGATTTGGGTAATGACAATTATGGCTTGGGTGACTCGATGCAGGAAGATCGACATGGGCAGTTCAGTGGTGCGATTTGATCAGAGATGATTGTACTTGGTGAGCAGTGGTTGTTTGATAGAATTGAATGCAATGCATAACTTATGTTAGTCAAATATGTGATTGCAAAAAGAGAGAGTGGTAATAATAATTCCAACTGTATGTTCTAAGAGAACATTGAAACAGAGAGATAAAAATTTTACAGTACTATTGTGAGTTGAACAGAGAAGTTTGTGATTTGTATGTAACTAATTTGGTTACTGTAATAAAAATAGACTTGACTTTGTGTGGTGGGTTTTTTACCTGAAAAGGTTTTCCCACGTATATCTGGTGTCAAACTGTGAATGCTCAATTGGTGTGTTTTATTTTACTTGCATGGTTTCATCTCAAAGTGGTTTTGTTAAGCTATTAAACTATGTTTTTGCTTTACTCCTCTATTGTATTAGTGTTAAGGGAATGTATTCCACACTGTTGGGTCTCTAGATCCATGCATGTTTTTCCCTTCGCCCACTTGTAGTAGTACCTAAAAATAATGGGAAGTGGCGAATATGTGTCGATTATAGGGCCCTAAACAAGGCCACCAAGAAAGATAATTTCTAACTTCCTTTCATTGACCAAGTCTTGGACACCTTAGTTGGGAAAAAGTTCTCCTTTCTTGATGGGTTTAATGGATATAACCAAATCCACATTGCCTTAGAAGGCCAAGAAAAAAATACCCTTACCTACCATTGGGGAAAATTTTCCTACAGTGTCTCACCTTTTGGACTGTGTAATGCACCCACTACTTTCCAACGCATTGTTCTAAGCATTTTTGCTAATTTAATTCATGATTGCATAGAAGTGTATATGGATGAATTTACTGTTTATGGTAACACGTATGAGGAAGCTAAGGAAAATATTGAGAAGGTACTTAAGTGATGTATTGATACTAATCTTTCCTTGATTCATGAAAAGTGCCACATCTTAATGACTGAGGGTATTGTGTTGGGTCATTATATTTCTGAAAAAGGGATTGAGGTAGATCCAAAAAAGATCAAGATTATTCAAAACTTGTCTGTGCCTACTTGTCCAAAGGATGTATATAGTTTCCTAGGACATGTTCATTATTATCGCAGGTTTATTCAAAATTTCAGCAAAATTTCCTCACCATTGTTTTTATTACTAGGAAAGGATGCATATTTCTCATGGACAATGGAGTGTCTGCAAGCTTTCAAAGAAATCAAAGGTAAGCTCATCACAACACATGTGCTATGAGGACCCAATTGGGAACTTCCATTTCATATACATACTGATGCATCAAATAATTCTATGGGATCTGTCCTTGGATAGAAGGAAGACACCCTCTTTTATGCTATTTATTATATCAGTAAGAATTTTTATTGGTGCAGAGGTAAACTATACTGTTATTGAAAAAGAGTTTTTGGCTGTAGTTTATGCAATAAATAAATTTTGCCACTATATATCACTGGATATAAAAAAATTCTACATACGGATCATTCTACCATTAGATTTTTAATGAACAAGCCTATCATTACTAGATGAGTAATTCAATGGTTACTTCTTTTGTAGGAATTCAATATTACTATTCTTGACAAACCAGGGCAAGAGAATGTGGTGGCTGATTTTCTCTCTAGATTGCAGCAAGAAGATGAACTAACCCCAGTTAATGATGCCTTTCCAGATGAACATATTTTTTCTATACCAGCCAAGAGTCCATGGTATGCTGACATGAAAAATTACTTGGTTACTTGTAGGTTCCCATCTCATTTCTCTCCAAGGGAACGTCGAAAGCTAGTGGGAATCAGTGGTGATCACACATGGATTAATGGGATGCTCTTTCATTGAGGCCTTGATAATGTCATATGTCGATGTTTACCCAAAGAAGATGTCTTCAATATTATGTGTTCTTTCCATACAAAACCTTGCAGAGGATTTTTTTTCCCATAGGACTGCCCAAAAGATCTAACCATTGGTTATTACTAGCCCACACTCCACAAGGACAGTAAGCATTATGCTCAACATTGTGACAAATGTCAACATATGGGAGGACCTACCCACTCTGATGCAATGCATTTACAACCTCAGATATCCATAGAACCATTTGAAAAGTGGGGGTTAGATTTTGTAGGACCCATTAGCCCTCCTCAGAATAAGGAATATATTTTGGTTTGTACAGATTATGTTACCAAATGGGTAGAGGTAGTAGCCTTAAAACATGCTAGGGATAGTAAGGTTGTTAATTTCTTGTATTTTGATATTTTTACCAAGTTTGCTGTGCCTAGGGAGAGTACTACGGACTAGGGGGCACAATTCACTTTTGATTTGATTGTCGAGTTGGTCCAACAATACAAAATTAAGCATCAAAATTCTTCCCCATATCATTCGCAAGCCAAAGGAAAAGTAGAAGTAACCAAAAAAGAATTGGAGAATATTCTTATGAAGACAATGGCATTACATAAGAAAGAATGGGCAGAAAGACTTCTTGAAGTAGTTTGGGCCTATCGCACAACCTAGAAAACAACCACAAGGATGACACCATATGAGCTTGTTTATGGCAAGAGGGTTTTCTTGCAAATTTAATTCAAAGTGAAGACTCTATGCACTGCCCTTGAGCTTGGAATGAACCTTAGTGATGCACAGAAGGAGATACTCTCTCAACTCCACTCCCTTGATGAAATGTATCAAGAGGCTCTTCTTCATACAAAAGTGGTACAAAGGCAGAGGGTGCAATGGCATGACCACTTTATTCAATCCTACACATTCCAACTAGGGGATTGGGACTTACTCTATGACTCATGATTCTAGGACTTCAAAGGGAAATTCCACACTCGTTGGCTTGGTCCCTATGAGATTCAAACTATGTATGACAATGGTGTTGTTCGACTGTGCATAGTGGATTTTGAATGAAGGAATCTTCTTGTCAATGGGCACCACTTGAAACTTTACAAGCAACCTCTTTCAAAGGAGACCTTCTTTTGTGATGTGGTGAAGGAAATTACTATTGTTCCTTTTGGCCTCCTCCAAGAATAAGCAATGTCAAAATAATTATAAAAAAAAGCAATAAAAGATCCAACAATGAAAACCCTTTTGGGCATTTTTGGCCGGTTAATGTTCGAAAACCAATCTCCGACAAGCATTAACCACTGAATAACCTTAGTGGTGAAAACCAATTTTTTGGTGCCACTAAGCGGTGGTAGGTTGAAAACTAAGAAACTGACGATCTATTGTCGTTAAAAATAAAAATAAAAAATCTTGTCACAAGTTGGCACCCCGCCTTCCTATCACTTTCCAGCCAGGAACTATTCTACTTCGAGCTACAGGTGCTTGGTTCCCTCACTCCATTCATTTAGGGTCTTCTTTCAACCTCCTATTCATAACCATGACATGTACTTTAATTTCTCCCAGCAATATTCTTTGTCTTTTTCTCTTCACATGCACCACCATTCCTATCCTTTTTTTGTCAGGAACCTCTGCTTAGCTACCTTCGTTGGTTGGTATTTTCTTGGCCCATGGCTTTCAGGCTTCTCACTATACATGTCATTCCCCATTCTTGGTTGGTTTCCACATCACTCAATCATTTTTCCATCATTCATGCCATCATGGTTGTTTGTGGCTTACAACCAACAACCATCACTAGGGTTGCTCTGCCTTCCTATCATTTTTGGTGATAGGCATTGCTACACATATCTTCTGGCTCAAGTTCTTATCTTTTCTTTGCCCGAAGCCTTTTTGTGTCCACTATGAGTTGTTCACTTTTTTCCCCATGGCTGGTCCCATGGTCCATTCACATATCTTTGGTGGCCTTAGTGATTTTACTTCACACATGGTTGGTCGCTAGATGGCCGACCCTCATTGGTCATCTTCTTTCATCGACGGATACTCTACCTACCTGTCCTAATGTTGTCATCTCCTAGTCGACTACCTAGCAAAATCCATCCTCTATACCGCCATGTCTCTCTCCATCATTGCCGCTTAGCCATCTGTATCCAAAGATTATTCTCTCAGCGGTTTTCATCTATGTTGTACGATGCCCCACTTGTTCCATCCACCTTATTTCCTATCACCTCTCTACAGATCTTCCATCTCTGACATACACTATTCCATCATTTTGAGGCATGCGGAATACTTGCTTCTTTTTCAGGCTCGTCACATTCCTCTATCCCTCGTGGTGATTGGTAATTTTTTTTCTTAGTTTCTTTTATTATTTTATTTTTTATTTTGTGTTTCCTTTTGTCAAATGGCACATTGCCCCATGGATGGTTCAACCAATCAACTAGGGGGAGGGGTTTTCAGTGTCATCATTTCTTCCAAGGGTTTGTCACTATTATAATTTCCACATTAACCCCTCATTACTATATTCACCGTCATTCCATGTTAAGTATTCATTACCGGATTTAGCATTTGTTATTGTTAAACCGCCTTACCAAAACTATACTTGTCTGAGTCACTGGTATTGAGCTACAGTGAGTTTTTGCGAATATTGAAAAATGTCATTGCCTACGTCATGAGCCCACCACTCTACAAGATTTAAAAATGCATGCTGAAGCATATGCATAATTTCAGAAAGCCCATTGGGATGCTTATTTTAAACGATTGAGAGGGTTCGATGAGAAAATTGCATTGGAATTTTCCCATAATTTTTACAACTAGAAGGCTATTGTTCAAGGGTTGGATATTACAGTTACCATGGAAACCATTGCTAAATTTTTGGGACTTCCATTGAAAGGAGAACAATATTTCCCCAAGAAATCCAAGTAGTCTACAGAGTTACACCCATTGCAAAAGAAATTCTTTCAGAGGGGCGAATTTGTGGAAATGGTTTATGGGTAGGGCACCAAATTAAAATCCTTACTAGGACATTGGAGGGAAGTCGCCAGGTACATCATTCACTATATCACTTTTGAAGGAAGGTTCAATATTTTTTTCCTAACATTTCAAATTAATGTTGCATTTGTGGCAAGGGTTGTTCATTGATATTCCATATTTTCTATATTGTGCCCTGCAATGAATATCTAAAATGGTGAGAAGTGGTAAACTCCATTTTCTATCCCACCATGGTTTGATAAAACTGTTGGTAGTTTGAGAATTGAAATTATTGTCTCCTCTCGATGATTGTGACTCATTCTCAGGATGATGAGGATACCGGACCCTCTGAAGACAAATCTTTGGATGAAGAGTCTGTCTTTGATGGGTCACCTAAGTAGGCTAGTGAAGATAAAAATAAAGGAAGCCCTATTGAATCCTCTATACAAACCCAAAAACTTGTAAGATGAACTACCCAAAGTACCACAAGGGAAGTTGCATCGAAGTCCAACAAGCTAAAACCCTTGCCCCCAAGTGAGAAGGGCCATGAGAAAAATAAATCCTTGGAACTACCACTCACTGATCAGTTTGGTGATAGGAAGGGAAAACAAAAATTGGATGTTTCAACTAAATTAGATAACCTAGCCTAGATAGTTGGTAGTGTGTTGGGTTCTAAGGAAACAAAAGTTTTATTTGAAGTAACTGGGAAACAAGGAAAATTCCATAGGGTGTTTAGTAGGGTAAAATGTGAGAAGGTAAAAGAATAAGAATCTAGACAACAAGCCAATGAGTCTCCAAAATATTTTGACCCAGAGAATGAGCCAAAAGAAAATCAATAGGAGAAAACAAAGGATGCTAGGGTCATGACACCACCAGAAATGAATCAGGAATAGGAGAAAAAAATGTAATGACCTTAGAGATAGAAGCATAGGTTCCAGAGAAAGCAATGGACAATGTTGATAATAATCCTCAAATACAGATCATGGAAAAAGACATTGTCCATGAAACAAAACAAGAGAAGCCAGAGCATGATGAGCCATTTACTTTTGACCCACATGAGGATGAGAAGATAGATGAATTCATTGATGATGTGAATGAAAGTCTTTAGAATGAAAGCCATGAAGCTGAGGAGGAATTTGAGGAGGAAGATCCTCAAAGTGTAACAGAAAAAGAATTTCAGGATCTGAAAGTTGAATTGGCTAAAGTACAGACATAAAATCAGACCTTACATGGGTTGTTACAAGAAGCTCATTCCACTATCAATTCACAAGAAAAAGAGATAGGTGAACTCAAGGCTGAACTTAATAGAGTAACAGTTTCTCAGATGTCTATTTAGGAATACAAGGAGAAGGTTCAGGAAATACAACAACAATGGGTCGATTAGATCAAGGGAACTCTATGGAAGCTCACAACTCTACTTGGTTCATCACCTTTGCATGAGGACATGCAAATTGTCCAACTGGGGGAAATGATGAGTGTAGACTATTTCATTATTTTGTCCTATAATTTCCTCTTTACCTATGTATTTGTCCATATTTCTATCACTATTTGTTGAAGGAACCTTAATATTTAATAAAATATGGAAAATAAATTAGGATTAAGAAATTATTGAAAATCATGATAATTCTGATTGTTTTGTGTCCAAATGGTAGGAGATAGTTAGATAGGAAGTTGAAGTTGCTACAATCATGAGGACCTCGAGAGATCGATTGAATGAAATTAGGAAGAATTTGTTAGTGATGGATCATTTTTGTTTAGGATGCTTTGTTTTAACGTTATAAGTGGCATGCGACCCTTTGTCGCTTTTCATAGACTCTTGGTTGTGAGTGGCTGATAGGCCAAACAAACAAACAAAATTATTTACTTAATGATAATATGATCGGTATATATATATGTGTATGCTAAAACTCAAATGGATATAGAGATAATAGAAATCACATATTGGTGTTAGATCTGCATTTATAATTTGTTGTTGCGATTTTAAGGAATGATAAGTAGTGTGGAATAGTTATGTGATTGTGAGTTTCTAATCACTCAATAGCCGGTGAAGGAAGTGCCCACTTTCTCGGTTGTTGGTGATGTTTTCATTTCTATGTGTGGTAATGTATGTTGCTTCATAATTATTCAATTTGTTTACTATTGTTTATTGTGTTATCGAATTATTATTAGTTTATTTAATCTCTATGAATGTATTAAGTCTCTGTTGGCTTGTTCAATACTTATCAGTTTGCATAATCGATTAACTGAAGAATTGATATTGAAAGCACATCTACATTCAATAGCATAACTTATAAAGATTTTACTTTTGTTTATTGCATAGTTAATTCTATTTATTTTATTTTCAAAAAGGTTTTCATTATGTTAGAGACTTTCGATTCTATTTTGATGTGTGCTAGTGATCTTTTCTTTGTTGTAGAGTCATTCCTTCATAGGTTTTTGTCACATATGTGACAGGAAGTCTACAAACCAGATTTCTGTTAAAAAATAGATTAAATTATTTTGCATCCATCAAACCTTAGTTTATTGATTGCAACCCTTTGGCATACTATCACAACACGGTTCAGAAGCCTACGTTCTCAGATTTACACTTTAGGATGAACTGAGGAAGCCATTTCTAAGAATTAATTCAGATCCATTACAAGAACAATTTGAAACTATAGTTTAATCCAATCATATTGTACACTACACCAAGGGTCCCATCCCTCCCTTTGGTATTTATACCTTGTACGACTCAGGAGTTGAGACCGTGCATCACCTATTTATCTATTTTCTTTAACCAAAAAGGAATGCTCTTGACCACTTATCTATCTTGAGCACAACATTGCTCTTGGAAATTTGTCAATTCTGAAACTGCTTCATACTTAAGCTTTGTATTGATAAATTTTCATTGATCTCTTCGATCTATTACTCCTTTTAGACAATCTACCAAGTCTAAGGTTAACCCCATTTCTTACCCTATTTCAGCCTAATAGATTTTTCATCCTTCCTTTCCACATAATGTATAAAAACTCAATATTATAACTTTATAAGTATTCAACAAATCATTTAAGATTTGGTTTTCCACTTTTGCCTATTTGGCTACAATAATATATTGCACATTATTTTAATTGAATGTCTCATAGTACATCAATGATCATGGTCCACATAACCTTATCATTATTTTCTCATTCACAACTGAGACAACCTTCTCTGGAATACTAAGAAACTACCTCACACAATATATTACTTAGGACCAAAATGCCATAAATCAAGTTTCCAACCAACATTGGCTACCTTGGTGAGTTTTTCCACCACAACATTATGTCAGTTCCACCGACATAGACAGGTTAAGTTGTCCAGTGTTCAACTAATCCCCCTCTAGAATCTCAAGAGAGTATGCATCTCTTGCCAATGACGACATCCTATCTTCATTTCTTGGCACACTAGACATTACCTCACTGTATACTCAGCAACACCTTACTCCTTATTTTCTAGGTTATAGTGGTTCATCATCCAACAAATAATTTTGTCATTTCAATGTCCTAACCATGAAATCAATTTCCACATTTCATCCCTTAATTCTTCAAAATTTTGGGTACTTAGGCTCTTTTACATCCCATAATAGTCTATTTTTTTACTAAGTGAAAACCTATTTTGTGGACTTATGCCACATAAGCACATTGCTTTAGAAATTTTGTGGAGATAAATCTCCTTCATCTTAGGACATCCACTCCTAGATTTCTTCAATCATTGGATTATTTATAAAGATGCAATCCATCTTTCAACTCAATCTAATTTTCCTAATAAGAATTGGTACTAATTTTGAGTATTAATCCTTGTTCAATCATGTTGGTTCCTAAAAGATATAAAATCTAATTGCATAGCTAATTACCAAGCACATACATTCCTCTAAATCATGAGGAATCTAGATCTTCCCTTTCCTATCCCATCGACAATTATCTTCCCTTTCATGATTGAGTAATCTTCCTATCCTCTTCTAAGGCATCAATGATAGTAGCAATTGATTTTAAAGTCAATTATATAAGGTATGGTGTGATAATAGGTCACAATCCTTGACCTTTCCATTTATCTTTCTCCAAAAATTCCAATACCTTATCATTGTGGTCATGGAGTACATGACTTAATTGACATCATGACTTATGAAGAAGTCAAAAGTTCTTCCAAATCAAAGAATATTCACAATTTTTTGTTGGGTGGGATACTTAATATGAGTCAACCCACTCTCTCCCTTCAACCCTTAGTGTTTTCCATGACATTTGATCAACTCAAACTTGAAATTATAGCCAACATTTGCTTTCTCAAAATTATTGAACATTCCTTTTTGGATTTCTATTTCCTTTTTCTTGCCATCATGGTATGCCTTAAATGTACTTATTCCCAAGTTAGATTCATCATTAATTTCTGATCCTAGAAATTCAATAATTGGATCATCAAATAGGAGATCTAATGAGTAATCAACAACTTTACAAGTTAAGAATCACTCTAATATTCCAATTCTCTTTCTAATATCCTTTTTGTGGAGGAATATCCATACCCACAAAGCCTCTTTTTTTATGTAATTTTCAACTTAAAACATGGTTTCCTAACAACTTCTATGGATTTGACACATACCATTATATTGTGTTCCATTTCCTTTTGGAACCTCTAAATGTATGTTGGTTTTCGTCGACATGTTGTTGAATTCTACTTATACTCCAACCAATCTATTTACTATACAAACCTTTGTCAGACCAACCCGATTTACCTTTTTAGGCTTCTTTCTCGCAATCACCTTTTGTCCCAACTCTTGGTACATTGTTATAACCTTAAACACTCTATAAAGGTTGCTTGATTTCTTTTTATCATCTCATTCAAATCTCCAAATTGTTCTCATCAATTTTGGTTGGTGGCACCATGTCCACTTTATTGATTACTTCATCTCTGATAATTTTGGTCTCTTTCCCTATTCCCAGGTTTCAAATTTCTTCTTACAAGTTCTTATCCTTGCACAAGAATTAGACTTAAGTCAAGAGTTCTCCAACCTCTTGGATACCTCCTTCATTGACTTCCTACTTCGATCGAAATTATGCCAACAGTGCATACTCACGGATTTTTAGTATTCGTACTAAATCCAAGAATATTTGACTCTTTGAAGCTATAGGTTGCTATCAATAAGGAAGATTCTATCAATTATCTCTATCCCTCAAAGTTTATATTGGTTATACTTCCTAACCTTCCTAGATAACCCGATTGCATAATCTTCCACAATACAAAGGAATATAAGAATAAGTTGTTGGTTTAGGAGTTTCCACTCCAGGGGCGACTCTTAACTTGTCCTAGACTTAAACATATTTCTAGGAATGTTATCTTTCTTTCTCTTTTCCCTCAGTTCTTTTCTCTTTCCATCTTGGCATAAGAACTTCTCTACCATTATCTTCTAATAAGGTTTATGCATTGTTTGCGTAATGATCTCATAGGTTTCAGTGTTGAACCTATTAGCTTTGATACCACATGTAACAACCCCGATTTTCTACTCAGTAAAACTTCCAATGTTTTCACCTCAAGTGAATAAACCATGATTCCATAACATAGAAATGAAAAAAATTATTTCCAAATGTAAATTAAATGCATAATTGAAAAAAAACTATTTCCAAACTTCTAGTGCATTCCATTGTAATTTCACAAATCTTCCAAAATATAGATGACATATTGAATGAACTCAAGTTAATCATTCATGATTACATCCTTTCATATCAATGGGTACAAGATAGATACATAGATCCTTTGAGCTTCATCTGTCAATAGCTATACAAAATGGTCCTAATGTTGTTGCATCGGTGCTTACATTCTAAATGTCCTTTCTCATGGGTGCAAACACTCCAGTTGTCCATGATATTGACGTAAACATCCCCAAACCTCGGCTACCAACTGATGAGGAGAAGCATCACTCAAGCTCTTTTCCACTAACCACATACTTAAATACGGTCCCCCATACATCTACCTCGCAGGTGAGATGGCCCTACCCTTCAACGAAGAGATTGGTTGGGAAACCCCATAAAAAATTCCTATCTGTAGGGATAAATTTAAGAAGCCCCCCGATGAAGGTGTAAAATCCTGGTGAATCTTGTATACTTCTCGACAAAAATATTAATTTTATTAGAGATTTTTTTTGTTTTTCGAGAAAAACAATTAATCTCAATTGACGAATCTTTTGTAATCACTAGAAGTGTGGAAAATTTTGAGGAATTGGAATTTTTTTAAAGAAATAAAATATTTTCATTGGCGATTAAAACCTTTTTACAAACTAATAAAATATTTGCAGTGGCGAATTAAACCTATTTTCAAAACAAAATAAATAAAAATTTGTTGGTGATTAAACTTTTTTCAAACCAAAAAAATATTTTCATTGGAAAATTAAACCTATTTTCAAATGAAAAAAAAAACTTTGAAAAATTAAACATAATCTCAAACTAATAAAAAAATCAGTGGCGAAATAAACCGGTATGCTAATAAAAAATCTTAGCGTGGTTGGGGAAAATATCAAATGCTATAATTACATATTGTTCTATTCCTAGACAAATTTTCCACACATTCAAATTCCTTCATAAAGTGTCCAGAATGGGGAAAATTGTCAACATACTTATTATGTCTAAAGCCAGATGTCAATGCAAATTAATATAACTCACGACCGTTTGATGATTTTTTGATGGATGGCTATAGTTGCATTCTTGAATCAAATCTCTAAAGCACTAGACTTGCAAATTGAAACCTCTAGAATAACACTAAAACCATTAGATTTCGAAAAATCAATGGTTCACATTTTATTACTTATTAAATCATTTAAAGTCATGACAACCAAAATAATATTTTATCATTGACTAGCTATCGATAGTTGAAGGTCACTTAAGTTATGACTTAAGACTTTGGAGTCATCATGGTGACCGGTCCCTTGACCTAGGCGAGAAATGGGTTTGAGAAATGAATGATCAAAACCATTGAAGGAACTATAACAAGGTGTGAAATATTAAGGAAATATTAAGGAACTAGTGTTAAAGCCTGTGCTACTAAAGGAGCCTTTTAAGCACATTTTTTAAAGGTAAGTAAGACATCTTAATTTGGGTCGTCCATTTGGTCTAAGGGTTATGCACAGGCGAATGGTCTTAAGGTAAAGAGCACACAAATGTGAAGCGATAGATTTAATCTGGGCCACTCCCTGCCAGCCCATAGGGGACCCACCTACATCTCTCATCCCTCAATGGGGAGGCGGGAAGTGCCATGTGGAACGATTAGAACTATCGAAGGAGCTATAGCATGGTGTAAAATATTAAGGAAATATTTCAACATAAGGTTGAGTAGTGTTAAATCTTGCACTGCTAAAGGAACCTTTTAAGCACATGTTTTAAAGGTAAGCAAGACATCTTAATCTGGGCCATCCATATGGTCTGAGGGTTATGCATAGACAAATGGTCTTAAGGTAAAGAGCACACAGATGTGAAGCGTCAGATTTAATCTAGGTTGCTCTATGCCTCCCTGTTGCTGAAAGTTGCACATGGGTTAAACCCAATGGGGAAGTAGAGAGGCCGACACGTGGATTTTCTCAAGATTCATGAAGATGGTGGGGCCTGCGGGTAACTTGGAATAATATTGTCACATCAGTGACCAAGTGGTGAATTAAATGTTAAGTGTGAGTATTTGATGTCATTGTCCTTATTCTAACTTCTATATATACTTCACCAACTTGATGTTTTTCATATCATTTATAATATTTGGATTTGATTTCTTTCTTCTCTATTCTCAATTTAACTATGATATTATGGAGTCTTCATGGCATGCCATGCTCCCCAAGTTTTTTTGGGAGAAAAGAAGCAACGATGCATATGACAGATGAAAGTTGGGTATGGTTTTTACAATTCCTTGTGTGCAGGTTGAGGATGCTATAAGAATAATTGTGGGTAGGGAATGGCTCCAGAACAACCCCCATGCTCTATATTATGAGGTAGCTTCAGCTTTCTTGTCCAATTGCATGGTCATTTTTCTCGATAAATATTTGGTGAAGATGCTAGCAATATGTTATTTGAAGCCTTTCATTTACTCTATTTGTTTGTTGGAGTTGGCACTAGAGCATTACAATTTTGAAAGTGGGTTAGCGCCTGTTGGTGGAATCTTTCGAAAAGTGAAATTTCATTCTTTTGCAGTGCAGGCTCTTGCCCTGGTTAATATGAGATGTGGTCTATTGTGTGATATGAAAAATGAATCATTAAGGAGTCTAGAGTTTTGGAGGAGGGTTTTGGGTGATTCACTTTTCTTCTTTGTTGTTACTTTGTTAAATTCGATTCACCTTCTACTCAAACACTTGGTTGTAGGTTGATGGCCTCAACTATTGTTACAAAAAAAATTAGTAGTGAATTGTGTGACATGTCACGTGTCTATATTTTATTGTACAATGTAACAATTCTTAAAATATGTATTTTGTGACTAGTTTTTTGTCACGGTTAGTGGATTTTTGGCCAGACTGGCTATGTAGTATGTACTAAGTACTTCAGTCTTTAGCTACTTAAATTAAAATACTTTTTTTGGCTCCATTCTTGTAAATCCTTTTTTCCTTTTTCAATATAAATAAATGGATTTTAAAACTTATAATGATTATCAACATATAGTTATGATCATAAGTGAGTGAAATTTATTGTGACTTATTAGTGGAAATTGATAATGATTAAGGTAAAACAAGTCATTTAATTCTCTTTTCAATTCTTAGAAGTACTCTACATTTCATTTAATTGAAATTGGCAATCTTTTTGAAGAAAGTGTGGTTGTGGTACTATGGGTGGTGGCGTGGATCAATGCCATATGTACATCTGAAGTGATTGTTTGGGTACCTTTATATTGAAAACTACGTGATTTAATATAGATGATGATGTCATTATTCCAGTGATCAAGTGAAACAAGATTTGTAATTATTTCATATCATTTGAGTGGATCTTTTGATAGCTTGTTAGCTTGAGGTACAAATTGCATGTAGCCAGATGTCAATGAAATTAAACATTTTAATTGTAAATGTAAGGCTTAAGTTACACAGATCGATTAAGTTGGTTTTTTGGTTTGTGTGAATCAAGATTATCATTATACCCAACCTCACAGGTGACATGACTCAAGTAAATAGGGATCAGGTTGGTAGTGGCACTGATGGTCCATAAATAGGGATATTGAGCACAACTGAAATTATTTGTTGAAGGGTAAAGGATTTATTATCGAGTGCAATGTTTTGAATTATCATAAGAGTTTTCATTTTGTAGGGTTACTAAGGATTCAAGAAGAAAATGATGTGGTATTATTGGGGATTTTCTAAATTCTCCTGCCTCCAGTTATGTAGTTATAGAGTAAAAGACCAATTTCCTTCAAGTTTAGAATGGGTGGAATCAGAAAGAAGTTGATCTAGTTCACCTGACTTTTGAGGCAAGTTTTGAACCAGGATGAGGAGCTCTGATGGAGATAAGTGCTATCCCAGTGCATGGAGGCTGCATGCAAAATATGGGAGAAAATTTACTACCCCTCATCTTCTGCATGACTCTGGTTTTCAATCAGAACAAGTAATTTTTGTATCTTCACAACTCCCATTTCCCCAACATGGTTGGCTAGGAAAGCCCTATGCATTTGTATTTTCAAAGCCACATTTGTATTACATTGTCACCAACAGAATATTGGAATCAATTTGTAATCCATTGTCACGAGCAACAACTTGGAATCAATTTTATCTATGTAAAGTGACATATGCCATTTATACAAAACAAGAGCTTGTATGCTCTATAGCTACTCATCTTTAAAAAGATATGGAATATCAATAAAGTAACATTGTAATTCACTTGTAATAAAATAAATGGTTTTGTTATTCTTCATTATTCATGTACAATAAAGAATTATTTTCTGAGTTCAATGTCTATGACTCTATTCAGTATTCAAATTAGTTTTTTTCTCCTTTTAAGAAATTAAGTATTATCTATTTATGAAATATTTCCATGCAGATTTAAAACATAAAGCAATGCTGCAATACAAATGAAAAAAGAAAGTCTTCATGTTGCCATCAAATTGACAAAAAACAATATAAACACTAAAAGTTGTCACTCTTGCTAGGGTTTACCGAAATATTGATTTCTAATTTGTCATTGAACTTCTCCCCCGATCCTAGTATCATTATTCATTTTGTTAAGTCCTTTGCAATGTTGAGTTACTGACCCCTTGGCCTTGATGTCAATCCTAGCGCACTAAAGTTTAAAAAAGCTTTAAAATACATGTTTATTGTTTATATCATAAATTAATTGACCATTCGATGAAAATTTGAAGGATGGTTGTAGTTGAATTCTGGAATGAAATGCACAGAGCGCTAGGCTTGCAAACTCAAACCTCCATAATCACCCTATAACTGTTAGATTTATAAAGATCAACAATTGAGAATTTTTTTGAGAGTTTATTTCTAAGTGTCATTATGGAAATGTAATGTACTAATTGTGTAGTTCGGTGGCAACACGTTGATGTTTCATACACTTTAATATTCAAAACAAATTAAATAATAAGTAAAATTTCTACTGCTAAGTGCTAAGTGATTTTATTTTTAAGTGAGAGGGTTAGCACATGGCGAGATTTTAGATTGCTCATTGTAGTGCACCAGGGAGATTCTAGGTTCCATGTCCAACAAATCCAGTCCACGCCTTTTAGTATTAATATTTTCAAGAATCAAAATCTGAGTAAGTGAAAGACAAAATTCCTACGGCTACATTTCAACTTTCATAATTTCTTAAAATATTATTTTGTCAAACTTTGAATTTTGGGTTTAGGGTTAAGAGACTTAAGAAGTAATAAAGATTAAGGAGGACTACGATAAAACTCAAAATTTCACATTGTATAAGCATGTCTACCACTAGTACCACTACAAAAAAATCAGATTAAAAAAAACATTATGCAAAATTGCTTAAAAACCCAGGTTTCACTAATGAATACCATGATATTTATGATCCTAAAATCTATGGTAGGCATACCTTAGAACTTATATTTTCATTTGAGAATAAGGCTACGAAGAAAATGCAAGTTAGTAGTTTTAGTGCAATGTGGGTAACTAGATTAGGGCACATGATGTTACATGAGGTTTTCCCTTGCCCAGAATCTATCATGGTCTATGCCCAAAATTATGATGATAACAAAAGAGAAATTGTTAATAAAGATAGAAAAGAATAATTCTTATCCATTAATGTAGAAGAACTTGGAAAAGTATTGGGGTTTACAACTGAAGAATTTGGAAACTTCCACATTGACCTAGAAAAGCTTGCTAGTGATTATGAAGCAGTGGATGAAAGGGAGAAAAACTATTTCATAAATAAAATAGTTCAGGATAACATATAAGTTAGAAAAAAATTGAAAGTTAATCGTAAGCTTCCTTATGATTTAGATATTTTTAGACCATTGGTTCAGGATACTATTTCCATGCTATAATTTTGCCTCAGATTGTATAGTATTTGGGAAGTGGGTGCAAGCCTCCTTGAAATGGTATATAATATCCATTATGGTGTTCCACATGTCAAATATAACTTTATTGAGCACATTGTAGAATCCATGCACACACAATTTTTAATGATTAAAGGAGGTTCCACCAAAACATTTAGGTTCACAACCTACTTGTGCTATTTTTTTCTATTCAAATTTAGTGGAATGTTTCAAACCAACAAGCTTCAGATTCAGCCCTATAGTAATGCTCAGGAAAAGAAAATGGCTCTAATATATGATTGGACCACTGAGATAAGGATGCACGATTCTCAAAGGAACTACAATAATTTTGTAGACTACATTTTGGCTCCATTGCATCAAGAAATTATAAATACTCCAATGCCTAGATTGCATATGTCATGTAGATTGCATTCAACTAGGAAAATAAATACAATTGGTTGATTGGTACTTAATGGAAGAATATACTATGCTAAGATTTTATGGATCAGGAGTAGAGCCATACAAACTTCCAATACATGTGACCAAAAGGGTTTTTCCATTGGAATATGTAAGGCAAATGTAAAGTACTAATGAACTACACTTTTCTGATCAACAAAGAAGACCTTATTTCCTTCTTTACCTTTTTTCATGTGGAGGGTTCACATTCAAGAGAAAAGAATTTAGTGTGGCACCTAATCTTTCATATTTTTTTAATTTTGATGTCATCTGCCATTGGTAGTATGGTCCATGTGACACCATTAAATCAATTATTGTGGCCAATACGAATTTTGCAAGTAGAATTAAACACAAAAGTAAACTCTTGCTTGAAAACTTGAGAAACAAGGATTCTTGGGATGAGGTCAAAATAGCAATGGAGAAAAGTGTTACTGAGAAAGGTATTTCTTTTCAACAATTGTTAGCAAAAATTATGGCATTGCATTGAAAGACAATCAGGAGGTACAATATTTTTTTATAAAAAATTGATAAACCATCTAGTAGAGTAAAAATTCCAAATTCTCTAGATAAGGAAGTTACAGCTAAAAATTGGTCACGATAAAAAATTATTGCCTTTTGGCCTATGAGGAAGGAGCTAGGTGATTCAAGAACTCTTACAAAGTATGGAGATAACAAAGACGATCATGAGTTTAGAAAATTGTGGAATATAGAGCATCTTGATGAACATGAAGATCAAGAAACTAATGATGAATCTAATGATGATAGAGAAACACAAAGCCATGTCAATTTGAAACCTGGTTTAAGTGAGGCCACAAAAGAATCATATACTTCAGGAGTAGCCATAATTGAAAAATTGGGTTATGAAGGTGGTCCTTTGGGGTCTCAAGGATAAGTCCCTTAGATGGTAAGATATGTAGAGCATAGAAAACCAGTTGATAAATCTAGCCTTAGGCTTGGAGCTGAAAAAGTAGACCAAGGGCATACAAGTACAACCGAAACAATTAAATTGGTTAGAGCTTCAAATCCTCATCCTCATGGTCAAATACAATCACAACTAGGACATGCCCATGGTGGAGAGTCTAGTGCAACTGGCACTGCTACTGGTGGTGATGGTATGGGTAGTAACTTACTAGTAGTGGTCAATAAAGGGCTACAACAAAAAAATACACACAAGAGGATAACAATACAAGATACCACACAAACACTAGGTGATCAAGGCATACAAAAGAGGCAAAGGATTTTGACAAGTCCAAGTCACACTACCAGTGAATCCACCACAAAGGAGTTATTTCCAAAAACTCCCCCACTACCAGTTAGTGTGGCTGCAACAACATCCTTTGCCATTCAAGCATTCCATTGTTCATGTGTCCCCAGGTTTTGATTACATTGAAGAGTTTAAAAATAAATAATAATTGTGTAAAAAAGAAAAGAAGCAATTGATGGAGAGTGTGTCTACTATAACTTCAAAGCCTACAACAACCATGGTATTACCCACATTTGACACAAATAAAAAAATCATGGAGTACACGATTGTTGTTCCCATAGTTTAAAATAAATGAGAAAATCAGATGGATTGATCTAAATTTTGGGTGAGCATTTTACAATTGGATTTTTTTGAACTCAAAAATACTAACAAAATTAATGTATCAAAGAAGAACAATGAATTGGTCTACACGTTATTGCTAAAATAGGATAGAGAGAAAAAAAGGTTGTAGACTCCAATAGAAAATTTATAGGTAGACTAATGTAGAAAGGGGTGGCAACCTCCTTACAATGTCAAATGACTGATCACCAAACAATCTTCAAAGACAAAGCACTTTAACCCTTCACTTTTCCAACATTTTCTTAAGCCTACCCTAGAAGCACTCGTAACCCAATTTTAGGCACTTTACTCCACATCTTCCCAAAAAAATAACCAAAAAAATGGATGATTCAAACACCCCTTATAGAGTTACAAAACATATCTTAGCCCCCCATATGACTCCCTTGGAGAAAATTAGAGGAAACTGACTTTTCCACCAATTTAGGCCTCCAAAAAGGTCAAATTTATAAAGGAACCCCTCCAAGATTTCAACCCCAAACTGAAATACATTGAAACAGTCTTGACTTATGCCTCAAAACAAAGGATTCACCAGGTCTTATGACCCCAAACACTTGGTTTGATCCCCTAATCAAAAACCCTCCTTGTAGCCTAGGAACCTAGGGTTTTAAAGTACCCTTACTGAAAATACATATTTCCAACCCCTCCAAGTGAACTGCTCAGAAACTTTAAGTTAGACCCCCTCAAGCTTTAGAAACTCTCACATTCCCTTTGGCAATGTTGCACCACCACTCTACAGGTTTGCACCCTCCTTTTCACCATGAAAGCACCCTTTCCTCAGGACAGTCACTCCTTCTTTCCCAAAATCTTCATGGAAACTCAATCCTAGGCTCTACCATCCTAAAATTATGTTATCATACCCCTTCCACTTAGATACAGTGGAAACAGACCATGGAATGGGCTCAATTCATCTTTTGAGGCCTCAAGACCCTTGAGAGGGCAAGACACCCAAAGGTAGGGAACTAGACCAAACTTACAACAGTTTTCCTTTTAAATAGTAAAAAAAAATGTATCACACATATATTTCTTCCTAGTGAAATATGCATATGCCTTCAAGGAGTTTGGTTGTAGAACGGATCTGTACTAGTAATAAATTACATGAAAAAACTACAAAAAACACAGAACTAGCTTAGGAACAGGGGTTTCTTATATAATCTTCTTTTAATCAATCACCAACCTCTTCCACAAAGGATTAAATAAATTTGTAATTTTTCCAACTTCAAACTACCTCTAAAACCAACCAACTTCCCTTAACCGCCTTTCAAACCTTAAAGACTCATTACATTCATAAATGGCAATTTTGACAACTTTTTAAATGTCAACGATTGCAATTTTTACATTCTCCAATTGAGTGACCTCCCAAGTCCTAAAGAAAATTAAAAATGGTCTGATTAGACCTTATTTAACATACTAATATGCTAGACTAAAAAAAAAAAAAACCTTACCTATGATAACCCTATCAACCTTGCCACTGACTAGCAAATTCCTCATTTTTTCATATTTTGAAACTTCCTCATTGCTTATTGATTAAAAGACTTTAAAATTGACCCCTTGGACCTTCAAGAATCCATTTTTTTTCATCACAAGGTGTAGGTTCCCCTACACCATGGACCTAGAAAATGAGAAAGAAAAGAGGAAAGCAACAGATAACAAGAGCAATGAATTAGAAAAAAGAATAAAAAAATCTGCCTCTACATCAACAAGAAAAGAGGATAAACAAAATGAGAGAGAAGTGAATGAATTGAAGAAAAGGTTAGATGAGAGCAACAAGAAATATGATGAGGAAAAATCCACTTCAAAAAAATTAAGACAAAGCATTGCGAAAGGAAATTCATAGTGGGAACAAAAATTGGAGAAAAAGAGAAAAATAAATGAAAGATTGGAGGCGAAGCTGATGGAAGCAAAAAATGAAATTAACTCTTGTCAAAATAAGTTATCTGCATTTTGTAGAGAAATAATGAGGCATATGAAACAAAAGATCTAGGATGAAATAAAGCATAGGATTGATCATTTATGTGACATGTTTCAATTGATTGATGCTATTAGACTACATTATAAGAAGCTCAACAAATATTTAGTGGACAACAAAAATGTGTTGGCATTAGAGAAATTTGTAAATCAAGTTCAACAAATAGTCTACAAAGCTAGTGAAAATGATTTGAAATAAAAAGGGATTACTAATTGGCTTTCTATCTCAATGATGTTGTCATCTATTATTCAAAAGTGTTTGAGAATGTGTGAAACAAAGGAATATGTGCATCTGGCTGCAAACAAGATGAAGAAGCTAGATGAAAAGGTAAGGAAATTCACAGATCTTGGTTTTCCAAAGGATTTTGACACAAATGAGCGATTCATTGGAAAGGATGCTTTTAGAAAGAAGACGGAGGGTGCAAGGAAGATTGATTTAGACCAATTTTATCATAACCTAGATGTGGTGAACTATTTGGATTCCATCAAACCATTGATAACCTTGAATGCAAAATTAACTGAATAATTCAAGATAGATTCCAATTTCAATCATGAATTGTTAACAAATCTTCTTCCACCACCTAAATAGTGGAAGTTGCTAGAAAAGGTGATACAGTGATTTGATATTTGATAATATGAGTTTCCAAGTTCCAACTCAGCTCTATGCAGAGTTATCTTTGAGAAATATTTTGCATTTCCAATGCCTCTATGTATTCCTTCATGTGAAAATTAGTAAAAAAACTCAAATTTAGTAATGTGTTGATGTTCAATTATCTGAATTTCTTAATTTATCATTTGAAGAAAAAGTATGGTTTCAACTACTAGATACACATTAAATGATTGTTGATTTTCATTGTTGTATATGCTACTATTTTTAATATGTTATTAAGCATTTAGTTGAGTGATGAATCACTAAGTACATGTTTAATTTTTAACACAATTAAAATATGAAATTATTAATAATATGTTAATTTAGTCAAACAAACCTATAATTCCATCAAAGCATTTTAATTAATTCTTTGAATTAAAGCAAAGACAAAATCATAAATTCAACCAAAATGATTGAAGAACAATAGAAGGATCCTTGATCATTTTATTAATAATTCATATGACAAAATATAGGAGGAGAGAATCTATTCCAAAATATGCATTTTCTCATTCAAATTCCATCACTACTATAAAACCGTTATGCTTATTACAGACTTGAATTCATACCTAAGAGTCGACACTATCTCTATTTCTTTGTGCTTGAATTATAAAATTCTCTTACATGAGTTCAAAATCTCTTTCAACCAAAGACCTATGCAATTGGCCTTGAATTACCTTTTATAAGAACAAGGGAGCAAACAAGCTATAGGCTAAATTACACATTTAGTCACATTTACATTTTACATACATTTGAATTTCAATTTTAGAATTTCCCCAAAGGTAGTTACATTTGCATTTTCAAATACAAGGGAGAATTTAGTATGAGAAAAAAGACATTTCCATTTGCTGGTGAATATTCTCTTGCCTTCCAAAAGGCTCCTTTAGTCAGTGCAAAGCAATCTTTTTCACGAACAAACACTGTAGTCCACATGTTTTAAAAACTTGTATAAGAAAAATATAAATTGAAAGAGAGAATATACCAAAGTAATTCCACATCTACAATCCTTGTCACCACATTTGAAATTGAGAAAGTGCAATATTTGAACATTGATATATCCAAGGCCTAATTTGTACACATTCCAGGCCATGTATTGCACTTCCTTGCTGGACTTTTTTATTACATACCACCAACCAAATTTTTTGTCACCCACTCCCACTTGCAGCAATTTATATGTCCAATATGTCAATATAGTTGGACTTCCATAATTCAAACTCCTCTATAAGCCAGTCGAATCCCATGATATTGTCTACCTTTTTTCTATATGGGCTATACTTGACTTCCACCTGATTTTTCTCCTTATCAAAATCTTCAAGGAAAGCCCCTATATGCATGAGCCTGTCCATATTGTTCCTCAACTTAACCAAATCCATTTCATCACATATTGTTTTGGCTTGGGAAGTTATCACTTGAGCTTCCTAGTCTTTCCACTCTTGCAAGGACTTAACTTTACGCTTCTCATTTAGAATTCCTGGAAGAAGACCAAAATTCAAATCATCAAAATTCTTAACCAATTCTCTAATCTTCACCTCTAAAGACTCAATCAACCCTTGAGAACCATTTATATTTGTTACAAATCTTGTGGATTGAAGTATCTTTGGAGGCTTATCTACATCACGAGAGGATGCAAGAGCCATATCCCTCAACATTTGAGCCCTTGGAATCCATTTATCCATTAAAGGAATAGAAATTTATTTATCTCTATCAAGGTTCTTAATGGAATCAAACATCAAGGAATAATTAGCATGAGTATCAATTAATCTTTTCTCTATCCCCTTATTCAAGTGGTCAAGAACTATTGTCACAATCTTCATATTATTCAAATGAACAAGATCATCCATCCTATCTTCATAAGTCTTGAGATTTTACATCAGCTCCTCCTTGGTAACTTTCTCAAATTGAGGGACATCTAATGATTCAAGAGCTGATTGTGTCATTTATACATCTTCAGATTTAATGGGGGTAGTCTCCTAATGATTTTGAGGAGGTGAAATAATTGGGGAAGGAGGAGGAAATATTGCAGCATGTGAGGTACCAGGTTGCAATGCTTAGAATTTTTATTTCCATAGAGCCATTTGAGTTTTCATTTGAGCCATCTTTTGTTGGCTCGAGTTGTACTCAACAACCACCTCATTATATTTGGTTCTAAAACTATCCCTTTCCTCCATTAATGACTCAACTATGGCTTTGGTGAATTGTGCCACATTAACATTCATGGTTGATACCTCCAAGGCAGATGTATCTAAAACTATTTTTATGATTAATCCTCCTCTTACACATGGGGCAGGTTCTGCAACTTCAAGCTTTTTAGTGGTTGGGGCTAAAACCCAAATAGAAAGAATGTCCCACTGCTGACTAAAAGTTGGCCCTATAAATCCAGTGACTTCTTCTTCACTATTAAAAATGGGAGCATCTTGTCTTCTCACAGTGTCTAAAGAAATTGTTGATGCTAAGTCCCATTCTAGGAGTAATAACACTCCACTCTTTCTCACCAATGCCCTATCCTCTTCTGTAGAAATGTTCGAATACTTGGCCCTCATTTCATCTTGGATCTCAGCTTCAACAACCACTTGGGGCTTCTTGGGGCTCTCACTTTTCCTTGTTTGCACCAATGTTGCATACTCATCCTTCATTTCTCTCCATACATATTCTTTGAAAGCTTGTGTCTTGGAAAATTGATCATCTTCCATAAAGCTTTCATAGGCTTGGAATCTGACATCCTCAAAGTTATTTATTCCACTTGGGTCAGATTTTCTCAACCTAAGGCTCAAATTCTATGATATTATTTCCCCTTGAGGAGATGGCATCCCTTGCATTATTTTCTCATCAGTTATAGTAATTTCATCATTTGACTCCTCTGTAAGATAGTCAAGTACAATAGAAATTTCAACCTTTTGCTTATTTATTGATGGGCATGGCTCCCTTAGAGGGGATGATTCTCTAATTAGAGAATCCAATTCAATTATTTCAGGGGAAAAATAATTCTACGGTGAAAATAGAGGTAGTTGTTGATGTGGTGAATGCACTTTTGACTCCTTATTATGCCCTTCCTCCTTGAATGTATGTGAACCTTCTTGGAAGTTTGTACAAATGACTCTCACTTTGTCATAGGGTCCTTTCCCTTATCTTGCATTACTTTTATCTCCTTTAATCTTGCCACTACTTTTTCAAAATTCTATATCATAGCTTCAATCTTTAAAATTGGGTCACTAATATCTAACAAAACTTTAAAATTAGGCTCCTTAACCTTAATTTCTCTTTCCAATTTTGCAAAAACACCCAACTTCTCCATTCTATCAATTTTGACATTAGGATTAAAAAATATTTCTAATGAGGTCATCAAGCATAGTGTGGGTGTGAACATACCGACCTCCATTATTTATCTTCATTAACCAAACTATGAATCCCTCGAGGTCATATGTCCTATATGCCTAGATCTTCATATTGTAATGACTAAGATAGTGCTCCAAAATATTTCTCCATCCATGTGTAATCATAAAAAATTCAGCAAACATAGTGTATGTAGGGAAGAAAGTTCCCTTTCGCTTCTCATCCAAGAAGATACCATTTACATTCCCTTGTTGCTACATCACCTCCAAAAACCAAATCCTCAGAGGCACTTCCCCAGAGTATGTGGGGTGTCAATTATGTGCCAAATACCCTTAGAACTATACAATTTTTATAAGGGATTGCATCCCCCTAGTTGTGAGCAATATTCAAATCAGGCCTCCTTTCGGCTGGCCTCAAAAAATCATGTAACTCCTTGGGGATCCTAGGTACATCCACCATTAGATCTTGTATCAATTTGGTGGAAAAAATATTTGTAGTAGTCACATAGTTAGTCTTTTGTTCATTCATATCCAATATAGGGGTCCATGACTACACCGACGTCTCAATACCATCCACAAACCTTTTATGTTCCATCTCCAGACCAAAATAGTCTGCACCTTTGAAAAGAAACATATGCATAAAGAGTGAAAGCCACCAAAATCTGACACCAAGTTACCCACCCTTCAAGGCCACCAATCCTTTGTGAATTTCCTTTTCTATATAGGTGGAAAAATCATATAAGGTGTTTATGTTAAGGTGTTGGATACTTGCAACCATATACATATGAGCCATTGGCATGCTAGAGCCAGGATCAAACCCTAGAATTTGGCAAAGGGAGTAAAAGGTTTTCTAAAAATATGGTTGGAAATACTTAAAGTGAGGGGCTCAACATTAGAGGGTCCCAAAGTAATCTTTCTTTTGTAGATTCCCTTCCCTACCGATATCAGAAAATTGGTCAACACTGACACCCTGATGTTGTGTTTTACCCTTTTGTATTCCTCCCTCAACATCTGCTCATCAATATTAACCATGTCATTGCCGCAAATGTTCAACTTGAACACATATGAAACTTCTTCCTTACTAACCCATACCATATTTTATCCATCATGAGATCTAACAACCCTAACCAGAGGGTCATAGTTCACAACAATTGCTTTGAGAATATAAACATCTATGAACATGTTGGGTACAACCAATTTACCCATGTCCAACCTCCAAGGGTTGCAGAAGGGGATACCCACATTCCTATTTCCAAACCATCCTTGGAAAAGACTCCATCCGAAGTTTAATAGGGTAGCATCTTTAATTGTACAATAATAATCAATGATGCCAAATTTAGTTCTAGGGCCAAAGTACATACGTTGTCCATTTCATTTATCAGAGGTTGAAGATACCAATTGTTCAATTATGTCCTGTGACAGAGGTCTCACAACAAGCTTCAACTCGGAAGATTGGTATTTTGATGCAGATGCTTTGAATTTGGGTGCCATAGTAATTGAGTTTGTGCAAACTAGGGTTTACTACTCAGAAAATTACAAGCTTACAACTAGGGTATGGGATGATGCAAGGTAATAAGAGGACTAAATAGGCTAATCATTCAAATTGAGCATCAAACCTTAAAATAAATACAACGAAACTAAAAAACCTAATGACAAAACGATAGAACAAGAACTTACAACAAAGTTTTAAACAACTAAGAAGCAGGATAGCAATTTTACTTACTATTTTTGTGGATGCTTGAAAACCCTAATTCTTATCGTTGAATGAGCTTGAAAATTTCAGCGAGAACTCCTTAGACACGTTAAATACTTTAAAGCAATTTTTATGGATTTAAAAAATACCAATTGGCAATTTGGTAGCTCTGCATCATATTCACCATTATGGTTAGCTCATGCAAACCAAAATGGCTTATATGACTCATTTGCCCTCAATCTTGAACTTTGAATTTTAACCGTCGATCTCGTAGTGAGATAGCCCAACAAACAGCTTAGATTTGGTCAAATAAGATTGAAAATCTGACTAAAAATGGTTGTCGCCATTAACCAATCAGAAAATTCCATGTGGATTTATCTCCGTGTCACTCCACAGTTCACGGGCTCCACCATCTCCACAAGCATTGAAACGATCTACATGTCAACCTCCCTGTTTCCCCTTTGGGTTTCAATCATGTGCATCTTACGACAATGGGGAGGTGGGGAATGAATGATATTTTTTTGTTAGAAACCATAGTAACTGTTGATTTGAACACCTTTAGTCATTGGTACCTTTGAGTAGTGGTAGGACCCGCCAAAAGAGTAGCCAGGTGTCGCCTGCCCGCTATACCGCTGGATGCTTAACTTTATTAATTTAATCTCATGGGATGGAGGGGAACCAATGGAAAGTAGTCAATGTGACCCACCAAGCATAAAAAATGATTTTAATAAGTATGTGCACTTATTACATGACTTAAAAGGGGCAACTTTCCTAGGTTTATAACATGAACAATATTGAGTGAATATTAAAACCCAAACTTAGGGAAAGAACAAGAATTAAAGAATTTATGACTTGCGTAAGATAAGGCAAGATTTATAATGATTCTATGGGTAGAAATTGGGAACACTAGGCTCAAGGGGCTAGTGATTAAATAGACACAAAGGCTTAAGATATGACTTAAGAGACTGGAAAGGAGTAAAACCCTGTAAACTTTAAATTAGATTATTATAATGTAGGTAAAAGGAAAAGGTACCTAAGGTTTTTTAGAGGGTTTAGAACACACATAAACCCTAGAACATAAGAATGACTAGAACCCTAAGCCTTATGACACTTTCCAAATCAATAGAATACCTAGATCAGAAAGACAACCAGATTTAAGCATCTTTTGGGATGCCTACTGTAAGCTATTTGATAACACATATAGGATATTAGAAAATGTTGTAATTTTTCTCTATAATAAAAAATTATGACTCAAATACTTAAGTGTATTTCTTTAATTTTGAATATAATATCAACCTATCTTGCTCTCCAGTATTGTATTCACTATCTTTTCACTCAAAATAATCAATGTTTCTTTATAAGTTATGGATGTTGAACTGTTAGCTTTAATTCAAGGAATGGATTAATATTCCTTTCAGTTATTTATCAAAGATTGTGTGAATGGAAATGCAATAGGAAATTATAAGTAGTGTGATAAGCGTTGTTCTTTAAAAATGATGTAAAATCACATATCAAATTCAATACCATGGAATACAATATAAAATATAAAATATCACAATTTCATGGAATACAATATAAAATATCATCAACTACAGCTTGGAATATGATTCATGAAGTGTAATGATTCACAATTTCATGGAATACAATATAAAATACCATCAAATATAGTTTGTAAAATGATTCATTAAGTTCAGTATAAATACCTAAAATTTGCTAATTCACTCCCATTTCCCAAATGGAGTCAGGGTCTTGTAACTGATGTTCAGCTTGAGATAAAGTAAAAGGGTCATCTTGATTCTAAGTGTGGTCTTCATTTTCTTCAACCTATGTCTCAAATTCAACATTCATTGTCACTATCATTTGTCTCACTTCCACTGATAGTGCCACCAGTACCAGCATTTGGAATTGGAGTGTTGCACAACCCTCTTCTTTTGCATATGGACCTCCAGATTGTGAGTTCCCTTTAAAAAGGATTTTTTTGTGACATTATATGCAGTTCCTTTCATCCTCAAGTGATTTTACAAATTATTACCTAGTTTGTTTCTTAACTTTGATTTCAAAAATTCCAATGAACTAAAAACTCTCTCATCCTCCACCGACCCCAATATCATTATTTGACATAAATCAACAAGTTTGAAATATTCTGATATCAAACCACGTAATATTTCACTCTGACCTAAGTTTCTCCAAACCTTTTTTATTGATCCTAGTTCAAAGGCCTTCTCCATGCCCATGGAATCATACTGGTCCATAACACTTCTTGCAAAATTCTTACATTATTTTCTAATCTTATCTTCATTTAAAATTCTTTCTATTGTCCACTGATTGCATGTTACACTTTTCAAAAATTGTTCAATCAAGATAATTACTTTATCATGAAAATATTTTGGGCTATCTCGATTTACCCAAAATTGAGGATACATAATACCCATGGCTTAAAGTATTTCATGTTGAGGGAACCTTTCATAAATCTTTGAGGAAAGACATTTTGCATTTTCCTTCAAATTATCACTAATAGATTTAACAATGTTGTTAAAATATTCCTTTCTAATAGGTACTTCTCTGATAGAGCATCTAGATGTCTTACAATAGTACATTGGTATCTCATATCTATGTACACAGATACATAAATTCCTGTTTGCATTAAACTGTAAATAATTATCAAGCTTACTCAAATCAGTAATTTTCTGCCACATGAAATAATTTGGGCTTTCTTCTATTAGATCTAGATATAGATGATCGAGGGCCATGCATGTATGTTCATAAATATACATAGTTTTGTCTTGGGATTTTTTCACAATATTTTTGATTTCATCCAGCATGGGGAGAAGACTAGCTAAAGTCATGAGTGTCTCTATATCACTTAACCTATGTAAGAGGTCAAGAGCTTTGTCTACTATGTTGCGATGCTCATACATTACTCCAATCAATGATTGATATTCTGAAAGACCTCGTTGCACTAGTCCATGCAGGGAGATCCATCTGGTATCAACATCCTTGAGAAGCTTGTTTCCTCCTGTTATTCCATCAGCAAAATTTTGAAATTCCGTGAAACATTTGGGACTTCGACAGAAGTATGCATAAAGTTCACGGACTAGATTTTCTACTTTTGATATTGTAGGAAACTTGCTTACAATTTTGAATGTTAAATTCATTCTATGGGCCATGTAGTGAATTCCAAGCATGTATGGTGGACAATTAGTTTGTAACTTTGTGCAAACACCACTCCTTTGACCTTGCATCATTGCACCTCCATCAACTCCTACACATAACAACTTTTTGGCAATTGTCAACTCATCCATACCTACAATTTCATTCAAATATTTCTTGACTAGTTCAAATAGATTTTGCGATGTTGAACTATCCTTCATTTTATGAACATAGAGAATATGAGCTTGCCAGACATGTTGTTTTATAGTATGCACATACATATAGACCCAAGAAGTATTATATACCATAGTAACTTCATCTAAAGATAATGCAATGAAGTTTGAATCTTTTTCTTTCTCCTTTAATTCTTGCTTTTCCACTACAACAAGATAGTTTGCCCATTATCATCTAGCATTTACTAACCAATGTGAGCTAGGAAAGTGAGGAACACCCAAAAAGAATAATAAATTAAAATATCCTGGGTAGTCTGTCATAGGACGCCCCCTGGAAAAATATGAATAACAACACTCATTTGAACAATTTTTGACAGATGTGATCCTTCCATTGCTTTTCCAAATTGAGCCTCAATTGTACCTTGACATGCAACAAGCTTCAAAATTATTTTCTTATGATCTTCATATTCTGTGGCATACTTAACATAAAGACATTCTTCCTTTGATTCCCATCGTACGATTGATTGTTCCTTTCTGTCTATGATTTTTTTTTCATAAACTTTACTGATATTCTTTTCTATAGTGTCAAGCTTTAGCTGCATCTTCTTGTCTCTTTTACATTTCCAACTACAAATCATACACATGCATTATGTTGCAGTTTAAACTTTGTTCGCTTTCCCCACTTGTACAATGAATGGGTACTTTGGCAACCAACCAAGTTGAAAATTCCTTGTCATTTCCCACTCGCGCCACACTTTTGATTTTCCTATTCTTTTCTTGCTACCAACATCATCCTAATCCAAGTCAAGTATCTCATTCTGGCTAGCCAGGGTATCCCTTGGAGCATCTTTTGCAATATTTCCACCCTCATTTAACTCATTTAACTCAATAAAAATCTTACCTTGACATTTCGGTGGTGGTTAGGTATTGTGAATTCCTTCTTCATTAATATTTGGTGGAAGAGTTGATGATGTAGCTCCATATTGATTTGATGGATCAGAAGCATTGCCAATTCTAAAGTAAGACTATATGGTACCTCTACATTTTGGGAATTTTGATGGCCTCCTAGTCCCTTCACCACCTTGAGGATTCTTACCCTTGTTGCTCGACATATTGATCTCTCACTTTGAATAAAAGTTGGAAAAAATGTCTTCTTATTTAAGAAGGACAGAGAATATAGATCCCATTCTGTACTCAATATCATATTTAAGATTGAAGCAAGAATGGAAAAGAGATAAATAAATCTTATAACACTATGAAGAAATGATCACTCACCTTTAAGTTTAGGTTTTCACTGACTTGCTATTTGTTAATGTAGGAATGTTTGTGTTGTAAGTTTGTGACTTGCCTATGATCAACTTCAAGGTTCCAAGTCCAACTTTTGAATCAAGAACTGAAAAAGATGTGTAAGAATAAATGACAACTTCGATTATATTTATATCAATCCATATTTGGAAAATTTCGAGGGATTTTTAAATGTATATTAATTTTTTTGTGAATCTCGCATGTTTATACAACAATATGTTGTAATTTTCAAGGTGATTATGGCCCTACGATTAGCATGGAGGTGTCATGTAATGTCCCTCCATGATTCCCCCTTTCTTGATGTTGGATAAATGTTGTTTTGATTAATTAACATATTAAATAAATTATTAAATTAAATGGGCACTTGGATGATTAAACATAAATATATTTATTAAAAAATCAAATTTTATAACAAATTTAAAAGTGAAATGAAATGCTAAAATAAAATAAATATTAGAATGGAATGTTGCAATTAACTAATAGTTAAGACAATTAAAAAAGAAAAATATTGTCTCAGAGCACATGTGTGACTTTGAATTGTTTGTAGAATAGAAACTTTTTGTTTTGTGAGATTTTTATTTGATTTTTGTTTCAAAAAATTAGACAGTTTTCCTAGGGTAAATAATGATTATTTTGAAGAAATATGGATTATGGATTATTATTGATTTTTGGGTTTGTGAAAAGAAAACTTGGCCTGCAAGAAAATTCCTACAGAATAATTGATGTGTGTTGATTTTTTTTAGAAAAAAAAGGGATTGGGAAAATTATTGAAGAATTGATTAAGGATTTCGAAGAAGTGGTGGTGGTTGTAGAAGATTGACCTCGACATCAAACCTCTAGCAAAATGAAGAGATTGGATCCAAATTCCAACGTTTTCCATTTCTGTATAGAAAATGAATGCTTGATCGAGTGTTGTTGCTTGGAAACGTGTAATTATCTACTCTATTTTCATAGTGAAATGAATAAGATTATGTGTTTGTTTATATGTGTATTCTACAATTATTGTGATCTAGAAATTTTTAAAATCCATTTTTTTTTACAGCTAGAGGCATTTGCTTGAAAGTTTCTTAAACCAATTCAATGAACCCTGTTGCGTGCCTCCTCCTCGCTACTTTCAATGCCTTGGAGTCTTGGACTGTGGTTTCATTTCATTCAACTATTGTTTGGTGTGATTTAATCATAGGTGTTTTATTTATATTCTTTATTTACATTGTTGTTACTTAACTTCAACCGATTGATGTTATTACGTATGGCAATCTCATGTTTGATCTATGATTTTAAACTCCTAGTGAATGGCCTTTGGCTTGGTTGTGTGTCTCCTCCTTGTGTGTCGCTCCTACACCTACTATGATACTACATAATCTGAGACTTTCTATGTTTCAATATCATATTGATGGTCATGTTTTGGACTACCTATTTAATTGTTCCTGTTGTTTAGTTCGATCTGATGGTGGAAACAAATAATGGTCATTGTGTCTCTCTTCTTGCTTGTCTGCATCCGATTACCATTAGTCTAATTACATATAAATGTCTTAGTCTCTTTAATCTGTAGAGTTCTTAACATTCGACTTCATGCAATTTGTTGAATCTTCTTTGGGTAGGCATTTGATTATATCATGCCATTGGATGTTTGAGATGTGACTTTGAATTTTTGGGTGACAATTTGCATGCTTCATTATTCTGAGTATTCTCATTGATTAGGGCTATTGAAATTACCTCATCCTGTAAGAATCATTTTCCTGTATGCTTTGATGAGTGGCCATTGTGTTGTTTTATAACCTCTCTTTTGGCTTGTGCTAGTGTTTATTATGGTATTGTGGCTTTGAAGAATGAGGCATTCTTCCTTTGTGCATACCACCTGCAACAATAAGTAAATGTCTTGAATCTTGAGAATACCCTATCACCTCAGCTGCCAAGCTTATTTCTCCATATTTTCTTAGATCTCTTATGTTTGTGACTATGATGTTTCCCTATACCGAAAACATGTACCATTTTCTAGCGTTCGATCCAACTGCATTAGGGTATCTTTTTAATTCCTCTAGCTTTCATCAATCTTCTTACCATTTGAACCACACCACATCTGGCTGCTCTGTTTTGCTTAGTGTTTGGTCTACATTTTAATTCGATGCTTACTCTTTGTATTTGGAATTTGTGGATCATACAAATACCGTGACTTCATATGGTTGGCATTCGATGCTTAACATTGCATTTTCCTTTTGTTTATATTTGGTATTGAATGTATTTAATTTCATTTTGATAGCTTTAGTCTTGGTGTGCCATTCACTGTTTAGTGATGCAATTTATTTCGATGAGTATATGGCATGACCTGCATTCAATTTTTAAACATATAAAAGTGAATCATGTACCCTATAGGATCCTTTGCAAACCTGTCCATCAATCATAATCTTGTATGTTCTAGAGTGTATGCAAATTAGCTTTAGTTCTATTTAAACACACTGACTATATGTTTAGTTGTCATTTATCTATTAAGATAGATATTTTAAATAATTGTATAATATATATATATATATATATATGGAGATAATAACCTTATGTTACCTTATTTATTATAGAGATATAGTTTTAGTTTCTTTTATATATATATGAGTGTATGAAAAAATGTATATAAATAAGTATACATCATATTAGAAGTTGAATTATTACTATATTTCAAACAACTTTCTATTTATAATATATATTTATATATGTAATGGTGTATATATTAAGGTTTTAGGAAAAAGCATTTTTATTTCTATGTGGATACAATAGAATATGTTAGATAAGGGAATTAAGAAATCATATAAGGAAAAAATGATTTATTCGTATTTAAATAATTGAAAGATTTGTTTATATGAGGAAATTAGATTATCTTTTGTTATGTTGAACTCTTGATAATTATGTAATGGTTGAATTATAAATCCAACATATATTTCATGGTTACATTATTGGATTTGTTACTTGTATGAAGTAGTATGTTTGATTATTGGAAATTGGGGTAAGAATGGTTATTGTTCAAAAGTAGAAGTCTTTTGTGTAAAGTGGCTAATGGTAGCCTTCCAGAGGTCTAGGAGGGAATAGTTTTGTAAGTTTGGTTTTTTAATTATCTCATTTTGAAAATGGTTGGTATTGTTGTTTAAGTTGTGTGCAAGAAGGTCAATTCCTTGCACCGTGTATAACTTTATGTGATTGTGATTTTTGTGCAAGATGGTCCATGCCTTGCATTGTTTATACTCTCTTGTGATTGGGATATGTGAGCAAGATGGTAAATTCCTTGCTCGATTTATAGGGTTTATTGGTTGCAAGTAGGGAGAGTGGCTCTCAATGGGGGTCAAAACTCAAAGTGGTGTCCAGGGTAGCTCATTGGGAGTTTCTTAATTCAATGATAACCTAATTAATGAATTAAGTGGTTAGATATTTTTCATGTTAATCAAGATAATGGATTTCCTCACTCAGCTCAAGTGCTCGTTTAGGCCTGAGATGAGATGAGAAGGCCTAAAATGACATGATCAATTGTCTTTTCCTCATGAAAGTATGTTGATTTCACATGATTTTGTATGGGGGCTGGGGATCAGTAGAGGCTGCTAGGGTAACCCAGGCTGGGGGCCAAGGCCTAGGAAGATCTACCAGGGTAACCCATAGCAAGCTATGTGATGAAACTCTTCCCTATTGTAGTCTAGCATTCCCTAGTTATGTTTTCCCTTATGTTGTGTGTGTTCCTCTGGAAGCAATGTTTGTCTTATGTGATGTTCATGTTGTTTTGTGTTGTGCTAGAGTTATTTTTAGCCTTGTTATGTTAACCTTTTGTCCTCTTGATTGTTTACTTGTAGTGGGACCCTATGTTATCTCCTAGCACAAGGGGTAGACTTGAGGGTTCCACATGGTTGAGAGGTTTGTGCTTTTTTCTCCATTAGGTTTCCCTTGTTGTTGTTTCTTGTGCGTGAAGGAGGAACCTCATGTAATAGATTCAAGTTTTTTTTCTAGTTTGGGGAGATAGTTTCCTTGTACCTATATTGGACTTGTATATTAGATGTAACATGTATTGTAATATTGATGTATACTTCCCAATTGTATTCTGGGAAGTGTTATTGTAACCAATGTAATGATGTAATGGTGTAGTCACGATAGGAGGGTCCTTGAGGATAAATATCCAAACCGTGTAGCAAGAGTTACACAATGGAAGCAACACAAAATATGGAGGAAAATGCAGATTAAAACATTCTTATTGTAATAAATTTTGATTACATACAATCGGCCACATCCGAGCTTACAAATTTGGCTAACAAGCTTGATATAACATGCTCAAAATACAATATTCCTATATGCTCCTTAATGCGAGCTAAAATATTACATATCAAATCTCAAATCTACATAATCTACTTCCTAATGATCAGTTATAATGATTTATATCACATCCAGGGTTCTAGAATCATCCACGTCAACCAAAGATCATTACAATCTCCAATGAAGAAAATGTAATGTGTGCATGCAATAGGTGGGCCTTCAATTTGAATTTATCCTCGGTGGGTGCAAATGATGAAGTGTGGACCTAGAATCAAGGTCGAGGACACTCCATGGAACAATTCAAATCACATCTCAAGGATTCACAATAGATCAAACTAGCTATTAGGCTTGAAACCATTTTGGTGTCGGTTCAGGAAACTCACTTAATCTGAAAGCGATAACTTGTCGGAAAAAGATCCAATCATGCTCAAATCTTGGAATATGGAAAATGAACATTTCCACAATGAAAACATAGATCCACATGATCTAGTGAGAAAATATGATGAAATACCAAATCTACCAACTTGAACTAGAAAAGAACAAGAACAAAATTGAAAGAAAATATTTTTTGGTTGATGCAGGATTGCAAAGAACCAAGGATGCTCCTGCATCAGACATCCGGGGTTATTTGAAAAGTGATTCCCTCACTTTTCTAGGGCTAAAGAAAAAACAATACGGTCTACCTCAGCCCGAGAAATCCAAGAAGAATGCTCCATCGGTCTGCCTTTCCACTTCACAAGATATTCTTTGTATTGTCTTCCACGCATTTTCCTCCCATCTCTGATATCCAAAATCTCTTCTATCTCATCTGGTTGTTGTTTAGGAAGTTGTCTCTCCAATTTTTTTACTGTTTTCACTAAATTTTTACTCATGGTATTGATGTATATTTGCAATGTTGAATATAGGTTATATACTCATGCCATCCAATAACTCTACTTCATATGCATTTCCTGAATCAAACTTCTTCAAAATATTATAGGGTCCAAACTTCCTCGTCTTGAGCTTATTATATGTGCCAACTAGAAATATTTCCTTCCTCAAGTACACCATCACTTCATCTCCAACTTCTAACTCCTTGTCTCCTCTTTTCATCTGCTCGCTCCTTATACTTTTGATTCATATCTTCCAATTGTTGTTTTACTTGAGTATGCACCTTCTTTATATGTTCTACAAATTCCTCTAGTTCTGCACTCCTTTTATCTTCCTTGTTGATGTCTCACAACTTTGATATACCTCTAGGGTGAACTCCAGTAACAATCTCAAGAGGTGTCTTTCCTGTACTCTTGTTCACTAAATTATTGTAACAAAACTTTGCTTGTGCAAGGACTAAATCCAAACTTCTGGTCTTCTCCCCAACCAAACATCTCAACAAATTCCCCAAACCCATTTTTACTACATTTATCTGTCCATCAATTTGTAGGTGAAAAGTAAATCTAAACTTTAAATCCATCTTTAACTTCTTCCAAAGTGTCCTCCAAAAGTAACCAACAAACTTTGTATCTCTATCTAAAATAATACTCCTAGGTAATCCATGCAATCTGACTACTTCCTTGAAAAACAAGTCTTCTACATGTACTGCATCTATTGTCTTCTTACAAAATATGAAATGTGCCATTTTGGAAAATCTGTCCACCACCACAAATATAGAATCATTACCTCTTTGTGTCTTCGATAGACCAAGTATGAAATCAATGTTGATATCCTCCCAAGGTCTCTCTGAAACTATCAAAGGTTTATACAATCCAACATTCTGACTACTCCCTTTTGCAGCTTGAAAAAATCTACAACTCTGCTCAAATTTCCTAACATCCTTATATATTTGTGGCCAAAATTAATTCTCACTTACCATGCTATTTTCTTATCAATTCCAAAGTGTCCTACCAATCCTCCACTATGTTTTTCTTTCACCAAGCTATCCCTCATTGAACTTTGGGGTATACACAACTTATTCCCTCTGAACAACATATCCTCCTGAATGAAATAATGCAACCAAGGAATTCTATCCTCCAAGACTGATTCTTTACAAGCTCTCCCAGGTTCTGCAAAATTTGGGTCTTCCTCGTACAAGTTCTTCAATTCATTAAAGCCTAATACCTCCACTCTCATATCTGCCAATAAATTTCTTCTCCTACTCAAAGCATCAACAAATCTATTCGAATTTCCACTCCTATGTTTCAAAACAAAAGAATAACTCTGCAAGAATTCCACCCATCTCATGTGTCTCTTATTCAACTTACCTTGACTATTCAAATACTACAACGCCTGATGATATATATACAACACAAATTCCTTAGGAAACAAGTAATGTCTCCAATTCTTCAAGGCTTGAACTATGGCATAAAAATCTTGGTCATACACTGAATACCTTCTCCTAGCATCATTCAATTTCTCACTAAAATAAGCTACTGGTCTTCCTTCTTAATACTACTCCAATTGCATTTCCACTTGCATCACAATCTACCTGAAATACCTTATTAAATTATGGTAACGCCAACACAAGTTGCTCAGTCACCTTTTGTTTCAACAACTCAAAACTCCGGTCCACTCTATATGTCCACTTAAAATATTTTTTATCTCCTCTCATTGTTTCTTCGATAGGACTGCAAATAGAACTAAAATTCCTAATGAAATTTCAGTAGAAACTAGCCAATCCATGAAATGATCTTACATATCCAATGCTTTCTAGTGTAGGCCATTCAAAAAATTCTCTTACCTTCTCAAGATTCATCTCCAATCCATCAGTAGACATCACAAATCCCAGATATACCAATTCTTTCTTCATGAAACTACACTTCTTAATGTTTATCAGCAATTACTCTTTTCTCAACCTCTACAAAACTTGTCTTATATGCAACAAATGTTCTTCTCTAGTCTTACTGAAAATCAAGATGTCATCCAAATAGACAATCACAAACTTACCCAAGAATTTCTTCAGTACCTCATTCATCAACCTCTTGAAAGTACTTGGTGCATTTTTTAGTCCAAAAGGCATCACCAACCACTCATACAATCCTTCATTTTTCTTGAATGTTGTCTTCCACTCATCCCCTTCTCTGATTCTGATATGATGATATCCACTCTTCAAATCTATCTTTGTAAAGTATTTAGCTCCACTTAAATAATGCATAATGTCATACATACGAGGCAAAGGAAATCTATACTTCACTATGATTTTTTTTATGGATCTAGATTCTGTACACATCCTCCATTATTCATCCTTCTTAGGTGCAAGAACAATAGGTACTGCACAAGGACTTAAGCTTTCTCTGATCAAACCCTTCCTCAACAACTCTCACATTTCTATTCAATTCTTCATTTTCTATTGGTGCCATCTGGTGTACTGCTTTATTAGGAAAACTAGCTCTAGGAATTAGATCCATGCAATGACTAATACTCCTCACAGGTGGCAATCCATCAGGTAGATTATATAAAATGATAGCTTCATATTCTTCCAACAACTCCTTTATCTTCTTTGGTTGTTCTTCTACATGCTTCAAGTCTTCAGCCTTCTTAGGAACTAAGGCATAGCACATGTTCCCATGTCTTAGTCCATCCAAGAATCTCCTTCCATCAACCAAAAAAATTCTAGCACTTGTGAATACCTCCATTTTAGGAACATCCTCCAAGGGCAACAAAGTCTGCTTCATCCCATTAGCAACAATGGTATATGTGTTCTTCTTTCCATTATGAATATCTTGTCTATACTACCAAGGCCTTCCCAACAAAACATGGCATACATCCATAGGCATGATATCACACAAAACATCATCATGATAATTTCATATCTTCAATTTCACCAAATGATGTTCACTTACTAGTATCTTATGCTCATCTTGAATCCATGCTATCTGATAAGGATTCAGGTTTTTCAATCTTTCTAGCTTCAATTTGGTCACCATTTCTTCAAAAATTAGGTTCTCAGAGCTTCCACTATTAATAATCACTCTGTAACATTTACCAACTACCTTGCATCTAGTTTGAAACAAATTCTTTCTTTGCAATAGTTCCTGCTTCATCTCACTTTGACACAATACTCTTTTGTTCACCAACACTTATCCCTCTTCCAATTTATTAGATGATCCGACATGATCCTCCTCAGCAAAGGTTGCTCTTCTACTATTCTTTTTCTTTCTACTTGTCTCTCCCTAATTACGTTCAAATTCTCTATGTCCTTCTGCATCACACTTAAAACAAGTTCCCCTGAATACTCTTTTCTCCTATCCTCTATCATCTTTTCTATAACCCTCATTCTGGTAAACACCATATCCTCCTCTTTGGTAAGAGTTTCCATCATCTCTATGATACAGATTATCATTCTTATAGACTTCCTTATCTTTATTCTGATCTGTAAAAGATCCTCTTCCTCCTCCAGTAAAAATTATTCCTCTCTAAAATCTTCCACCTCTTCCTCTCTTTCTTTACTCACATCTTTTATTCAGCTTCTCTTCTGCTTTTAGGGCTCATTGATATGCCTCCTCAACACTCACCAACTTAATCAAACTAATCTCATCCTATATAGATGATCTCAAGCCATTCACATATTTTGCTACTTGCTTAGTCTCATCCTTCGAATGTATGGATCTGATATTCAACTTGTAGAACTCCTTAGTATACTCTGTCACACTTGACTCCTTTTGCTTCAAATTCTACAAATTTCAGAACAAACTAATCTGATAGTCTATAGGTATAAATTTTTTTTTTAACTTATTTATCATCTGATCCCATGATTTTATCTTTTCCTTTCCTCTTCTTTGCCTAACTATCTACAAATTTTCCCACCAAAGGGATGCATGTCCTTTCAATTTTGTACAAGAAAATTTCACCTTCTTGTCTTCAATGGTACTTTCAAAATCAAAATACTTCTCCACCTCCATTATCCAATCAAGCAATTCATCTGAATCCAACTTACCATTATAATATGGTAGATTGAAATGTGGTTTAGTATTTACTCTGGTCAGGGCTCTTATGAATCTCTCTTCCCCCTGATCAAGGCCAGGTTGATTTCCTCTTTCCTCTTCTTCTTGTTCTTCTACCTCTTCATAACTCACATCATCAACTGGTCGACCTCTCCTTTGGGCTGTTTTGATTGCTTCTAATCTAGTAGCAATTCCTCTCAACATTTCCATTATAGTTGGGTCTACATTTCCATGCGCTCCATTTCCTCTACCATTTCTTATTTTCTCCATTTACACAAGTACTTTGCAGCAGCAGTTTGGATCCTCAATCTGCCACCCCATTTTAAATTTTGAACAGGACTTCACAAACTCTGATGATCTCTCATGGAACAAATCTCACTTTGATACCAATTTGGTGTAGTCATGGTAGGAGGGTCCTCAAGGAGAAATTTCTAGACAATGTAGCAAGAGTTACACAATGGAAGAAACACAGAATATGGAGGATAATGTAGATCAAAACATTCTTATTATCATAAATTTTGATTACATACAGTTAGCCACATCCGGGCTTATAGATTCGGCTCACAGGCCTGATATAACATGCTCAAAATATAATATTCCTACATGCTCCTTAATGTGAGCTGAAATATTACATATCAAATCTAAAATCTACTTAATCTAATTCCTAATGATCGGTTACAATGATTTATATCAATCCAGGGGTCTAGAATCATCTGTGTCAACCAAAGATCATTACAATCTCTGATCAAGAAAATGTAATGTGTGCATGAAATAAGTCAGCCTTCAATTTGAATTTATCCTCGGTAGGTGCATATGATGAAGTGTGGACCTAAAATTAAGGTTGGGGACACTCCAAAAAACAATTCAAATCACACCTCAAGGATCCACAAGTTACGGGAAGGATCCACAAGAGATCAATCTAGTCGTTAGTCTTGAAACCATTCCGGTGTCGGTTTAGGAAACAGTCACTTAATCCGAAAGTGATAACTTGCTGGAAAAAGATCCAATCATGCTGAAATATTGGAATATGGAAAATGAGCATGTCCACGATGAAAACATGGATCTACATGATCTGGTGAAAAAATATGATGAAATACCAAATCTGCCAACTTGAATTGGACAAGAACAAGAACAAAACTGAAAGAAAATATCATTTGGTTGATGCAGAAATGCAAAGAACCAAGGATGCTCCTGCATCATGTAATGAGTTGTGATGTACTCTCATGTATTGGAATTTTTATATCTGTATATACGATATTTAATGATTAGTTATTTGATGATATGTTATGGAAACGCATGTTGTTAAATCATTTAATGTGATGGATTAAAATGAACTCTTGATTGTTAGTTAAATTATGATCAATGTTTAGTTCTTTTTATTAGTTGTGTTAGTAATGTAGTCATGAAACCTTAGAGGACTTAGTTTAGTTTATATGTTATGTTAAGTTTTACATATCTCTGTTATTTCATTTTTTTAAATGTTGTGCCATTATTGTAGTTTTGATGTGTTATCCTTTGGGGTTCTGTAGCGGGGTGTTACATGTCACGATAATTTGTGAAATGTGTCCTCAAATGTAATTTCTTTTTAATGTTATTGGTGAAATGGGTCCTCATAAGAATCTATTTGTAAATTTTAATTGGCGAAATGGGTCTTCACAAGCAACTATTTATAAATTTTCATTGGTGAAATGGGTCTTGATACAATGTTGTTTTAATAGTAGTGGTGAATATGTAGGTGTTTTATTACATGCTTTGGGGATTCCAGGTGAAAATATTAATCAATTCATATGAAACGTGTAGTTTCTTATGGCAAATTTGTTGCTTAAATATGCCTCATAAAAAAATTGATGGTGAATAGAAATGAATTGGACCAATAATTCATAGAATACAAGTGATTTCGACACCCTATTGGGTGTGATTAATTCACCAATTTTGACTTGGCCAATTTCTAAAATTTTCCAATTGGCTAAGATTCGCCACTAAAGTTTTCCCTACCTATTTGAGCTTTGTGTTGTGTCCCACAAACTAGAACCTAATCATAAAGTAGCTACACCTACAAGTATGAAAATATTGAGCTAGAATATAAACAAGGAATGCAATGAAATGATAGTGTAAATAGTGGCATCTTACACTAGACTTTGGCCAAATTATTCTCACTCAGTACTTTGAGTGAAAGTCCTCACATTCAAAGACACTACTATGACTCAGTTTGGAATATCACTGTTCATATAGTATGCTTAGGTTATTTCCTCCCATAGGTAATTTTGTTACCTCAGAAATAATCCTTTCCCAAAATACAATGGTTGCTCTACCAATTAAGCCTAAGAACTAGTTACCTCTTCATTGGAAATTTCTATCCTAGGTATTAAAAATGAGCTTAACTTTTCATTAACAATCTATTCCCTTAGTAGAAAATATAGTCCCAAGTAAAAATTTATAATCTAGAATATAGCTACATAAGCCTCATCATAATCATAGATCAAATAACTGACACCTCTTAGTAAAATATCACATAATAAGTGATACCCAATTAAGAGTATATCCTTATCAATGAATGACCTTGATTGAAGAGTCATCTTAACAATAAATGATTCTATTTGAGATCATAATCTCTTTAACTAAAAGGGTTTAAGTTATGATCCTACTCTTGTCAATATGATAACTTTGTATTTGTAGACATGGAAAATGTACAATTCAATCCAACACATTCAATCTTGATTAACTAACAACGTTTCTTCCTGAATCACACTCTTAACTTATCATCACCTTTTGTCACTTAATTGGATAAATCATTATTTATTTAATTAGGTCTTTCTCCCCCTGTTGATTAAATTAATCAATTTAATTTAATTAACCCTAAAATCCCTTTTAATTAAATAAATCATTTTATTTGATTAAGTCTCTAAAGTCTTCTTATTAAATTGAAGAAATTAAACCTTATTTAATTTAATCTAACATTATCCCCTTTAGTTAAATAAATCAAATCATTTATTTAATTAAATCTTTCTTCTCAATTCTTGATTTAAATCAACTCATAAATTTGAGTCAAAATTGTCAAATCACCTAATCTCTCATTAAATTGATCAAATCTTGATTAATTTAATCTCAATCACTAAAATCCTCTAGAGAATGCAACTTGCACAATAAATCAATTACTTTGATTTATTTAATTGCCTATTTTCTCTCAACAAGGAATAAAGAAGGAATATTCCCTCAAGTTTGAATTCAAAAAGTCCAAGTGGATGGGTAATTCCAACAAGGCATTCACTCCTCTTACATGTCCTTGTGCATTAAGCCAAGTGGCATTTATTTCATTCCATTTTCCCTCTCACATGTCATTTTCTCAAATTTCAAATTCCACCTAATTGCATTTATTGGCACTTTGGCCAAAATATGTACAACCATCAACCATTCACATCTTGACAAGTGGCACTTGGCCATTGGATGTTGAATGATCCCACATTGCTCAATTTCACTCTGTCTTCCATTTTGGAAATCATTAAATGAAAGGGTCTTCCTCTCATGCAAAGTTACTCTCTTCACATTGAGAGCCAATTTTTTCCATTCCTCTTCAAGTATCCATAGTTTTCATAATTCCATAGCTAGGTTATGCTAAAATCTCATCAAGGAGATTGAACTATCCACACATCATCAACATTTTCAACTAAGGATTTGGGAAAGGGCCAATTTTGACACATCAATTGGCACCAATTCCCCCATGGGATCAAGTGTTTGTTTAGCTTAGATAGATTAAACTTGGTTTATTGCATTGTTCTTCATTCTCCTTTCTACCTAAGTTTTGTAAATGGATTTCAGGGGGAATCATTCTTTCATCTTGCATTTTGATCTAATAACATGTTTGCTTGTTGTGTTTATGTAGGTATGAAATAAGGGTTCACAGTATTTAAGAGTGCAATGACACTTAATCATGTAGCAGATCTAAATCACTAGTTTTCAATATACCTATCAACCTGGGAGAAAACCACTAGCTATCTATTATAATCAAATAACTTAGCTACATGTAACCGTTAAGCTTCCCATGTCAAAATCATATCTAGTATGTAATACTTATGACAAACATAATCCACCTATTATGGAGTACATACAAGCATTTCACATACATTATTAATAGCCTCAAATTCCATTTCAAAGCAATACTAGTTTTCCATAAATGCAAGAATTCACAATAGACTAATTAAAGCATTCATAAAACAATCTTTCAAAAGCTAAGACAAATAAAGGATAATTATCCTCATGCCTATTTTCACTTATCCAATTGATTGATTGCAATTCGATTTTCCCAAACAACAACTAGCTTGATCATGACTCCTCAATTGATTCCACAATATACCTCTATCTCTCAAGTTGATAAAATAATTCACTTAAAATACTATTGTCTCTCAAATACTCTGAACTCTCTCTCTCTCTCAAATATAACAGAATAAAGTAGATAAGAACGCAAAGCAAAATGCTTATGGAATGTGTCCCAAACAAGCAAGTTTGTTTTGCTATTTATACAAAAGAAAAGAGACCACTCAACCTACAAAATACTAATGAGTATTGAAAACAATCACCATGCATAACCACTCACTTGACTTAGCTAAAAGGTGGCACACAAATAAGAACATACTCAGCTAAACAAAGCTACATGTCAATCTTATTTGTTGATAGTAGCATGAAACTATTTCAAATAAGCACATGATGAAAAATGTGTAATTCAAATTTCCTTCACAATGAACATCTACAACAAATAGGATCCATAAGGTGGTGCCTCAACAACATAAATCTCCTACAAATTTGGCATCGTTTCTCATTTTTTGATTTATTCAATATCAAATGTGCAACACATATCTCTCATTGACTTAGTCTAGCATGAGTCAATTCTTCACATTAATTAGTTTGACCAATTCTTTGACTTATTTTTCATAACTTTGCATGCATTTATCTGTAGCTGATATTTACTCAATGACATGGTGGTTTATAGTTTTACTAATTCAAAGACATATCCACACATGGCATCGACTAAGTCTCATTCTTATATCAACTTAATGGCTATGAATGGTTTTGTATATTACTTTTTCCTTATGCGTGGGCATCATGAGTAACATTCAGCCTTTTACATGCTTTAATCGATCTCCAAACATTTAAATCTTTCTTGAGTTCACTAGCTTCACTAACCTACACATGTGCATGGCTGAACGTCTTTATAAACAACACGCTTGCCACTTCACTTAACACACAAAACTTGAAATCATGGAGAATTGGCTTCTATTCAGCCACATTCTCATATGGAATGCACTCTATATAAGTGCTTTACTTTTCTTTACAAAATCCATACATATTTATATATACTTATTCCTTTATAAGGTGTGCCATGGCTCATACATTTTCAAATATATACCATAAACATTTAAAAATATATATATGCAAAAGGACCTCAACAATATTGGCATATATATATCTTTACTTTCACATATATATGCAAGATAATATTATTATATATAACATTGATTATATATATATAAATATATACATACTCCTCTATGCTCATGTATACATATGTATACATGTATTTATGTATATATCTTATATATCTATATATACGTTCGATTGCACCAACAAGCACATACACATGTATTCCTACATACACATATACACATGCATACATACATATTTATATTTAATATGTTCACACACATATATATCAGGTTACCCTTTCCTATCATCAAATGGTTATAAATATATGCACTTATATATGTACTTATACATATATATATGCATGTCGATAAATAACATTAACGATATCTCTCATATATATGTATATGTATATATATACTAATATATATATTTATACCCCAAGACAATCAAGTATGTATACATTCGATATATAAATGAATACAAATGAGTAAACATTCACACAAAATAATATTACTATTTATATATAAACACTCCTCTATTTAAAATTTTATGCTTATGTGTGTATTTGTACGTATATACAAACATATATATTTTATAGCAACATGATAGTAAAATGATCCATTCAATATCCAAATAATTATGACCACATAATTATATTCACACAAGAATCATAATAAATATTTATATACATATATGCATATTTTTACATATGTCATCATAGTCATATGGACATCCCATTATATCCATCGTACGTGTGTGTCGACATATGCATATATCCCAAATAATCATTCAACCATACAATCAAGCATAATAACATAAGGAAGGAATCACAAGCTCTAAATAGATAATCATCATCCAAGCATGCATTCAATAGTAATCACAACCCTTACTAATGAAACACATCATGCTAAGGATGACTTACCATTTCCCCAACACTATGTCTAGACTCAACCTTTTTACTGTGAGCGTGTGTAAGCTCAAATAGGCTATGTTACTAGTTACCCAACCAAGATCTTCTCCTGAATGATACTTCCCCTCCACTTGGAGAAATAAACTTGTTCCTGCAACCATCTCAACACATTTTCAATGGTAGTTAGATGCTCACAATAAATCCATATTCATTACACATAATACATCTCATAGTTAGAATATTAATTCAATAACCATTCATTTCATGTAACGCCCCGCCACACAACCCTAGAGGAATCTACAATTAACTACTTCAACGAAGTATTTTTTATTTTATTTAAGCACAATTAACATGCAAGTTCACTACCTAAGCCAACAACCTCTAAGGTTACGAGACAGAGGTTATATAGAACCTCAACAAAAAACATGAATTTAAACCATGTCATTCATTTACTTAACAATTAAACATATACATTTGAAATAAGATAAAATTACATCTAAGCATAAGAGATAACTTTCAATTTCATTTATCCATAATTAAATAATAAGATTACATCTCTCATTCCCCGAATGAGGCAAATCTAATAGACATGATTACAATTACAACTTTCCACCTCGATAACAAATGAGGGGTAATAAATATCAAGATTAACTGAAATGAATAAAGCATGAAATGAAACTGGATCATACGAGCTCTCCATAACTGGAAGTCTCGTCCACATGAAAATGAAGAAAGATCCCAATGGATTAAGGTGCATGCCACCCAACCAAGTGGAACCCAAAGGCCCACCCCCCGTGCTAGGAGATAGTAACAAGGAATCCTAGCCAAGACCATCTACCTCTAGACACATGATAACACATAACTGAGCCAAACTGACACAACCAATCACATGTACCACACAAGTACAACTCTAACATGGTCACATTGCTTCCAAATATAAAGCAGATCAAGTATGTTACGAGAACCATACACACATAATCAAATACCAACTGTTATCCTAGACAGAGTGTCATCACACAGCTCATCATGAGTTACCCAATGCGGATCTTCATAGGCTTCGGCTAACCTGGTGGCCTCAATCGATCCCCGACCCTCATACTTACTAATGCGGAATCAAAAACCTCTCATACAGACAAGATATATGACCTTGCCATTCCAGGCCTTCCCACTCATCCAAAGTCTAAATGAGCCCTTGTGTCTATGAGTGAGGCAAAATTATCTTGATTGGTGAGAAGTTAGTCCTAATCTTCTAAGTATTATTTTAGTTATCACTTGATTAACCACCTCTAAAGGTTATCCAGTTTACCTCTTTGGGCTCTGACACCTAACAGAAGCCACTCTTCTACTTGACAACACACAATCAAACCAATTACCAAGGGAACCAAAGTGCAACCAAACAAGATATCATGACCACTCCTTTCTCAAGAGCAACATAATTCAAAACCCTCTCCTAAAACTGGAGGTAATCAAAATAGCAAGCAATCCAAGGAGGAATAAAACATCCCCGTTCGTGAAAACCGGGGTACTAACATTGACATAACCTCATGCACTACCCAAGGGAATTCACAATAGGTTGACATCACAAAATGACAACCCCCAACCTCTACGGTCCTCTATAAGAATTACATTTTAATGACACATTTACCCTACTTCCCCAAACAAGAACACAAAGGAAATGTTCATTGAAGGCAATTGAAAGAAATTACCTTTGGATATTCTAAATCCATTTCTCCTCAAAATGATTTCACAACAAAGATAATAATTGCCTTAACAAAATAATTGATTAATATAATTAATTGTCTCATCAATTGTAGAGAAGGGAAAAATACTAAATCAAGTCCTTTGAATACTTTTAAAATCAACATAAATTCATGCAAGTAAATATCTTCAATTTCCAAACTAATAACATATAATTTCTTTAATTTATTTAACATACCCCTTTCTCTATTAAAATAAACTATGCATACAAATCATTTCTTTTTAAATCTCCAACACTATTAAATTGTATGCAGTAAAATAAAATAAGATGAAATATTTAATATACACTTGAAATGTATATACACATACAATTGATATATTTTAACAATAATATATAAAATATATTTTCTATCATTTTCCAAAATACCAAATTATACAATATTATATTATTATATAATATAACATTAATTATTTAATACATATTATAATAAATATAATATATATTAATAATTAATATTATAATATAAAATTAATACTATATTATATAAATAAAATAATAAAATAACTATCTTCTATTTTATTATTATTATTATTTTTTAAAGGCAAGGTTGACTGGCCTCGGGCCGTGGCTGCCTCGGGCTGTTTGCTTAAGGTGGTCGGTTAGGGCACTGGTCACGGTTTGCAGGCAATGGCGGGTTTGAGCACCGGGCACTGGTGGTGGTCGGGCGTCGGTTGTCACAGTTGACCCTTATGTGGTTGGCAGTTGTGCACAATCGTCCCCACAGGGGTGGCTCGACTATGCTTAGCACAACCGACCACCTCTATGGTGGCAACGATGCCAAGCCACCACTAGGGCGGCGAGGGTGGCTGGCATGGCTCCCCACAACGCCTCCCATGGGGGCGGTTGTGGGTCGAGCCCCAGTTGCCCAAACAACCAAAATAAAAATTATTTTTATTTAAAATATATTTTTTGATATATATATTTTTTTAAATAAATAAAACCCACGGATTTTGAAATCTGTGCCCTTCCATGGGGCTTTGGAAAAATTTGGCAGCATAAGCCCCTTAGATGGATTTTAATTTGATGTAATTTCCTTTCTTAGACCTTTGGCAGTTGCACTCATATTGACTACACTCATGACAATGATTGTTTCAAAGCATAACCAAGGGATATTCCATTATGGTGTCTACCTTGGTAGTGGGAGAATCTTCCCTGGAATTATTTTGTATTATTTCATTTGTTATTGCATTAATTGGATATTCTCCACTTTGGGCATCCAAGAGGTAGTGGGTTGCATTTTACTTCTCAGGATCCTGTTGGTGGAGTGGAAATTGAAAACTGACCTCCAAATTTGGAAATTGAGTTTGAATTTGCATCATGTACCATTAATGAATTTTTTTTTTTTGTTGGAGCAGCCATGATAGGAGAGTGGTATGGCCTTTTCAAGGAGGAAAAAAACTGATTTTGAAATATAGTGCAAGTTGTTTTCATTAGCAGTTTTAACTTGTCATTTTTGAGACAAATTTTGGGGGTGAATAAAATATGGCATAGCATACTCTTGGAGAGAAGATTGAGAATGTTTTGTGAAGGTATGAAAGTGTGTTGTAGTAGTAGGTGATGACAAGAATCCATTATTGAAGACTGGTAAATTTTGCATATTGAAGTTACAAGTTGTAGAAGGCAGTTTGAAGTTTGCATATGAAGGAGAAGAAGTCATAGTTGATCTTGTTTATTATTTACTGTCATATTTATGATATAACATGTTTTATATTACTATTCATCAGCCCTATTGACTATATAAAGTGATTTAATCAGATTTTTAGAAGTTGTAATCAATTGTTGCAAATTGCATATCAAATATCAAGACATAGTTTTTGATTTTTGCAGCCAATTTATTTTTATTGTGTGTGTGATTTTGTGTAGAGGGTTTTGTGTAGACCCTTCTTGCATCAGTGGTTTCAAAATAGGATTTCTTGAGTTTGCAGGCAGAGTGCCAAAGTGAGGTAGTTTGCAGCAGGACTTGTGAGTTGTGGGTTTTGAGAAAATGCCTTCAAGAGTAACCCCACGAGGTAGGGGTTGGAGGTAGAAACCCTCTTGGTATGTATGATTTTAGAGCCCTTCAAAGGAAAGTTAGAGCATTTCAAAAATAATTTCATCATGGAATTGATGTTAGAAGAAGAGATGAAAGTGAAGATGAAGCTAAAAATGAGGAACCATTCGAAGAAGAAGCACATGAAATAGATCTTGGAGAAATTAGATTGCTTAGAGCCATTTCCAAGATTGGAAAAATACCAAAGATGGAAGTCTCAACATTTAATGGAAGCTTAAATCCAAAGGAGCTCATGTATTGGATAAATGGCATGGAAGAATTCTTGAGTTTGAAGAGATTGAAGGCCCTGATAGAGTGAAATTTGAAAAGACAAAAATAAAGGTACATGTTAGAATATGATGGAGAGAAGTTCAAATTGACAGAAGAAGAAGAGGAAAGGAAAAGATTACAAAGTGGGATAGAATGGTTGAGAAGCATAAGGGATAATTTATTCCAATGGATTAGGAGTTGGAATTATTAAAGAAGATGCATGGATTGAGACATATATAATCCAACAAGGAGAAGGTAGAAAGATACATCAATGAACTAAAGCCAAGAATTCAAGAAGAGCTAAGCTTGGTAAGAAATTTTAATTTAGAAGAAGCTTATCAATTTTCTTTGAAAGTTGAGGAAAAGTTGAGTAAAAAAATTGAGAATAAACAAAAAGGAAAAGGTAGAGCTTATTTGTAGAAAAATGAGGATCGGATTGAAGACACTAAGGACACCGAAGATGAAAGAGGTGAGAGTTCAATCAAGTTGTGATCATAATTTTAGAGGAAGAGGAAGATCGGGTAGATGATTCAAAAGAGGAGGTTTTCATGGAACTTGTTTTCAGTGTGGATAAGATGGACATCGAGCTTATGATTTCCCACATAATCAAGAAAGAACCAATAGAAGGACTAAAAATAATTCAAGGGTAGAAAGTGTGAATGGGGAAGATGCAAATTCATCACATTCTAAAGAAGTAGAAAGAGGAGAAGCACTAGTCACTAGAAGAGCTCTAATGAACAAGGGAAAAGAACAAGACCAAAGGAAAAGATTTACCCGAACAAGATGTATGTGTCAAGGTAAAGTATCTAATGTGATTATTGATGGTGGTAGTAATAACAATATTGTTTCTAAATAAATGGTGAATAAGTTACAATTGGAAAGAATAAGGCACCTACATCCATACAGGATTGCATGGTTACAAGATAACCGTAAAGTTTTGGTAAATAAAAATGTATGGTAAAATTTAAGATTGGTGATTATTATGATGATTTTTTAGGTGATATAATGTCTATGGATGTTTATCAGTTGTTATTAGGAATACCTTGGTATTTTGATAGTTGTGCATTGCATGATGGGTATCCCAATACATACTGCTTGATGAAGGATGAAATCAAGAACAAGTTGAAGCCCTTGAGTAAAGAAGGAAAGGTACGCAATAGCACTATAAATTGTTTGATTAATGGAGTTAAATAGTTAATGAAGGAGGATGAGTATGAAGATCACAATTTACTAATGCAAGTTGCAGCAGTGTTGATTGCATTCAAGATCAGTAGAGTGAAAGTTTCAGTGGAGAAAGAAGAGGTAAAATCTTTTTTTTGCGAAAATGATGTTGGAACTAATTTATTTAAGGATGATAAGATTTGTGTAGAATAGAATATTACAACAATGAATGTATTGGTAGATGAAATTACTATAGTTGAAAGTAAGGAAGCAAATGAGCAAGTAAAAATTGAGTTGTTCGATGAAGAGATTCATGCAAATGAAGATCTTATGATTGATAGTTTATTGTAGGATGGGAATGATGAATCTCTTTTTTGTTTGACTAACATTGAAGTGAGTGTAGAGGATGAAGAGATTGTAGTTGAAATTTATCATTTAGAAAGCAAGGAGAAAGAGGAACACAATGTTGAAACCAAGATTGGTGAGGAATAAATTTTTGCAGTAGTGACAGAGAAAGAGGTAATGCATGAATTTTATGATTTTATTAAGGTAGATGAAATGGATGCTTGTGATTTTTCATAATTTCATAGTGCATATTGGTGGGAGTTGGATTATGTGAAAAGAGAGAGAAGGAGAGGAAGAATGAAGGATGGAAGAGACACCAAATTTTAGGGAAAGGTGAGAGAATGTTTAGGCAGATAAAGCAAAGAGATGGATTCAAGATGAGCATGGCATTCGAAAATATTATGGGTTTTACTCATGAAATATTTTCTTTCTACCCTGGGTGTCTGATGTAGGAGCATCCTGGATTGTGAGAGAAATCATGCATCACCCAAAATATTTATTATAATTTTTTTTCCTATAGTCTAGTTGTTAATGCCTAGAATAATGTTTTTATGAATAATTTGATGTAATTTCATTTTCAAGACCTTTGGTAGTTGCACTCCTATTGATTGCACTCGTGACGATGACTATTTCAAAGCATAACCAATGGATATTCCATTATGTCATCCACCTTGGAAGTGGGAGCATCTTGCCTGGAATTATTCTTCATTATTTCATTTTTCATTGCATTAATTGGATATTCTCCACTTCGGGCATCCGGGAGTTAGTGGGTTGCGTTTTACTTCCCGGGATCTTATTGGTGGAGTGGGAATTGAAAATTGACCTCCAACTTCGGAAATTGAGTTTGAATTTGCATCATGGACCATTAATGGAATTTTTCTATTTTTTGGAGCAGCCATGATAGGAGAGTAGAATGGCCTTTTCAAGGAGGCAAAAATCTGATTTTGAAATATAGTGTGAATTGTTTTCATTGGAAGTTTTAACTTGTTATTTTTGAGACAAATTTTGGGGGTGAAGAAAGTATGGCATAGAATCTTCTTGGAGAGAAGATTGAGAAATTTTTTACAGGTATGAAATTGTGTTGCAACAATAGGTGAAGATAGGAATCCATGATTGAAGACTGGTAAAGTTTGAAAATTGAAGTTGCAAGTTGCAAATAGCAATTTGAAGTTTTCATATGAAGGAGAAGAAGTTGCAGCTGATCTTGTTTATTATTTACTGTCATAATTTTGATTGTAACATTTTTTGTATTGTTGTTCATCATTCCTATTGGCTTTAAAAACTGATGTAATCATATTTTCAGAAGTAATCAATTGTTTCAAGTTACATATCAAATATTGAAGAAATAGTTGTTTTTTGCAACCAATTTGTTGTTATTATGTGTGTGAGTTTGTGTAGAGGGTTCTATGCAGAACCTTCTTGCATCATGGTGCAAGAATTATATTGGTTTCATTCACTTTTAGTATACCATTTGAATGTACTAGTAATATTTTTGAATATGAGGCCTTGCTAATTGGAATAAACATGGCTTCCAAGTATGATTTTAGATTCTTAAAAGTTCATAGTGATTTAGGTTAGAGGAACATACACTACTAAAGAAAAAAAAATTAAGGATGTATAAGAATGTTGTGTAGGATACCATTGAAATTATTAATACCTTTGAAACTAAATAGGTTGAAAGAGAAGATAATACAATATTTGATTCCCTTGCTACCTTGGCCTCAAAATTTGATAATTCCTTGAGATATCACCACTATAGCTATAGTGTTGAATTTCTCACTAGGCATAACAATATTGATACCATATATGATCGACAAGTCTTTAATAATGATGAGGAAATTTATAATTTCTTAAATTTCATCAATCAATTTGAGAATCAACTCATCGATTGATAGCCCATGGTGGAATGGGTAATAGAAAATATACTATTTTTGAAAATGAGATCATACACCTCAAGTCAAATGGCATTCCAAGAGGCCTTATAGATTCAAATAAAATGTTTGAAAACATTAATTGTTAGAAAAAAGAAATAATCCTATCAATGATAAATATATAGAGAGAGTGAAATGAGGAATTTATATAACTCATAGTATGATTTACTTTACAACTACCTTGTTCAACCCTATTAACAACAACACCTATGATAAAGGCTATTGTCTTTTCCTTATGTTCATCTATTCTCATCATTTCTAGCAAAGGCACAGTATCTTTAACCTGAGAAAGCACTTGAAACATATCTACAGGCATATATTTTGGCAATTCAGACACCATACCTTCATAATTTTCTTTCTTCTCTTGTTGTTTGCTTCCCTCAAGTTTCTTCTACCACCTATCCTCTAAAGAAGGTTCAACAAACTTTATAATCACTTTAGTCTTAACCAATGATGAAGCTACATCTTCTTGAGGCTTTGGTGTTTCATTCTTTTTTGCCCAAATCTTATCATTTTTAACCTCTTTAACTTTGACAACATCTTTCTTGTTATCAATTTTAACACCCTTATTTTTGTCCTTTTGTTCTTTAGTAAATAAGCCAATAGGTTAACCCTATTCACCACCCACTGTTATGTTTCTTAGCTGAAGTGAGCTTCTCATTTGAGCAGCCATTTACTTAGTCAACCTTGCAATCTCTTCTTCTGATGGTCTCCTTAGGGACACTGAATCTTCATCCTGCTCCATATTGCAAGCATTATGGTCAAAATCACCTTCCTCATCAGAGAAAACATGTTGATGGTATATCTCACTTCTTTGCCTTTGATTATCCACATCAACTCCTTGTGATTCATCATTAGAGGAACACTCTGCCTCATCAATGTATGATCTGGATATACAAACATCCACATCACCTTTCTCAATTTTAGGAGTCTTCTCATAAGTTTCTTGCTCTGTTCCCTCAACAACAAGAAATTGAGCAATACCACAATGATTTTGAGCATGTGGATGTTGACAAACCTCACACCATGGTCTATCTTGTACTAGATATATTGAATGCTTCTACAGGGGATATGGGGTATGTTGATCATGATTAGGCTTCTAGCTAGGAAAGATTGGTTTTCCATCTTTCTAATTTGTATTATAAGGGTAATTTTGCAGCCTAGGCTATCTTTCATTCTTATTATATTGTTGCTTGTCATTTCCTATACCCTTTTCTTGCTTGTAAATAATATATTTTATGTCTTTCAAAGTTCTCAAGACCTTATCCCATTTATCATCATCCTTAGGCTTTGAAGCAAAAACATTCCTAACCTTATCCTAAGGAATTTTTAAAAATGTGGGCTCTTCTCTCCTACCATACTTCCTAGAAGCTCACCTATTACTCTCAATGTTTATAACCACCCTGAAAGCATCCCTCATAGTCTAAGGTTCTTTATCTCTGAGGAGGTATGTCATTTTAGCAACAAAAGAATTGAAATATGTGGTTAGACAGACATTCTCATCAAGCCTCAAAACCTGGAACAACTTATACATTGCCTTTTGAAATATTAAGTTAAACTTTATCATAGGCTCATTTAGTGACTTCTTGATGTTATTGAATTCATTTAGCATAAAACTGGCATTGGTTTTATCACCGTACTATTCCTTGAAACACTTTTCAAATTCATCCCATGAACCAATACTAGCATTAGGTAGACCTCTATACCAATCCCTCACATCTTCTACCAAGGATTGTACAACCAATTTCATTACAACATCTTCATGCTCTACCTCATAATAATTCAACATATCCATAAAGGCTTTTAAATGTTCCTCTGCTCTCACAACATTATTGCCATCAAATTTACTCATCTTTTCTCTCAAATCATTAGGGATGGGATTTGGATAACCTGGAATACCATCAAAGAATAATTGTCTATATCTTTCTAGCTGTATAGGTCTTCTTGGAAATAATCCTTCAATCTTCTGAGAGTCAACACCAGATCCTATGTTTTGCACCTTAGGGCCAGCTTGGTTTAGATTTACAAATTTAGTAGCATGGGTTCTCGGGCCAATTTTTTTTGTATTGGTATCTAGATTTGTTTTAAGACCATATTTCAAGGCATCTTGGTGACTTCATGAGGTTGCAGCTTGTGTAGCCTCATCCGTGCTTGACATATTTAGGAAACCTATTTTTCTTTTCATTTCTGCATTTGCAGCCTCAATTTTTGTCCTCTCCAATTCCTCAGCAATAGCCTCACCCTCCCTTCTAACCTTTTCTAAGGCAGTTTCAGCTTTTAATTATACATGTGGTGGTAAGTCTTGTTTAGGAGGGTGGGAAGTCACCTTATCACTTATTTTAATCCCCTTAGCCTTTTGTTTGCCCTTGTCTAAAGCGAGTTTAGGATTTGGATCACTTGGTTGAGGCTTGACAGGGTCTGAGGGTTTTGATTGGGTATCAACTTGACCTAATGACCTACCTTAGATGTAAGCTTTATCTCCTTATTAAAGACTTCATGTACAATAGGACCCTCAACATTTGGGTCAGGTTTTCCTTGGTTCAGGGCTTTCATTATTGTCAACTATCTAATCAACCTATCTCTCTCAATCACAGCATGGATCAGTTTTTTTCTCTCTCCTTTTCCTTTTTCCTCCTAAGCTCAGCTTGTTTTTGGATCTCCTGCCTTAAGGAATCAATGTCTCCAAAAACATCATCAGGGTCAGGAAAGGTCATCTCAGAACTCAATGTATGACTTAGATCTATTAGGTTCACTTCTTCAAGTACATGTCCAGACAATAAAGGAGTTCCATCATCCTCAGTAGGAGGAGGAGGCACATCACTGGTGCTTTCTTTATGATGGCTTCAACTTCTACTCCTAGTTCCTCTCTTTTCAGAGTATTGAACACTAACAATTCCTTTATTTTGACATGTTACATCCTCTTGGTTTGGTGTATTAAATAATGCATCAAAAAATCCACAACTATCTGACTCTGAACTTTTAGAAACCTTTTCAAAATTTTCAGGGATAGGATGTAAAGAATTACTTGTACCTTGTTGTACAGGGTTTTGTGATGTGGGAGCAACATGACTAGATTCTGGTCTTTTCTTTATCCAATCCTTCTTCTTAGTTTTATGAACTTCACTCTCCAATGTCTATTCCAGAGGGTTTTTCATGAATGACCTAGTGTTCTTCATTCTGCATACTTGTCCAAAAGATCTTTCAAATTATATTAAATCTTCAAAATAAGAGGCACACTGGTGCAGAGACTTCAAAGTCACCACCCAATTATCTGTGGAATACCAAATATCTAGAAATACTTGGTGAATTTCAAAAGACCTTTGGAACTTTGTATTGACAACGTACAATGCACTTCACCAATGAATCAAAACACTTTGAATAACAAAAGATATGGACAAACCTAACAAAAAACCATAGGCTCGACCTTCAAATCAAATAAATACTACGAAAACTCTATGCAAAATGGACAATCGACACACTGATAAGAAATATTGAAATTGACATCCCCAGTAGAGTCGACATTTTGTTGGTTGTTTTTACTGTAACTAGGTTAATCTCCTAATCGACCTATGGAATTTCCAATTCCAATCAAGGGCAGCTCGAAGGACCTAGACCAACTGACAAGGATTTTAAAGACCTCCTACACTTTGGGCTCTACAAGACTCGGGAGGGTGATCCCTTAATGTGTTTACAACCTTTGCACCATTATCATAAAAAAAATTAAAAATAATAGATAATCTAACTTAATAGCTCAACAAAAGGGGATAATACTGAATAGAATTGGTTGTTCATCAATAATATCAACCATTTGGAGAGTGAGATAGTCACAAAAATACTTCACAGTAAAGGATATTCATTGATTTTCAATTTGTAGCAAGCTCTAGGTGAACACAAACAAATACTAAATCTCACAAATAGATGCAACTTAGATCAGTGCCTTATATCCATTGGAGGATTCAAATTCACAAATACCTAAGGGTTTATAATAGATTCAACACATAGCATATAATATCCTTGATAACATTGCCTTACAATATCACCAATATGCACCCTAACTCAATACTACTTATCAAATTCTTGTAAAGAACATATCAACCTACAATCTCATTTAAGCATTTTAATTAATTCTTTTAATTAAAGGTAAAACAAGAATTGCACACACCACAACAGTGAGATGAACAACATAAACCTTAATTATTTTATTCAAAATTCAAATATGCTTGTACATAGGAGAGACATGATCTCGAATTTATCAATTTAATTCAAATGCTAGTACTATCATAAAACATCATATCTCCATGAATTTGAAACCTACAACAAATGAATCAAAACCTAACATGCATTTTCTCTATAACTATCGTACTTTACAATTGCTCTGCAAATTTAGCTAGACTTGACCATAACTTTCTAACTTGCTAACCCTTACTTCTAGCCTTGAAATCCTTCTTATAGAAAATGAAGGAGCAAACAAGCATTGGGCTATAAAGCACACATGTCACTAGCCACTTGGACCACTTTGTGACATTTCAAAATTTGGTTACAATAGCAACCTCCCCCGGAGAATCTTCTTGTTCATTCCCATCTTGCCCATTGAGAACGGTTTGATGCAACAACAAATCTTCAAGAATTATGTGCTTAAACTATCATAAAACAAAAATTGGATTTTTTTGTAACTGCAACAACTGATTAGTTAACTATTAGCAGCCCACTCTCACTTCACTCCTCCTCAGTTAAATATATATTCACCCACTACTAATACTCTTCATCACTTGTCCAATTAAATCTGATTACCTCATTTACTTTGATACTATAAGGCATATATTTAACTTCCACTTAGTTTTCCTCTCATTCGAAAGACTCAAGGAATGAGCTAGTGTTGATAATTTTATCCATGCAACTCACTAATAAATCAAAATTCGAGTCATCAAAAATTAAAGTAATTCGAGCATTGATAACCTCATTAGCCCAATCTTACCATTGTTGAAGTGACCTGATATTACTCTTCTCATAAATTATGTCAGGAAATAGTGTGTCACTCCAATCATCAAAATTATTTACCAATTCTTTGATCTTCCTACTCAATTCATCTAGTAAGGCTTGAAAACATTGCAATGACTTAACCTACACTTGAGTAGGTCTTAATGACTAGGGCCTATTATTGACATCAAACCTTGAGGCCTTATACATTACATCTAAATCATTGGCCCTAGGGATCCACTTCTCAATTAATGGTATTGGTACCACCTAATCCTTGCCAATGTTCGTTATTGCACCCAATAATAAAGAATAAGAAGAATATACAACTGATAATCTCTCATCAACCTTCTCATTTAAATACCGCAAGAAAGTAGTAACAATCTCCTTTTATCTTGAAAATATCCCCTCCTCACTCACCTTCAGAGATGCATGTAGCTCTGCAGCTTTCTGCATTAACTGCTTCTTTGTTGGATGAACAGAGCATTATAACTCTTCCTCAATTGGTTCCAATGTAGGCCCGAGGGAAGGAGTCTGACTAGGAGATCCCAGTGTAGAGACAATGGGGGAAGCAAGAGGCAATGATCTTGATGTGGAAGGAAATTATTTAACCCCTGAAGCAACTGATGTTTCCCCAATATGCCTGTATTTTAACCTGTCCACCTCTGTTTGCAGCTCAATATTCCTTTGTTGCACCTTATTATATTCTCCAATAATAAAATTATATTTTTCCATGAGGCTCCTTTTTTCAGCTTCCTCTCTCTCTGCAATCTTTTGTGCCAATTTGGCGACATTCACAGTTAAATTTATTGCCTCTGTGGTTGAGGTCTCTGAAGCTCTTTTTATTATTAACCCCCCTCTCAAATTTGTGTTAGTATCAATAATATTTTACTTTCTTCTTTGGGGGGCCAAAGCCCATATTTCCAAGGTTTCATATTCCTCACTAAAGGCAGAATCCTGCAATGCTGCCTTGACCTCTTCTTCAGAATTTTGGAGGGGATGCTTGGACTTCAAAAGAGAATCAAAAGCTACTACATCGGAAATATCCCACTCAAGTAGAATCAATACACCAACTTGATTGACTAACTTTCTCCCTTCCTCTGGAGTGATGTTCTTGAATTCATTCATTACCTCACCCTTTACCTCATCATCATTCTCCTGATCTAACCTATCAGGCCTCAATTCTCCTCTTCTTACAATTCTCCTTATATTCTTCCAACATCATTCTCCATACTAGTTGCATGAAGATTGGTGTTTTCACAAAGGCATCATCATCCAAAAATTCTTTACAACCCACCATCCTTGCATCTTGTACACATTTACCTTTCATATCCAGGTGTGATAAAACCAACTCAACTTGTCTTGGAGGAAAAGGCATGCCCATTTGCATATCCTGATTAGTAACAATAATATCATCCACCAAGTCCTCCTAGGACTTCTCAATCCTTCACCTCTTGGGGCTTGGCACTAATGGTGGTGGTGAGGGACTTCTCTCAGATGATGAATCCAAATCAATTATTTTTATTGCACTAGGTGCTTTGAGATGTGGACCTGGTTCATGCAATTTCGTTATCTATTTTCCCTTTCTATCTTCTTCTTCTTCATCACTGTTGTCATCCCTTTTCCTCCTGTAAATAGGCCTATCATTTGGAGGTTGGTAGGTTGGCCTCTCTTCAAGTGCTCTTGTATCTTGTTCCTATATGCCCAAGTCCAAGTCCAAATTTATTTTCTTGGTCATCAAAATACTCATGATTTCTTTGAAATTCTTCATCAAAAAATAAATCTTTTTATGATAGGGATTTAATTCCATCAATGGATCATACGTTAGATCCATATTTTTCACAATCGCCAATAGCTTATCATAAGCTACACATTTCTCTTTGTTCAACTCCTGCTTATTCAAATCAAATTCATTTCTGACCAAGTCCTTAGGGAAATTGAACTCATGAACAAATTTGGCACCTTTTATTCTTTGTCTAAACATAGCAAAGAAACCCTCGGGATCATGTTGCCTCCTAGGACCAAAACTCAAATGGTATACTTCAAAAAACTTTCCAAAATGAACCCAGCCTCCCTTTGAAATTACAAAATCAGACACTATCATATAGTCAGGGTAAGAAGTCCCCTTACCCTTTCCTATAAGGTTATCTTCATGAATACATCCAATTTGCCACATAACCTCAACAAATCCAAATCTTGGTGGCACATTGTAAGGCAATATATGTGGGGTCCCTTGAAAACCATATACTCTCAAAACAATGATGACTTTGTATGGGATAATGTCACCCCAATTGTGGTAAATCTTCAAATCTGGCCTCCTCCCCTTTGGCCTAAGGAAATCATGCAACTCCTCAGGAACCCTGGGTAAATTTACCATCAATCTAGCTCTCAGTCTTGATGCAAAGCAATTGTTGAAATGTACATAACTAGAATTCTCCCTATTGTATGAAAGGTTGGTAGTCCATACTTGTACTAGCAGCCTTTCTCCATTGACAAACTGCTTCAATCTCATCTTCTCAAAGAAAAATTCAGCATTCTTGAACAAAAAAATGTGCATTAACATAGAATACCAATAAAAGGGGGTGTCTGCATCATTCTATTACAATTTCAACAACCCTTCATGTATCTTTTCAGCCAAGAAGGAAGAAAATTCATATACTACAGAGAAATTGGGGTGTTGTATTTGCACCCCCATGAACATATAACCTATAGAAATCATTGTATTAGGGCTAAAAACCAAAATTTAGCACAATGAATAGAAAGTGGCCAAGAAGTGTTTGGAAAAAAATCCAATCTGAAAGGATCCTAGTTTCTAGGGCTAATACGAACACTTGAACTTGTTGCCCTAGCCAAATGAGGTGGGAGCATCTTAGCCCTGAAAAGGTATTTCATCTTCCCATACTCCTATTTCATTCCTTTAAGATCAATAGGGACCAAGAATACATTGGGCTCACTCAAATCAAAAACCTATTGAAAATCCTCTTTGTTAATACTTAACAGAACCTTTCCATCACTATCCCTAACCACCCATGTGAAAGGATCATATCTTGTGGCCACTGCCTTGAGCAAATCCACATTAGGGAACACATTTGGAACTGTCAGTTCCCCATATCATACATCCAACCATTTGAAAAAGGATGGTGCAAATTTGTCTGTCCAAACCATAGTCTGAACATATCCAAACCCTTAAGTGAAACCCTAGCATCATCTATATTGAAACAATTATACACTAATCCCTCCCCTAGGGGTTTTCCTCACATTAAAACCAACCCATTTTTCCTATCATTTGTTGACAATGACAATTGATCTAGGAAATCATCATACAGGTTTCTATTCAAAAAGTTAATCTCGCCGAAATGATGTTTTAATGGTGTCATCTTGAGAAAACTAGGGCTTCCTTGTATTTTAGACCTTAAACAAACTAGGGCTTTACAAAACTACAAAATTACAAAAACAATATACTTTACAATTTCCCACAATTTAGCTCACCAATAACCCTAAAATGATTTTTAACAAGCTTCCCGACAACCACACAGGAAATTCCCCAAAATTTAGATTATAATTTGACCAAGAGATGCAAAATTCAACTTATGGTTTTGTGCTCGCAAAAACCCTAATTCTTCACTGCAACAACTCGTGAATTCATCCTTAGCTTGAAAACTGCTCTGTGAAACTGCTCGAATGCTTTGTGATACAATAGAACAAGAAAATAGCCACTTTATTTAAATTAAATCATGCCAGAAAACGTCTTGTTGGCCATTAAAGCTCACTTGCACATTGTAGCAATGGCTCCAATCGCATTTGATGCAGATTCAAATATTACCTATTGATCTTTCACTTTTGTTGGATCATCGAATGAGTGCCTTCAAATCAATCTGACATGACCATCCACCATGGAAAAATGGCCCACCACATTCTGCATCACCAAGGAAATCCATGTGGCGCTCGCCCATGATATCGCAATCAGTAAAAACCTTGCAACTTCTGATCACACGATGGCAGAAAACCATGGATCTCAATCATCAATGATCTTGTTTGTTCAAAAACAACTACCAACTCTGTCGTTAAACATCGAGCACATTTTTTTCTAAGATTAAAAAATCTTTGTCCATTTGAACCATGTGCATCTTATAACTACTTTAGTAACCCACCAGATAATGTATCAAATCCGAATTAATGTATTAAATTATTCCTATCATTCCTTCCACCTCACTAGATGTGACATGTGGCGCTCACTCACGATATCATGATCAACCAAAACGATGTGGTGGGGTCATCACGGAATAGCGAGGAACGACTGAGATCAAACATCAATTCATCAACGGTCATGAAAATTTATCCCTCTATAAAATATAAAACATTTGTTAAAACAAGAGGGGACATTACTAGGTTGACGACAAATGATGACATAAGTTGTTTTTAAAAGAGGGAGCATGGGGCCATCCTAGACTTAGGAAAGAATAAAGTCTATAGAAAGAAATAAAATGGCAGACCAAAAGGGGGCCAAACCTAGACGAATCAATGGGACACAAGTTGGTTTTTAAAACCCTCCTTCAAACATTAATGACCAAATAGATCCTAAACATGGTATAAGATAAGACACTAGGGTTTTTCATAAATACATGAGAACAAATGTAAAACCCCAACCATAGGCTTTTCTCAAACATCATGTAGAACCATAAACATAGGCAAGACAAAATGAAACTTATAGAACAAAAATTGAAGTTCCATCAGTTTTAATTTTAGATTAACTTTTAAATTAGATTAGTTTTTAATCTTAGATTAATTTTAATTTTAATTTAGAGTAATTTCTAATTTAGATTAATTTTTAATATTAGCTTTTAATTTTAGATTAACTTTTGATATTATCTTTTAACTTTAGATTAATTCTAATTTAGATTAATTTTTAATATTAGCTTTTAATTTTAGATTAATTTTAATTTAGATTAGTTTTTAATTTAGATTAATTTCTTTTTTTTTCATATTTTATTTATTCTTTTTGTGGCTAATCATTGGTTTTTCCATTGCAGGTTCGCATGTCAGAGACTCAAAATATGAAAACATAAACATATGTTTGTCGAAGACTGAAAATTAGAAAACTACTAATGACATTTGATGTAGGTCGTTTGTTGAAGACTTGATTTTGAAATTGATTGTTTGTATAGCTTAGATCATATTTTGTTTGGTGCCTAAAATGAACAATTGTTTGATGTGTTTGGTGCTTTTCCATTCTTTTACTTAAAATAAATCCAAAATTAATAACAAGATTATCCTCTCCCTTTTCCTTTGGGATCCTAGGTGTAAGAGAAATTATTATTATCTTCAGAAGGGCTTGCCACCCCACTTCAAAATGTTGGAATGACCCAAGTGGTAATGGGCTAAATCCAAGTCCTTCTGAACTATTATGGAAATTTGTGATTGCAAGGAAATTTTGCAATCAACAGGAAGCAGTACATGATAGCTCTTCCCCAGTATCTTTATGATGTGGAAAGACATTTTTTAAAGGGTTAGGAGACCTCTTGATGGAGTTTATCATAATACCCCCTGAACTAGATGCCCTTACTAGATACCTCTTGTTTTAGAAGCCAAAATCCTTCTATTTGTTAGCGTAGGAGGTCGAACCTCTAAAGTCATCCCACACTTTCGTGGTTCATTGTATAGATGGAAAATTTCTTGAGATCCTTGTGGTCTTAGGGAATTCAAAACTTGGTATGCCTAAGAAGTGTGTGTCATGTAAGGGGGAGACAATGCTACCAAGTTCCTAAGCTATCTGCTCTAAATAGGAATGGCTGGAGAAATCCAAGTGAGAACCCAACAAATATTATCTATGCTAGCTTATTATTTGTGCTTGCATTTCAATAATCAAACAACATTCACGATAAAAAAAACAAACTAAAAACATTCTATCTATTGTTTCTTATGTGTGTGTTCAAAATAAATCTCAAACAAACACCACACCTAAAACTTACAACATTGAAACTTTGAAAAAAACTAGGCCAACACAAGCTTGACCAAGGACTTTCTCATTCATTCATCCATCACCTCATCTTTTTGCATTAGACATTCCCCATAGGTCTAAACTTTAGGTCATCTTTTTAGCATGCATTAAACATCATGCATAAACCTCTTGATTAGGAAGCCCATCAAACTTAGACTAGACTATAGCCCCAAATCTATATTCTATTGACCTTATCTTTTAGACAGCATTTATCCTATTCCTTGTCATTTAGGTTGGTTCCTTAGCTCATCAATCCAGTTTGAGACCACCTTGTTAACATATCCTATCAGTCATTACTATACCCAATGTCATTGACAATCGGATTAGTTGCTATACTTATCTTAGTTTGATTAGAAACTATATCTTAGGTTTTACCTTTCATACTAGGTCATACTATTTCATCCCTTCATTCCACGCTTTTCATAGCTTAGTCATATCATCACCTTGACTCTTAATCTAGGAATTATTATTAGGCATCCCTATATATTAAAAAAAAACAAAAAATAGTTACATTGCATTTAGGCATACCTTATTACAAAATTAACTAAAAAAATGTCTCATATCATCTAACTTCTCTTTCCAAGTCCTTTCATGGTTTAAAATAGGTCACAAAGAAGACGAAAAGACATGGATTCCCCACCAAACAATGAATTTGTTAACCTATTTGCAAACTCTTCACATGCGACACCTAGACCCTATAGATCCCTATCGGAGAAATTTGTCACTAGAGATCAAAATGAAAATATTATCATAGAATAAATAGAAGCTTCTACCCAAGATCCTAAGTTTTCCTCTTTTATGGATGAATTCTTGGCACAAGACACTCAATGTTACCTAGCTAAACTATTCGCAGAAGGTGCCACATTACCTCCTAGTTTTGATGTCAATACATTACAAGAATCATCCATCAATCAAACTCAAGGAAACAATACAACTATCTCTAGTAGCTATATCCCTCAAGTTAATACATCTATACCATTAGGAGGAAGCACATAAGGAATAAAAATAATTCACACCTCCTTATTTGGCACATAAGGAATTACACAAGGCACAACACAAGGGATGACCTTTAAGACAACATAATTAATGACACCGTCCCTAACACAGTTCATGTCACAACCCTTTGGTTCTACACCTAATTCATTTATTACAATAAACATATCTTCAAATCTATTTGAAGTATCAAGTGCCACGAAAAACACATCGCCAAATCTATTTGAAACATCTAGGGCCTTGAACATCACGTTATCAAATATTTTTGGCATAAATAAAAGGATTGGAGTTCATATTCATGGAACCAACATAAACACCAATGTGTCACAAGGTCCTAACATAAGTATTCCTCAAACAAATCCTCGAGGATCTTTCCAATTCAACACTCAACATTTACAAGGTCCAAATACTTCTAATATTTTTTAGACACAATCCAATACTCACATCCCAACTCAAACTTTCACCTCACACATTCCAACTCATACTACACACATCCCTAAAATCCAAACTCCTACATGAACTTACATCCCGACCATTACTCATACCATCCTGACTTCAAACAACACCAACATAGAATCCCTTCAACACATTGGATTGCAAAAATCAAACACTGGGCCTAACCAAAATATAGTCACAAACACCGTAGATACAGCACTCACACCATATGACATCCTAGCCAATCAAATTTTGACCTTGCAAAAGAAAATGGAAACCATGACATTTTCAAGTAAGAAAAATTACTCTATCCAAGAGTTATGTCCTTACCCATTTGATAGGACATTATAGATGCCTCCTCTTCCTCCAAACTATGTCATGCCAACTTTACCTAAATATAAAGGAAGAGGAAAACCCATTGACCATATGAGGGAATTCCATATGACCTTGATTGACATTGCTTTGAAACAAACATATTTAATGAGACTATTTCCGAGGAGTCTCATAGGACATGCTTTAGAATGGTTCTCCCATGTATCGACATGCATACGATCATGGGATGAACTTGTTGAAAAATTTATCACCCACTTTTACTTCAATATCAAAAATGGCATCACCATCTCTACCCTATGTCAAACTAAACAAGAAGAGGGTGAAGCTTTCATAACATTCTTCCAGAGATTGAGAAGTTTAGCTAGCCGTTGTCCTATTGAAATTTCTGAAAAGAAAAAAATTATCATGTTTGTGCAGAACCTGAAAAAAAACTTAAAATATGAATTGGAGGCTCATTGTTGTTCCACATTTTTTGACCTTGTTGAAAAAGGGCCCATCCTTGAGAAAACCCTTATCGCTGAAGGGGAAATTAAAATTTATACCAAAACATAAAAATCCCAAGGAACATCAAATGATAAAAACAAGTTTTGGTCATGTAACAAGAATGTAACAAATGATGGAGTCATAGATGAAAAAGTTGTAAATTGAATAGGTCACACATTAACTCTCAAAGCACCCAAAACAAACAATAACACATCATATGTTTCCAACCAAGAAACTAACGTGATACAAAATAATCAACAACAAGGACCCCCAAGACAACCAAGGCAATACACACCAAGAAAATACACTCCTTTACCAGAAGTAATTGAATTTTTCCTAAAGAAACTAGTACAATCAAACATCATACAACACCCAGAGCCCAAACCATAAGACACTAGACAATTCAAACCCTCTTGGTGGGATGACAATGCCTTTTGTTATTATCACTACATCAAAGGACATAAGACCTCATCATGCCATTAGTTGAAGAACATGATTCAAGACCTAATTGAAAATGGAACCATAGAGGTTGAGGGATAAAAAAAAACTTCCAATAAAGACCATACAATTTTCAAGAATCTATTGTAAGACCATGGAAAAGTGTCCAATTCAGGTCAAAAGATAGACAACCATGCCAATTATACTAATGCTTCTTTTAACTACAAAATTATTAGCCACATTCGAGTTGTTGATGATCATGTTAACACAATCACCATTAAGAAGCAACCTAAAATTGTTGTTACTACCCATAGATCTAAGGTTACCATATCCATTCCTCCTCCAATGTAGCCACAATCCAAAGCCCGATACAATCTTGTTGACTAATTAGGAAAGACACCCACATAGATTTCCATCCTTGAGCTTCTATGCATATCACCTAAACATAAAGCTATCCTTGATAAGGCTCTGAAAGAAATCTTTGTCCCTATCGACCTAGCCATCAACCAATTTGAAGCCATGGTAGGATATTTGGCCAACTCCCACCATGTCTCTTTTTCTGACAAAGATTACTCTACATCCAAGTCAAACCATAATGACCCATTGCACCTTGAGGTCTTCATCAAAAAACACAAGGTCAGATGAGTCCTAGTAGATGGTAGAGCTGGATTGAACATTTTCACTTTAAAGCTAGCAAAGGCATTGTACCTATCTAAAAAATGTGTGGAAATAACTAAGAGCATTTTTTAATCAAAGCCTATGATGATAAAGAACGTTCTTCTGAAGGCATTATCACACTACCTATCAAGGTTGGACCTATAGTACTAGATACCACATTCTAGGTCCTGAATCTTGAACTACCATACAACCTACTCCTTGGTCAACCATGCATCCATGCCATGAAATATGTTCCATCCACATCAGGGAAAACTTTAGTGGTTAATCTTTTCCAATTGGAAAATTCTAGAAATTAGCCAAGTCAAAATTGGTGAATTAATTGCACCTAACAGGGTGTCCAAATCACCAGGATTTTATGAACTATTAGTCCAATGCATGTCCATTCACCAATGATTTTTTTTATGAGGCATATTTATGGAATAAATTCACCATAATAGACTATGAGTCTCAAATAGAATAATTAATATTTTCACCTAGAATCTTGAAAGCATGTAATAAAACACCTACCTATTTGCCAATACTATTAAAACAACATTGTATAAGGGCCCATTTCACCAATTAAAATTTACAAATAGTTGCTTGTGAAGACCCATTTCACCAATTAAAATTTATAAATAGTTGCTTATGAGGACCTATTTCGCCAATAACATTTAAAATAATTACATTTGAGGACACGTTTCACCTTGAAAATTACAACGTATCATTATATTAGCACATGAGATTCACCAAATTTTTAACATACCATTTAGAAATCCCACAGAATTCTCCAAATATGGATTGATATAAATACAATAAAATCTGTCATTTATTCTTACACATTTTGTTCAGTTATGAGGTTCTACTTCTCGATTTGGAAGTCAGCAAAAGTCAAAAACATAGACTTAAAGGTGAGTGATCATTTCCTCATGGTGTTATTAGTTATAATAATAAGATTTCTTTCTCTTTTCCATTCTTTCTTCAGTCATAAAGATAATTAGAGATTTTGAGTAGGGAATGAGATCTATATTCTTTGTCCTTCTTAAACAAGAAGACATTTTTTTCCAACTTTTAATCGAAGTGAGAGATCAATATGTCGAGTAGCAAGGGTAAGACTCCTTAGGGTAGTGAAGAGACTAGGAGGCCATCAAAACACCCAAAACGTAGAGGTACCGTATAGTCTTACTTTGAAATTGGCAAAGCTTCTGATCCATCAGATCAAGATGGAGCTACATCATCAACTCTTCCACCAAATAATAATGAAGAAGGCATTCAAAACACCTCACTGCCACCAAAAGGTCAAGGTGAGATTGTCATTGAGTTAAATCAAAATATATCAAATGAGGATGGCAATACCATAGAAGATGTTCCAAGGGATACCCTGGTTAGCCAAAATGAGATAATTGACTTGGATGAGGATGATGTTGGTAGCAAGAAAAGAAAAGGCAAATAAAAAATGGGGAGTGAGTGGGAAATGACAAGGAATTTTCAGCTTGGTTGGTTTTCAAAGTACCCATTCATTGTACCAGTGGGGGTGGCAAATGAAAATGATATTGAAAAAGCAACACTATGGAAGTGTATGATTTGTAGTTGGAAATGTGGAAGAGACAAGACATTGCAGCTAAATCTTAATAGTATAGAAAAGCATATCAGTAAAGTTTATGAATAAAAATCATAGACAAAAAGGAACAATCAGTCATACTATGGAAATCAAAGGAATAATGTCTTCGTGTTAAGTATGTCACAAAATATGAAGAGAATAATCATAGAATGCCGAAGCTTTCTGAATGTCAAGGTACACTTGAGGCTTATTTTGGAAAATCAATGGAAGTAGCAAATATGTCAAAAACTCAAAATATTTTATTTTATTATCTTATTTGAATGTTCCTCACTTTCCCTTCTCACATTGGTCAGTAAACGCTGGATGGGAATGGACAAACTATCTTGTTGCAGTCAAAAAGGAAGATTTAAAGGAGAAAGTAAAAGAGTCAAATTTCATTGCATTATCTTTAGATGAAGTTACTATGGTAGACAATACTTCTTGGGTCTGTATGCATTTGTATACTGTAGAACAAAATGTTCACCAAGGTCATCTTCTTTGTGTTCAAAAAATGAAGGACAGTTCAACATCACAAAATCTATTTGAACTAGTCAAGAAATCTTTGAATGAAATTGCAGGTATGGATGAGTTGACAATTGCCAAAAATTTGGTGTGTAGGAGTTGATGGAGCTATAGTGATGTAAGGTCAAAGAAGTAGTGTTTGCACAAAGTTACAAACTAATTGTGCACCATACATGCTTGGAATTCACTACATGGCCCACATAATGAATTTAGCATTCAAAATTTTAAGATAAATTCCTATAGTATCAAAAGTTGAAAATCTAGTCTCTGAGATCCATGCATACTTTTTCCGAAGTCCCAAATGTTTCCAAGAATTTAAACATTTTGTTGAGGGAATAACACCAGGAAACAAGCTTCTCAAATATTTTGATACCAGATGGATTTCCTTGCATGGACCAATGCATCAAGTTCTTTCTGAATACCAATCCTTGATTAGAGTGATGTATGAGCATCACAACACAGTAGGCAAAGCTCTTGACCTCTTACATAGGTCAAGCAATATAGAGACACTCTTGATTTTAGCTATTCTTCTCCCATTGTTGGATTTGATGAACAATATTGTGAGGAAATCTCAAGACATAACTATGTATATTTATGAATATTCCAATCTATGTAAACTTACATTCTTGGCCCTCGATCATCTATATCTAGATCTAACACAAGAAGGCACAAACTATTTTATGTGGAAAAAAATTATTGATTTGAATAATCTCGATAATTATTTATAGTTTAATGCAAGTGGGCACTTAAGTATCTGTGTACATGGATATGAGATACCAATGTACCATTGTAAGATAGCCAAGTGCTCTAGTAGAGAAGTAGTTGTTAATGGGGAAGATTTTAATGACATTGTTAAATCTGTTAGTGATAATTTGAAGGAAATTAAAAATAATATTTCCTTAGATATTTGTGAAAGATTCCCTTGACATGAAATACTTGAAGCCATGGGTATTGTATCCTCAATTTTGGGTAAACCTAGATAACCAAAACTATTTTCATGATAAAGTAAAAATCTTGGTCGATCAAGTTTTGAAAAAGGTAACATACAATGAGCAGACAATAAAAAGAATTTTAAATAAAAATAAGCTTAGACAACAATGTAGGATTTTTTCAATAGCTATGAAGGACCAATATAAATCCATGGGAAATGAGAAGTGTATTGAACTAGGATCAATAGAAAAGGTTTGGAAAAACTTAGGTCAAAGTTAAATATTGTGTGATGTGATACCAAAATATTTCAAACTTGTTGATTTATGTCAAACAATGATATTTGGATCAGTGGAGGATGATAAAGTTTTCAGTACATTAGGGTTTTTGAAATCAATGTTAAGAAAAAAACTAGACAAGAATTTGTAAAATTACTTGAGGATGAAAGGAACTGTGTACAATGTTAAAAATTTCCTTTTCAAAGGGCACTCACAATCTGGAGGTCCACATGTGAAAGAAGAGGGACCAGGTTGGGCAACACAGACACTCCAAATCCAAATGCTGGTATTGGTGGCATTGGTGGTGGTAGTGGGACTAGGACAAATGACATTGACACAAATCACACAATGAATGTTGAATTTGAGACAAAGGTCGAAGAAAATAAAGAGAAAACTAAGAATCAAGATGACTCTTTTACTTTATCTCTAGATGAGTGTTAGTTTGAGCACCTTGAATCCATTTTGGAAATGTAAGAGAATTAGCAACTTTTATGTATTTATACTACACTTCATGAATCAGTTTCCATTGTTCCAAAGTACAAACTGTAGTTCATGATATTTTATATTGTATTCAATGAACATTGAAATTGTGAATCATTGCACTTCATGATATCTTATTTTATATTGCACTTCATGATATTTTATTTGATATTGCACTTCATGAATCATATTCCAAACTGTAGTTGATGATATTTAATATTCTATTCCATGAAATTGTGATATTAAATTTGATCTCTTTAAAGGAATTTTAATTCTTACTTACATAGAAACCAGTCGATAACATCACACAATTATAAAAAATGTGTATTGAAAAATTAAATGTATTTTCACACTTAATTTGAATAGTATAACCAAGACACTCTAGAGACAACCAAATAACATATAAGCATGTAGATCCACTCAACAATTGAACACTTGAAAGCAAATCAATAATTATGCATAACCTTCTCCATTGTATTTCTCTTCAAATGATATGCATTATAACAAAAAAATTGATATGAGATGAAGTGGGCGGATGGGTGCAATCTATCTTCTTACTAATTCCTAATCTAATGAAAACTGAATGATATATAATATATCTTCAATCAAGTCTTGGTCTCTCTTTATATATGAGAGGTAAAAAGCTATAAACATGTTTAAAAAAAGGCACGATGTTTGATAACTAAAAAATTAACATAATTGAAATCATAAAACTTCTGCAAGTGAATGCACTGATCCGTTAATCTTCAAGTAGATGCCTGCGACCACTCAAGATTTGTTTAAGGATCCTACTCTGATAATGCACCACTTGCAAAGTGTACTCCCCTTATGTTGTTGGTTGGCTTTCACATTCTAGTGGTTGTTCTACTGTATCTGATGCATCTCTGGTTTGGTTGTTGAACAGGTTGATGGTAGAGAGATGATTCTCGTATTCCTCATCAACATAAGTTTCCACATTGGAAATCACACCTTTCATGTTGTACTCCATATATGTCAATTTTTCAATTTGCATGTGAGTATTCTACAATATCATTTCTTCATCATTAATTTCTTACAATGCAATGGGTAGAAACATAGTGAGCTCCTCCTTCCAATCATCTTGCTCCCTAGGATTGTTGAGGTTGTCATGGAGTGAAGGAGGAAAATCAAAGTAGTCGAGGTCCTCTTTAAGCCTGTTGTGGTACCCATTATGTGATTCTACCAACTTTTTGTAAGTCTGTACTGTCTAAACTTTCACGACTTTCTTATTTAGAATCTCCTCTCTTTTCTCAATCATCCGCCCTTGTAACCTCTCATTCTCCACAAGTGCTGAGTGTGTTTGCTTGAACAATTTCTAGTATTCATCAACACAACCCATCATTATATTAAATCTCTCCTTGATTATCTCAAACACCATATCATACTTAGTGGATTTTATCTCTATTTCCAAATCCTTGCATTTATTTTGGGACTTCTGGTGACATTTCTTCCAGTAGGCTACATATGCCAATGCATCCAACACTCTTTTTTCTTTCTTGAGCCATGGGGAATATAATTTTGGTGTGGAGGAGGAGGTTTTCTATCCCAATAACTTGCCATTTCTTTCCTTAATCTATCATTTTCTTTGATCAACTTTTCAATTTGTGCTTTAGTGAACTTTTCCACATTTATATTTAACTCAACTATTTCAATGAGGTTAGTATCTCCTACTCTATGAACCAAGAGATGACCAAACACTTGATTTGGATGACTAATTATAGCAGGCCTTTTGTATTGAGGGTATAATGACCGAATCAGTAAGGTGGCTTCATCTGGGTTGTACCTAGATCCTGAATAAATATTATCACTTGCCTCTTTTGTTAGGTGCATTGTTTTATCCCCTCTCTTCCTAAGACTGTCAAACACTATTGCAGCACTGATGTCCCATCCTATTAAGAGTAACACTCCATCCTCTTGAAGAAATTCCCTTCCCCTTTTAGGGGTGATGGAATCCCACTCTTTGTCTATATCTTTCCTTAATTCTTATAGGGAAACTAATTCTTGTTCAGGAGTGATGTCTTTCATTTTTTGTCTCAAAATTCTACCTTTATGCTCATAAATGAATGATTTAAACTCAAAAGTTTTAACAAAGTCACTATCAGAGATAAATTCTTGCCCTAGCCTTGACTCTCACATCATCAAAAATCTCATCGGACACCTCAAACCTGACAATATTATGTTCTTGAGAGGTCTCATATTGTGCAACTATAGGGGCACTTATCTATTCAACCTCATCATTCTCTTCATTACTCTCCTCTTCATCTCCTCTCATGGTTTTATCTATAGAGAAGTTGACCTTAGGAGTGGGTTGTGAAGGTATGTGATCAAGAGGCTCTATGTTTTCAGCTTGTATTTCTAAATAAATTATTTGTGGTGCTTCAAAAACAACCAAGGGCACATCTTTTACTAGCTCATCTACATGAGTGATAAGCTACTCAATTATTTCTAGAGGATCTTGCACTTCATCAAATGCTCTTGAACAAGATGGAATATTCCCCCTTTTCCATGTCTTAGCAAGTACAATTTTGTTATATGTGTAATTGAGGATTTTTTGCAAGGGATCAATATTAGATTAGCATATTCAAAACCCACAATGACAATAGAATGCATAGGATAAACACAGAAAGGAAAAACATGAAACAAGATCACCCAATCTTTCCTCCATGTCTGACTTCCATTGCACCTTCTAGCTTGCTATGATGATGAGTGTGCCCTCAGATTGTGATGAAAAAACTCTACTATATGGCGTAGACCTAAGCAAAGTTTTGAAGGATTTGTACTCTAAACTATGCAATAGAAATTAAATTCTAAATGAAAATAATTAAATGACAATGCAAGAGATTAATATTAAGCAAATGAAAGATTCAAGAAAACAAATATATTAAAAAATGTTGAAATGAGAACAAAATTGACATTTTATAGAAAATGCAATTTTGGATGGATGGATGAGATGAGAGATTGAAAAATGCCCTAAAATCAAAGGTCAAGATTCAAAATGGAAACTCTTAATTAGGGTTAGGGTAAAATTCCCAAATGAGTGCACAAGATTTAATTTAAGAAATCAAATCAAGGATGGAGAATGAATGTGATAGTGAGATGAAAATTAATAAAAATCAAAAGATAAGAAGATGAGATTTAGAAAATCAATAATTTTAGCAATTACTTGATTTGTAGAAGAATATTTCCATTTTGAATTAAAATTAATTCAAAATATGGATTTTGTGAGATAGTAAATAATTGATTTAAGATTATTTACTTAAACAAGAAGCAGTTAACCATGTGAAGTCATTTTTAAATAAATTGTTTTATTTAAAAAGAGGGAAATGCCAAATAAGGCAATTAAAAAATTAGGAATAATTATTTAATTTAGAAGAGGTAGTTAATTAATTAAATAAATTAATAAATCTATTTAATTAAAAGAGGATTTGGGCATTAGTGATATATTAAATAAATAAATTTAAATATATTTATTTAATAATCAAGAGGACATAAATGATAAAGATTAATTGAATAAATTGAGAACTTTATTTAATTATGAGAAGACTTTAGATAATTAGTGAGGCATTAAATAAGTACATAAGATCTATTTATTTAATAATCATGGAGAATAAAAAGATATGAATTAATTAAATAATTATTAATTATTTAATTAATAGTCGAAGGTGGGTTAGAAACATAATTAAAATGTCATAATTATGCTAGGACGAAAAGTGGTAAAATAGTGCTTGCAGGCCTAGGTCATTTTTATGTGTCTACATATGCCCCTCTTTGTCATAATGCAATTTATCATGTTATGGAAAAGACAACAAGTCCAGAATATGCCCCAGTGAAGGTATGGAGTACCTATGCCCCCTTGGGAAATTTTTTGAATTTTTGCCCGAGGTCAGAAAAATTTGGAAAGTGTCCCGATTAATCAATTTAATGACCAGAAAAACAATGGCGTGACCAGACTCAGAAATGGAGGATGCTTAGCTAGTCCAAATATCACACCAAGGTTTTCAAAAGAGCCTTCAGTACAAACTTATTAGGTCAAACCCTAATTTTCAACCTATAAATAGGTTGAAAAAACCAAACCAAGTGTCATTTTCTCATTTGCTAATTAAAATTTCTAGAGATCAAAGCTCAAAAAGAAGATGGTGATTCCCTCAACAGACCACTGTGGCTATCGCATGCGGATATTTCGATGACCTAAAGGCACAGAGGCATTGGTAAGTACCGTATCCAACATTTAATGTTTTCGATTCTTGCACATTTAATAGGGATTTTGGAGGGGAAACAAATGCGTTGCGACATAATTGTCGTCGCATAAGCCACAAACGCTTTCATGTTCGATGCATTTGTTTGTGTTGTGACACAAGTGCAAAGGGTAGCTAGGTCAAAGGTTAACAATGCACAATTGTGGAGGCAAACGATGCAAGTGTCGAAATGCAATGCATATGCTAGTTTCTGTGACACAAGTGTAATGTTGCAACAAAAACGCCAGGTCCAATGATGCAATCACAATGGAATAACACAATCACTTTATGAAATGGTGCAATCATTTTGAGGGTGCACAATTGCTATATAGAATGACACATTTGTGATATTGTGAGGCAACTGCGAGATGCTGAGCCACATGTGACATATCACAACATAAATGCAGTCAACGTGATGCAATTGCAAATGACCATGGTTGACCAATGTTGAATTTGTGCAGACTCTTGTTTTAGATGCATGTTTGGTTTCTCAGATAGTAATAAATGCCATTGTCCTGGCCCATGTGTGCTAATTCTATTTTTTTTCATGTGCAAAGATGATTAGTGCCCATATACATGCGGGAGTTTAGACCTACCACCTAAACCTTTAGAGATCAATTGAGCGATGGGGAGAGGTAATGGTTGATGTGATTGGGATTATACAATGTCACCTATATGCCCATTATTCAGGCAAATAGGGGCTTATTGAAATCACTTTATGAGAGGTGGCACTCAAAGACCTATTCATTTCAACTTCCTATAGGAGAGGCCACAATTACCGTGGAGGATGTTTATCACATTCTACGCATCCTGATCAGTGGGGAGAGAGTGGTATATGATCCACACCAAGGGAGATAGGCCCTAACAGAGATGTATGAGGATGCCGATGGTGGCAGTCTAGGCATTCAAAGGTATGAGATCAGATGGGATGTTGTGACTGAACAGTTTCCACGGTGGGATGCCATGCTAATGACACTAATTATCGAAGTGTTGATGCCAGATCGTCATGGCCACGGGTTTTCGATTGATGGGGAGAGGTACTAGTTCGTATGCGGGGTCAGAGGACAATTTTTGCTTGGGGTCCTTGCCTATTGGCCATGCTATATCATCAGCTTCATGAGGTAGTGTATCATGAAGGATGGAGTATCAGCTGTGGGACCACACTAGTGATGATCTAGGCATGGGAGCACATTCCCATGTTTCGACCACCGGTGCAGATTCAACAGTTGGGTGATGGGATGCCCTATGTTTACCTTTATGTGGGTTCAGTTAGCCAAACTCATGTGGGAAATATTGGGTACTGACGTCGTCAGATTGACACCTTGATTAGTTTTGTCTAGAGACCTTATAGAGATTGTGCCCAGTGGCCTGATGAGGATGGCCATTTATCATTATGGAGACAGTTTCGATACTTGATTGGCCACATAGTGTAGAGCTAGTGGATTATAGATATGTACCTACCCCAGTGCGTACTACGATAGTTTGGGAAGCATGAGGATGTGCCAATAGGTACAACAGAGTATGCACTATTTTCTAGGGAGACCATATGGGGGTCACCGATGGTGGTGGTAGTGGTTGAGTAGCAAATAGGCAGCTTGGTTGCACAATAGTGGTTATGGAGGGGAGGTCTAGCAGATGCAGGGACATCTACTGAGTTTGATGCTTGGTGGTAGATTCACAGGCTGATTCGTTTGACAGATCCAAATGGTTTGACTCCCATAGAATGAAGATCAATTATCCCATGAGTACAGAGGAGAGGCTGGGGTGGCAGAGATGGAGGTAGAGATGATAGTGGGGGGGAGGGAGAGATGGAGGTCAAGGAGATGGAAGAAAAGGTGGGGGAGATGGTGGGGGTGGAGGAGGTGGAGATGATGGCAGAGAAGGGAGGGGTGTGAGGAGGAGGAGGGATGACGAAGGGAAGAGGCAACCTAGTAGAGTTAGGCGAAGAGTGGTTGATGCACCATTGTCACCCATCTGGGGGGAGGGTGAGGAGAGAGAGCATCCAGTTGGGCAGGAGGTAGATATGGGAGTGGAGGAAGTGGTCAAAGGTGGAGAGGAGGTGGAGGGTAGAGTAGAGGAGGCGAAGGCAAGGGTAGAGGGAGATACTAGCGGAGGAGGTGGAGGCAAGGGCAGAGGGAGAGATACTAGTGGAGGAGGATCCATTTTTTGAGCACCACCCTCTTAACATTAACATTGAGGAGGTTCAAGGAGAGGAGGATGAGGGGGAGGACAAGGCCGACTAGATTGTGAGAGCAGATGCTCGTTAGAGATGGGGAGGGGGATAGGTCACCGATTTTACCCGTAGATGCCACTATTGACTAGAGGATCATAGATCTTCAAAGCAAAATTGATGCGGCCTTGTCTCAAAACAAGGCCTTGGCAGTAGAGTTTGAGGTTACCAGGGTGGAGAGAGATCAAGCCGTTATTCATCGGTAGGAGTCAGACCAATGGGTCACTGAGTTTGCAGAGTTATGTGCAGGGCCAACAGGGGATATGGCTATAGAGATGGCTAGGATGGCTAAGATCTGGGGTCGGTATAGGTTTCTATATGAGCAAGTTGTTCCACCAGAGAGACGAGACCTAGAGTTGTCTCGATCATACAATAGGATAGGTAGTGGCACCTAGACCCACAACAATAGATCACATAGTGGCAGTCATACTAGTTCTGGGAGGTCCAGTTCATCATGGCAAGCATCAGGTCATAGGTCACACAATTCCCATAGGCATTCATCATGCCATATCCATAGGTCAGAGCATGGGCATAGATCACTATCATCAAGACACCAGGCAGAGTAGAGCCAACCTCCTGTTATTGATCCCTTGGGATCCCAAAGCTAGACTCTAGACACCACTCCCATCCAGGTCACTTTTCACGTGATGAGTCAGTCACAACCACCTCACGATTCACCTAGACGAGATGAAGGATGCACAATATAGGACTTGTATTTTGATATTTGTATTAGACACTTTCATATATTGACATTCAAGCACGCGAGCTCCATTTTTGGGATATCCCATGACTCTATCTTGTGATATTACATTTTTTGAGACTATATATATGCGATATAGTTTTTGATGTGGCCTATATGATTCTATGTGTTATGGTATTCTATGCTTTATCAGATGTTATGTGATGCTTTTATGATGCTATGAGATGTATGGATGAAATTTTTTATGCTTATGAATGCCATTATGGATGTGGTTATGTATGTATGCATTGTTTAATGTATGATGATGTGATTCATATATGTTAATGCAAATAATATTTATGATACCTATATGTTGATGTAAATGATGGTTTTATGATGTGAGATGGATGGATGCAAATGATAGCATTATGCAATGTGAATTATGGTATTTGATTTATGCAGATGTGAAATGTGAATATAAAATGCTCGTATGATTATGTATGCAACTTTATTTTTTGTATTTTTTTTTTTTATGTCATAGGATATCATCAGAGAATGAGAGAAGGGAAGATGTAAGATATGCATGTTAGTGCAGAAAAAAAAAATCCTTCAAAACCTTGCTATAGTGCTATCCTAGTTGTTTCTCCTAATCATCAATGGGAAAAAATGTCATGATGGCTAACAAATACTATGATATGACATAGATCAATAGTGTGCAAGGTCAAACCATCACGTAGATCAACAGTGGCAAAAAAGGATGATCATGACTCATACAAGGAACATAATTTCCCCTATTCCTTTTGTCATGACCAACCACTAGAAAAAACTAGATTAATTATGAGACATTGATGCTTCTCTAAATCCTGATGTCAGGTTATCCTTGAGAAACTAGCCACATGATAGTAAAAAATAGACAGGAAAATCATCGTACTATGTCATTGCTTCTCTAAATCCTAAAGTCAGGACATCCTTGAGAAACTAGTATTAGGGTGATCATAAAAGGACAAGGATGATCATCATGATATGTTGTGGCTCCTATGACTTAAGGAACTAATATCATGATAACCATCAAAAAGACAAATAAATTTTGCCAAGTGTTTGCCAAATGTTTTAATGTCAAGTGTTGACAAATGTTGAGTGATATCAAATTCAGGAAGGACATGTCCTGAATGACGTTGATATCTAGGAGATCAATTCTCGGAGTTAGGAGAATCCATCAAAATGCTAGATGATGATGATGATGATTAGGAAGGACACATCCAAAAGCATAAAGAAATGATGAGAGTTTCTTTTCAGAAGGACACATCTGAAGAAGAACCCAAAATTTTGCCAAGTTAAAATGACTAGATAGAAATTGATTACATGTCATTGTTGACATGTTGAATTGACTAAAATTGTTGATGAAATAGATTGTTGATAGACTACCTACTCGGGATTGATGGAAGATTTTCTTGATTTGAAGATAGTTGGATGTGTGTGAATATGTTGTGCCATGAACCCTAATGGACTAACCTAGTGTAGCCTCGAGGGCTTATCGATCGATGGACTTGCCTACGTCATGCACTCAGAGACCTCGTAGTTCAACACAACCAATGACCTTGTCCAAAGGAAATAATTTTGAATCATGATTTTATTTTGACAAACCTAGGAAGACTCTCCTAATATCTTGGGGATTTAAGGATGAATCTTGCCTATGTAGCAAATGCATAGAGACAGCGTAGTTCAGACATGGACAAAAGATTGATTGATGTGACCGATTGGATTGACAAGACAAATATTGACTTTGACTCTATTTTGGGGATTTTGACATTGATTTGGATGTTTTTGTATTTTCTCAGGACATTTTCTAATTTTTCGGTCTTTTTTCAGAACATTTTCAGATATTTAGGACTTTTTTTAGGACTTTTTTAGATTTTTAGGACATTTTTCAGGACTTTTTTAGATTTGTAGGACTTTTTTTAGGACTTTTTAAAAGACTTTTTATGAATGCAGGATCATGTGCGACACCCAATGCAGTTACATGAGAAAAATCCTACCCCCAGATAGATTGGGGATTACCCATGTCAAATGATATGGAAATAGGTAGACATGGGGAAGAAGGAAAGGATATGCAAGGGATAATGTCAAACAAATGCTAACTATGGCCAGAATTGACAGGACTTAGGACGAATGTCGTGAATGTGTCAGGCCGGAGGAATTATGGCAAGCGGATAATGGTCGATTAGAGTAACATTAGATGGTGAAGCAATGATCGACTATGCATGGTGCCTATTTTCTAGGTTTTCACCATGGTACTTATCCAAAGTGCCTGTTTTCCAGGTTTTCACTATTGGACAAATTTATTTCTTTATACTATTTTTGTCATTTTTGGATTTTTTTATTTTTATTTTTTTGGTGTCACCAAGATGCCTGTTTGCCAGGTTTTCATCAAGGGACAATTTTTTCTTTATTTTCAATTTTTTTATATTTTTAGGTTTTTAGCCAAGCTCTCTAATACTATCTTTAGAACTTTCATAGATGTAAGTTGTTGATGGGTTCCATCAGCTATTCTCCATCAGGTGTAGCCAATTGATATGCTCCAGAACCGAAAGTTGCAGTAATAATATAAGGACCAAGCCAATTAGGCTCAAACTTTCCAGGTTTTTCACGGTCAGCCTAATTTCTTGGGTTCTGTATGAGGACCAAGTCACCAATTTCAAATTTTCTTACCATCACTCATTTTTTATAGCTCTGACATAAACGATTTTGATATGCCTACAAATGATTCAAGGCATTTTTTTATCTTTCTTGGAACATTTCTAGCTCATGCAGGAGATACTGTCTGTACTCTTCATCATCAATCATTCCCTTCAAGGAGACTCAGAGAGATGAAATTTTGACCTCAATGGGAAATATGGGCTCAGATCTATAGACAAGGGAAAATAGAGTGGCTCCAGTGGGTGTACGAATACTAGTACGGTAGGCCCATAAGGCAAGATTAAGTTGTAGGTGCCAATCTCGGCCAGCTTCATTGAAGATCTTCTTAAGAATGTGAAGAATTATTTTATTTGATGCATCAACTTGACCATTACCTTGTGGATAATATGGGGTGGAGAAATGATGTTGGATGTGGAATCACTCACAGATTTCATGAATGTCCTGATTTTTGAATGAGCTCCCATTATCTGTGATGATGAACTGTGGAACACCATACTAGTAGATGATGTAATTTAGGATAAACTTGGATATTTGCTTACCGGTGATGTAAGTGAGGGGACGGATTCAATCCACTTAGTAAAGTAATCAGTGGCGGTGATTATGAATTTATGGCCGTTAGAGGAGGATGGATGGATCTTACCCATGAGGTCGAGTCCCCATTATGTGAAAGGCCATGGAGAAGTGATCAGTCTCATCTCTTGTGCAGGTGCATGAATTAGGTCACTATGCACGTGGAATTTTTGACATGTTCTGACAAACTGAAGAGCATCTTTTTTAATGTCGGCCAATAGTATCCCAGTCTAGTGACTTTCCTAGCTAATGTTGGACCACTCGAATGAGATCCACATATACCCTCATGTACTTCTCATAAATTTGTTTGGGCTTCATCAGTGTCGAGACAGTGAAGAAGGGTGCTATCAAAGCAACGATGGTATAGGGTGTCACTGACGATGGTGTGTCGAGCGTCTTTTCATATAAAGGACTTTCTCTGGTTATTGGAATGGTTGGGTGGTAAGATTCAAGACTTTAGATAGTCATAGATGTCTTGGTACCAAGGTGAACTAGGACCAACAAACTTGCAAACCATTTCTGAGTCTGGGATGTCATATGCCGACATCAATAGTTGTTCAACTAAGAACTCAAATTGTGACACATTTTTGGGGATGTCTAAGAGAGATCCAATAGTAGCCATTGCATCGATTACCTTATTCTATGTCTTGGGAATTTGTTCAAAAGTGATCAATTTGAAATATGTCAGGAAGATATCCACCATTCACTTGTAGGGGAGCAAATTTTCATCTTATTTTTTATAATCATCATTCACCTGGTTGATAACTAACTAAGAATCCTTGAATATGAGCAATGTCTGAATTTTCCATTTAATTGTGATCTTGAGTCATGTGACCAATGCTTCATATTCTACAATGTTGTTAGTATAAGGGAAGGTGATCCGAAATGCCTTAGGAATGGAATCCCCTTGTGGTGTGATGAACAAGATACCAACCCCTGAGCCTTGACCAATATGAGACCCATCAAAATATAGTTTCCATGGTGATGTAGGCTCTGCATGAAAGATAGACTCATCGGGAAAATCAATTACCAGTGGATGAGTGCCTTGGATGGGTGCATATACAAGATAATTTCTATTACCTACCCTTTTATTGCCTTGCGCTTGACATACTGTATGTCATATTCACTTAAAATCATGACCCACTTTGCTAAACAGCCTATCAATGCTGCCCGACTTAGGAGATAGTTTAGTGGATCAATCTTGTCCACTGAGTGTGTCTAGTGACTCAACATGTAATGTCTTAGTTTATTTGTTGCAAAGACAACTGCAAGGCATGCACATTCAATGGTTTTATAGTTCAACTCATATCCTATCACTGTGCGAATGATATAGTATATGGATCTTTCTTTCTCCTCATGCTCATTTTGTGCCAATAATGCCCCTAGTGCATTTGTAGTTTTTGAGACATACAAGATCAACGGCTTGCCTTCGATAGGCAGCATTAGGACAGTTGGTTTCAATAGATATTCTTTGATTTGTTTGAAGATATTGTTGCATTTTTCGGTCCATACAAAGCAGATAATTTTGTGTAACAGGTACTGAAATGGTTGCCACTTGTCTGCCAACTATGCGATGAAGCGTCGGATGGACTGCAGTTTACCATGAAGTGTTCTCAAATCGCCGATTCCTTTTGGTGGAGGCATGTCTAGAATTGCTTTCACTTTAGTAGGATCAACTTCTATGCCTCGTCATGAAACTATGTAGCCCAATAGTTTGCATGAAGTGACCCCAAAGACACATTTTTTTGGGTTCAATCGAACCTTGTAATCCTCTAGCCATCTAAAAAAAAATTCTAGGACCCCGAGATGATCCTTCCATGTCAAAGATTTGGCCAAAAGGTCATCCACATAATCTTTCATTAGGATATGCATCATGTCATGAAATATTGTTGTCATAGCTCTTTGGTATGTGGCACTTGCATTTTTTAAGCCAAAAGGCATGACATTCCAATAGTATGTTCCCCATGGGCAAGTGAATGCTATTTTGTGTTGATCCTCAGTTGCAATTTGGATTTGGTTATATCCCAAGAAACCATCCATGAGAGACAACATCTCATACCTTGCTGTGAGATCAACAATCATGTCTATATTTGGTAATGGGAAATCATATTTTGGGTAAGCCTTATTCAAATCTCTGAAATCCATACAGATACAGATTTGTCCATTTGGCTTTGTGATAGGGACAATGTTGGATACCCAGTTAGCATAGTCTATTGATCTTATGAATCTAGCATCCAATAACTTCTTTAATTCAACCTTTACAAGTAGTGCAATTTTTGGATGCATTTTCCATAATTTTTGTTTGACTGGTTTGATATTTGGGATTAACAGAAGATGATGCAATACCAATTTTAGATCTAGGCCTGGCATGTCTGCATATGACTATGCAAAGTTATCTTTCCTCTCTGTGAAGAATTGCTGAAATTTAGGTTTTTCGTCTTCTGACAATGATGTGGCCAAGAGAACCATTTTGGGATTCTTTGGTGTAGCTATGTTAACTTCGATGGTGTCTTCGATGAGCATTGCCGATTTTTCCTATGTCATGGGAATAAAGTCCAATTCTCAATCCTTAGGCACCTTAGAGAGGTTTTCACCTATGAATACGTCCTTTATTTTTATGATTTTGCTATCAAAAGGTGCCTTGCGGTTTTCACCTAAAGACATTTCTTTTTTTGTCTTATTCTTTGCATTTTTACAACTGAAGGATTGCACAGTCTCCCCGGAGTGAGCTGCACAATCTAGGTCAATGGAAAATCCTGTTTTGTGATCACCCCATGGTATGCCTTCTTGGAGCCCCATGAATTTTGCTATTGCCTCATCATTATGAAAGATATCCATCACAGGTGGTTCTTGTTGGTCCCAGTCAATCAGTTGTGGGTAAACAAGGGAAATCCCATCGTCAGTGTTGGTAAAAGATGGGGAAGATGCGGAAAGTGTATGAATTGAAGCCTCAAGTGTGAAGGCAAAGTTATCAATTTCAACTTCCATGTCAGATGCAATTGATGGACCATATTCAGATTCAAATGAGTTGAAATCATATTCATAATAGGGTACAAAAGTATCAACATCATGACTACTAGATGACCTTTCAAAGGTATGGATGGTAGGTTCATATAGGTCAAGCTCATGGGTGGGCTCAGGAATGGGGCGGGACATTTTAGATGTTTCCAAGGATAATTTATGTTCTTCTAGATCCCAAGGAATGCTTACCCATTCCTTATTTTTGGAGTGTCAGTCAATAGGATCAATGTTGTATTCTTGTCAAAATCGTTCTTCAAAGGGGGCTTGGCCAGGGTCCAAGAATAGTTTGTCAATATCATAGTTGCTCAGGGTTTTCTCAGATCCCCATTCCTATTCATTAGAGTTAGTTTCAATAAGGGATTCTTTGCTTGTCTCAAAACTTTCTAGAGTCATTACGTCCTAACTTGATAGTTCATAGGTACATTGATCGTCAGTTCTGAGTTGGTCAAACCCTAGCCCTATGTATCTTGGTCTTGTAGAAATGATAACAGGTTCCCTCCTTCCATTGTTGGCCTTTCCAAGACCACTTGTGCCATCAAAACCTAGCACCTTGCATATGTCATAGCCTTTTCCATAGAGAAGCACTAGTAGTGGAGGTAATTCTTCTGGGTCTTTGTAGATCTAGTTAGCTATGCCGATAGTGACTTCATTACCTGTATCACCCCATAGTGTGATTTTTTTTTTTGGTGGAATCTTGAAAGTTGTTTTGGGCTCAACCGCAAAACATGGTCTACCATAGACTTTAGGTGGCTTAGGTATTGTGGTGATACAATAAGCTATATTCAGTTTGAATTCTCCACAACCAAGGTCCTAGATCTGAAGGTCTTTACTTGGTATGTAAGCCGAGGAAGATGGTGTGGAAAAGGTTGATGGAATGGATGATTTGGTGAGTGCAGACAATTTAATATGTTTGGAAGAGGTGGAAGCTGAGGCTTCTTGATTGATGGGTACCTAGTGTTCAATAGTGGATCTTAGATTGGTACAGTATTGAAATGGATCAAGATCTCCTGGGATAATAATTTCAGTACCATCAAAAGGGAATTTTAGGCATTGGTGGTATGTGGAAGGAATGGCCTTTAGGGCATGAATCCAGGGGCGACCAAGTAATATATTATAATGTTGTATCTATAATAACTAGTCCCACACAAATGGGAATTGTGATGACACCTTTAGAAGCACGTTCTTCATCATCATATGCCTTGATGACAATGCTCTTGGTAGCATCCACACATGCATCAGAGAAGCCAAGAGCTTTAACCAATTTTAAATAACATATGTTCAATCCTGCTCTGTGATCTACTAAGACTCGTCTAACCTTATGCTTCTGGACAAAAACCTTGATATGAAGGGCATCATTATGAGATTTTTTGGGTGAGGAATAGTCATTATCTGAAAAGGTAATGTGGTGAGGCGAATTTAGATATCCGACCATAGTTTCAAACTGGTTGACATCAATGTTGGTTGGGACAAAAGACTCTTGCAAGAATTTATCCAATATGGCCTTATGTGCGGGTGAGATGTGGAGCAATTCAAGAATGGATATTTGAGTGGGTGTTTTATTCAGTTTCCCAATAAGGTTGAACTCTAGTTTAGGGTTTGGCTGTCTAGTAGATGAACCAGGTATGGTAATTTTAGGCTAACATGTAGAGGGACCTGGGATGGTGACCTTTCCTTTACGTGTTGTGACATTGCAGTCTAGGGCCTTTTTAATGGTAATAGTATTGACACATTGTTCTCCATCAGTAGCTTGCAAGTTGTTGATGATGGTACCACCAAAATAATTGAAGTCAAAACATACATGATTGGCTTGATTATTGGTATTCTTCATGCCAGATGAGAGGGTTTACTAGAACCATGATCCTATAGTGGGTTCTTGTGGATTGTATGATCTGTATTAGATGCAAACAGTTGACCTTCTAACTCAATGGTATGGTTTTCAATAAAGTCTTGCACCAGATTTCGCAATTGGTGGCAAGAGGAATTTTTGTGCCCTTTGATACGATGGTGATCACAAAATACATTTCCATCCCGCCATGATGGCTTGAACTGACCAGGGTCATACGATTTAGGTTCTTCCAACGTTATGACTTCTTTTTGGATAAGTTTCTTCAAAACAATTTAGATAAGTTCACCCAAAGGGGTGTATGTGCGTTTTTAAAATTGTCGTGGTTGACACAGCTGCTTTTGATTAGATTGAGCTAGATTATTTTGAATAGCATTGGTAGTTGGTGTCGGTGTGGTCACAAGTGCATTTTGATTTTGGACTCCTTTAATGGTGAGTACATGACCTATTGCATTAATGGTTTTTGCATCAACCACACTAGCATTTGTGATGTGTTTATTCTTAACCCATTATTTGGTTTTGTCATTGGAGTGACTTGGGTTATTATTTGTGGTGGTGTTGATGGTTTTTCCACCATACTTTAATTCGCCTTTGGAGATCAAGGCTTTCTCAAGTTGAACCCCCTTTTCAACAAGGTCAACAAACATGGTACACCAATGGACTTGTAAGCCATATTTGAGCGGTCCTAGGAGAGTTTGTACAAACATGGTGACTTTCTCCTTTTCAAGTATTTCTACCAGATATCTGCTCACTAAGGTTCTCCATCTTTGAAAAAATGGGATAAAAGTCTCTCCTGCCTCCTCTTGGGTAAGTCGGCATAAGGAGGCAATGCCAATATTCATGTCAATGTTATAGGTGTAGTTTTCAACAAACTTGTTTGCCAATTCATCACAAGTTTTAATTCCTGTAGGAAATAATGAGAACCACTCCAATGCATGGCCTACGAGACTTCTAGAGAAAAGTCTCATGAGATAGGTTTGTTCATATGCAATGTCCATGCAACTAGCGGTGAATTCTCTTATGTGTTCAATGGGGTTTGTTTTGCCTTTGTATTTAGGAAAATGTGGTAGTGCATATCCATGAGGAAAGGGAGGCATATACAAGGTTGTGTCAAATGGATATGGACATAAGTCATGTGACATGTAAGACTTTTTGTTTGACTGTTGCAAGGTCTCCACTTGCATTTGAAGAGAAACAAGTTGGAGTGTGAGTGCCTCCAAAATTGGGTTGTTGGTAGCATCACACATGTTGGTGATAGGTACAGATTGGTTGCCCACCTGTTGTGATGAGATGTGTTGGTTTGGGATTGGTTGTTGGTGAGAAAAATGAGTGTTCTGATATTGTGGTTGTTGGAAATGAGCGTTTTGATGCGAGATGTGTTGTTGTGTATGGACTTGAGACGCATAAGTTGGGATGTGGGATCCTTCCATGTTGGTTTTGAGCATGTTGATGCCCAAATTGAGTGGAAAATTGGGTGCCTTGATTGCCTTGCCCAAATAGGTAATTATGGCCTTGAGGGATGTGGGTGTTTTTCCTCAAAGGAATGTTGGTATTAACCTATGAAGAATTTGGGACATTAGATTGGGTGCCTTGAAAGACAACTCTTCGTTTATTCCTCCCAAAAAGGTTTGATGATTTGTTTGCCATAGCATTTGAGGAACTTAATAACAAGTTTGCTGATGTACCCATGGAACTAGATGAAGTTCCAAAGAGGTTTGAGGAGGTTGCACCCATTGTTGATCGAAACGTTTGTGAAGGAATATTGGATGTTTGTTTGGGGATGGATTGTGATGTGGTGTTGGTTTTGGGTAGATGATCCCCCAATAGATGTTGTGTTGATTGTGGTGGATGCATTGGTTGTGGTGGTAGCATGAACAAGGGAGGTAGAATTAATGGTGTTAATGACATTTTGTGAAGAGGATCCCATGGAAGTATTGTGTGAGTGGGGATTAGGAGATTTTCTCTAAGAGTGTTGAGATCAAATCCTTTTGGTAACCTAGCCCCTTGGTCAAGGAGCATGGCTAGATATCTGGTTGAATCATTTAGAATGATTTCTTCCACAAAAGAGGCCACTTCTAGGTTTTGGGAAGCAACTTGTATGTCTTCTTCAATGACTTCCCCATTTTAGTCTCTGCGGAGAAATTGTTCAAAAGGATTGTATGGAATGGACATCTCATTGAAAGGATTGATAATAGAATTTCCCATGTCATTAGAAAGAGTGTTAATGTCATTAGGGAATGAATTCATGTCATTGGTGAAACCGAGAAAGTTGGTGTCTTGACCAAAAGAATCCATGAGTCTTTTCTTTCTTTGTAATCTAGTTTCAACCATAAAATTTTTTTCTCAACTTTGGGATGATGAGGGAGAATGACCTAAATATGACACTATGTTTTTGGGTTTTTTGCGGAATTGAAGAATGTTATGAAATGAAAATGAGACCAAAAAGAGACTAAGGGTTTGTGAATGCAAATGGTATGATACTAAAGTAAGGAGACTAATGGTATGCAAACTAAAAGGAGCCTAAGATGCACTCACTATTGGGAAATCTAAGGAGATGAATACTTGACCATACAAAGTGTTGGCAATGCTTCAGGTTTGGAATATCAATGGACTATAAAAGGACTAACAAAGGACAAAGTTAAATTTCCACAATAGACTATTGAGCAGGAAATAATTCACCAAAGATGTTGACTAAAAGACAAAGGGTGATTGAGTCCAATGATAACTTACTTTTGAATGCAAAGGTTTGACAATGGATGGTAAGGAATCTACTCCTAAAATCTGCAAAAATATTGTCTAAGGAGATGGTAGAGTTTAACAATGCAACTAATGAAATGAAAATGGAAACCTACATGAGTTTAAGAATGTTATCTATAACACAATGATGAGGGAATTTGAGAAATTCAATGTTTGGTTTGACAGAAACAGTAGAGAAAGGCTTGATGGAATCTGGAAAAAGAAAAGTTTGGACCCTAGTTTTGATAGTGAAAAGAATATTTATGAAGACTGGCAAATGCGTCTTAGCAAATATGTCATAGAAAATGCATTACAACATAGCAGATACATCTTAGTAAGGCGATGGCGGTGTTCTAACTGGAAAATGTGGTACAAAATTGCAAATGTGGTTTAGTATCAATCAAATGCAGTTCAAAAAGGAGATCGTAGTGTATTAGTAGGAAAATGTGGTGTGATTAGGCAATTACAGTGTTTGCAGTTTCAAATGCGGCTCAATAAAGCAATTGCGACTCAGAAATAAGAAAGTGCGGTTTGATAGAGCGATTGTGTCGCATGAAGCAAATTTGGAACAAAATTTCAATAGTTTGATCAGTTTGTTTCAGATTTTGGCAGTTTTGATGTTCATTTGTTGGAATTATCTGAAAAAAGTTGGCAAACACATGGTGTTGTAAAAAGTGAAAATCAACCACATAGAAGTCATTTTACAAAAATCCTATGGCTACAAGGACAGTATTCCTATGGATCCCACATGGATTTTACTCCAATCGCATATCCTTAGTGAATGAATTCAAAAGCTTGGCCCCATAGGCTCCCCCTTATAGTGCACTCACTTGTCAGGGCAACCAAGATTCCAACCTCCATGAAACTCCCATGGCAGATTGATCATTTCTACTAAGAACTATGCAGGTGTGGGTGCCTTGGCAATGACCATTGCTACACCAAAGAATAGAAGGTTTGTGGTTTACTAAAACAAAGGTTTTATTTCGGGCACTTGTTCAGAAGGCCACACAAGAGGCATTATCATCCTAGTCTACAGAGGGTATGCTCTATAGGTTTCGACGCACCACAAGGGTACTCGGGAGTCAATTTCTGGTCCATAGGAAGTTCTGTAATGCTAAGTTTCCTTAACATTAAAATTTATATACCAGTTGGGCATCGGTTGGCTTTAGTGCATTCCCAGTTTGAGTCATTTTGGGGTAACATTAAAATTTATATACTATGCCTCCTCCATCTCTTGGAGGTGAATCATGAGGTGGCTGTGACTAACTCATCACGTGAAAAGTGACCTGGATGGGAGTGGTGTCTGTAGTCTGACTCTGGGATCCCAAGGGATCAGTAATAGGAGGCTAGATCTGCTCTGCCTAGTGTCCTGATGACACTAATGTATGCCCATGCTTTGACCTATGGCTATGGCCTGATGAATTCCTATGGGAACTGTGTGACTTGTGACCTGATGCCTGCTTTGATGAACTGGGCCCCCAAACACTAGTATGACTGCCACTATGTGATCTGTTGTTGTGGGTCTGGGTGCCACTACCTGTCCTACTATATGATCGAGACAACCCTGGGTCTCATCTCTATGGTGGAACAACCTTCTCATACAACAACCTATACTGACCCTTGCTCTCAGCCATCCTAGCTAGCTCGCTAGCCATATCCCTTGTCGGCCCTGCACATAACTCCACAAACTCAGTGACCCATCGGTTTGACTCCTGATGGAAAATAATGACTTGATCTCTCTCCACCCTGGTAACCTCCAACTCTGCTACCAAGGACTTTTTCTAAGACAAGGATGCATTAATTCTTCTTTGAAGATCTATGATCCTCTAGTCAATAGTGGCATCTACGGGCATAATCGGTGACCTGTCCCCCTCCCTGTCTCCAATGAGCATCTGATCTCACAATCTCCAATCGGCTTCATCCTCCTCCTCATCCTCCTCCTCATCCCTCTCCTCCTCTCGCACCTCTCCTTGGACCTCCTCCACATCAATGTCAAGAGGGTGGTACTTGAAAAATGGATCCTCCTCTGCCCTTGCCTCCATCTCCTCCACTAGTATCTCACCCTCTACTCTCACCTCAACCTCCTCTGCTTTTCCCTCCACCTCCTCTCCACCTTTGACCACCTCCTCCACTCCCATCTTTGCCTCCCACCCAACTCGCTACTCTCTCTCCTCACCCTCCTCCTGGATGGGTGACAATGGTGTGCCACCCACTCTCCAGCTGACTCTCCTGGGCTACCTCTTCCCTCCATCATCCCTCCTCCTCCTCGCACCCCTCCCATCTCCACCATCATCTCCACCTCCACCACCCCCACCATCTCCCCCACCTCTTTTGCCATCTCCTCGACCCCCATCTCTCCCTCCCCCCCCTACTGTCTCTGCCTCCATCTCTGCCACCCGACCTCTCCTCCATACCCATTGGATAACTGATCTTCGATTTATGGGAGCCAGACCATCTGGATCTGTCAAAGGAATCGACCTGTGAATCTACCACCAGGCATCAAAATCAGAAGATGTCCCTACATCTGCTAGAGCTCCCCTACATAACCAATGTTATGCAACCAATCCATCTATCTGTTGCTCAACTACTGTCACTGCTATCGGCAACCCCCATATGGTCTCCCTAAAAGACTATGCATACTCTATTGTACCTACTAGCACATCTTGGTGCTCTCCAAACTGTCGTAGTACCCATTGGGGAAGGTATATCTCTATAATCCACTGGCTCTGCATTGTGCGGCCAATCAAGTATTGAAACTGTCTCCACAATGACAAATGGCCATCCTCATCGGGCCACTAGGTACAATCTCTATAAGGTCTCCAAACAAAAATAATCAAGGTGTCAATCCGATGACGCCAGTACCCAATATCTCCCACATGAGTTTGGCTAACTGAACCCGCATAAAGGTAAACATAGGGCATCCCATCACCCAACTGTTGAATCTACACCAGTGGCCAAAAAATAGGAATGTGCTCCCATGCCCAAATCAATAGTAGTGTGGTCCCATAGTTGATACTATGTCCCTCATGATACACTACCTTATGAAGCTAATGATATAGCATGGTCAATAGGCAAGGCCCCTAGGTAAAAGTTGTCCTCTAACCCCACATATGAACTAGTACCTCTCCCCATCCAATTGGAAACCCGTGGCCATGATGATCCGACATCAACACTCTGATAATTAGTGTCATCAACATGGAAATTGGTTGGCCACAACATCCCATCTGATCTCGTACCCGTGAATTCCTAGACCGCAACCACCAATATCCTTGTACATCTCTGCTAGGGCCTGCCACCCTCAGTCTGGATCGTATACCACCCTCTCCCCACTGATCGAGATATGGAGAATATGATAAACATCCTCTAGGGTAACTGTGGCCTCTCCTGTAGGAAGTTGAAATGAACAGGTCTCCCAGTGCTACCTCTCACAAAGTGTTGTCAATAAGCCCATGTTTGCCTGAATAATGGGCATATAGTTGATATAGTATAATCCTCGTCGCATCAACTGTTGCCTCTCCCCGTCACTCAACCGATCCCTAAAGGTGTAGGTGGCTGGTCTGAACTCCTGCATGTATATGGGCACTAATCATCTCTACACATGCAGAAACAAGAATTAGCACACATGGGCAAGGACAATGGCATTTATTACTATCCGAGAAACCAAACATGCATCTAAAACAAGAGTCTACACAAAGTCAACGTAGGTCAACCATGGTAAACTGCAATTGCGTCACGATATGTCACATGCAGCTCAGCATCTCACAATTGTGTCGCAATATCATGAATGCATCATTCCATATAGAAATTACACTCCCTCACAATGATTGCATCATTCTGTAAAGCAATTGTGTTATTCCATTTTGATTGCATCATTGGACCTGGTGTTTGCATTGCAACATTGCACTTGTGTCACAAAAACCAGCATATGCGTTGCATTTCGACACTTGCGTCATTTGCCTCTACAATTGCGTGTTTTAACCTTTGACCCAGATACCCTTTGCACTTGTGTCATGACTCAAACAAATGCGTCAAACACGAAAGTGTTTGTGGCTTACACGATGACAATTGCATCACAACGCATTTGTTTCCCCTCCTAAAACCCTATTAAATGCGCGTGAATAAAAAAAAAAAATGTTGGATAGGATACTTACCAGTGCCTCTGCACCCTCAAGTCATCAGAATGTCCGCACACAATAGCCACGGTGGTATTTCGGGGGAATCACCATCTTATTTTTGAGCTCTGATCTCTAGAAATTTTAATTAGCAAATGAGAAAATGACACTTGGTTTGGCTTTTTCAACTTATTTATAGGTTGAAAATTAGGGTTTGACCTAATAAGTTTGTACTGAAGGCTCTTTTGACAACCTTTGTCTGACATTTGGACTAGCTAAGTGTCCTCCATTTCTGAGGCTGGTCACGCCATTGTTTCTGTAATCACTAAATTGATTAATCGAGACACTTTCCAAATTTTTCTTACCCCAGGCAAAAATTCAAAAAATTTCCCAAGGGGACATAGGCACTCTGTACCTTCGCTGGGGCATATTTTGGACTTGTTTTCTTTGCCATAACACGATAAACTAAATTATGACAAAGAGGGGCAAATGTAAACACATAAAAATGACCTAGGCCTGCAAACACTATTTTACCACTTTTCATCCTAGCATAATTATGACATTTTAATTATGTTTCTAACCCACCTTCGACTATTAATTAAATAGTTTATAATTATTTAATTAATTCATATCTTTTTATTCTCCATGATTATTAAATAAATAGATCTTATGTATTTATTTAATGCGTCACTAATTATCTAAAGTCTTCTCATAATTAAATAAAGTTCTCAATTTATTTAATTAATCTTTATCATTTTCCTCTTGATTATTAAATAAATATATTTAAATATATTTATTTAATATATCACTAATGCCCAAATCCTCTTTTAATTAAATAGATTTATTAATTTATTTAATTAGTTAACTACCTCTTCTAAATTAAATAATTATTCCTAATTATTTAATTGCCTTATTTGACATTTCCCTCTTTTTAAATAAAACAATTTATTTAAAAATGACTTCACATGGTTAACTGCTTCTTGTTTTAGTAAATAATCTTAAATCAATTATTTACTATCTCACAAAATCCATATTTTGAATTAATTTTAATTCAAAATGGAAATATTCTTCTACAAATCAAGTAATTGCTAAAATTACTAATTTTTTAAATCTCATCTTCTTATCTTTTGATTTTTACTGATTTTCATCTCACTGTCACGTTCATTCTCCATCCTTGATTTAATTTCTTAAATTAAATCTTGTGCACTCATTTTGGAATTTTACCCTAACCCTAATTGAGAGTTTCCATTTTTAATCTTGACCTTTGATTTTAGGCCATTTTTCAATCTCTCATCTCATTCGTCCGTCCAAAATTTCATTTTCTATAAAATGTCAATTTTCTTCTCATTTCGACATTTTTTAATATCTTTGTTTTCTTGAATCTTTCATTTGCTTAATATTAATCTCTTGCATTGTCATTTAATTATTCGCATTTAGAATTTAATTTCTATTGCATAGTTTATAGTACAAATCCTTCAAAACTTTGCTTAGGGATAGGCCATATAGTAGAGTTTTCTCATCACAATCTAAGGGTGCGATCATCATCATAGCAAGCTAGAAGGTGCAATGGAAGTCAGCCATGGAGGAGGAAGGATTGGGTGATCTTGTTTCATGTTTTTCCTTTCTTTGTTTATCCTGTGCATTCTATTGTCATTGTGGGTTTTGAATATGCTAATATAATATTGATCCCTTGTAGAAAATATTTAATTACAATATGCAGTCATCTTATTTTTGGTAGAGGCCTCATCATAATTTCATATTACATCATCAATTGAGAAATGATGTTCATATCCTAATAATCCTTGACAACCTTTCCTTGTGAATAAAACTCTTTGTATCAAATGTCTTTCTTTTATTACCCGAAGGTAAGTTGTACTGTGTCAATTTTTTGACAATCTCCTCATATCCCTCACTAGTGACCACAGTGAAATCTCCAAAACATAAAGTTCTAGCATGATGGATTGTTTATTGTGTCCCTTAAGGTTCTTGGCATCAGATTTAACCATCTATCTCACAGTTTCTAAGTAAGCTATTATGTCTGGGACTGCCCTTAGCAATAAATGTAGGGATCCTTCGAACCCATAGAATATAATTATAGTACAATCGAAATATGCAAACCAATCCCCCCAGTTATGATTTACCTTTTTCCTTAGTTGGTTATCTTTTGGTCTCAAGAATATTTGTATATCTGGGGATAGGTTATAATTACATGGGTGTCAATTCATCAATGGCTTCACAAAACATTCTTCAAATTATAGATAATGTGATCCACCATACCGACTATTCCATAATAAATTTCACATTTGTATAGGCTTGTAATCCCCATTCTCATCTACATCCTTTATTCTTAATTCCTCACCCTAGAACCCTCTGACCTAACCTTTATGTAAAAGTAAATGCATAAATAAAGAATAGTGTTTGAAATAAATGTTGTCATTATTATTTTTGATCCTTTCCAACCCCTAATTCAAGGCATGAGCTAAATAGCCAGCATAGTCAAATGGTCTAGCATCTTTTCTCTGTATATCTCTAGCCAAGACCATTGGTGCAATTGACATAAGGGGTGGAACCTCTACTCCTAACACCTGTCCAACTAAATGATAGGTATACCGAAAATATTCTTCAAATAAATCTTTGTGAAATAGAGGGTTTTCATTGCTATAAAATCTTCTAAGTTGGTTCCCTTCATCCTTGGGCCTATGTAAGGGTAGCTTCCATATTTTATAACCTGTGTCCATGTGGTTATATTTTTTTAGGTCTTTGATTGTGAATGGAAAATTTAGGGAAGACTTTAATTGAAACATATTAGATATGAGATCTATAGAAATAACAATACTTCCAGTCTTGTCATGTGATTGGATAGCCCTCCTTTTGGGTTCATATTTGTCGAAAAGAGCTTTAATCGGCTCTATATTGACAAACACATTGGGCACCACATATCTTCCTAGGTTTAATCTCCAAGAGTTGAAGACTGGTTGAAACCTATATTGTTACCTATAATGGTGCATAAATAGTTCATATCCTTGTCATGGTGTCCACACATCTCCCAAACCTTTATGCTTGTCCCATAACTTATCCATAGAAGGATTTGATTGTGCACTACTTTTGGGTCTTGGCCCCGACCTAGGGCATTGGTCTATTAGGTCCTGATTTAGAAGTCTTTTTTCTATTTTCTATTTCTTAGCCTTCAGTTTCTTTGTGCTTTCCTCCATTGTTTAAACTTCAAGCTTTTATGAAAGAAAATTTTTAGTTGGGTTTTGCATACTTGAATTTTTCTTTCCCTGGCCTTGAGCTATGCAATAATTTCAAATTCCAACCTTTTCCTTTTTGCTCCCACTTTCAGTGAATTTCTCCAAATTTTATGAAAAATACACAATTAACTTGAACTATAATTTACCTTAGTTCTGGCTCATAAATGCTACACTTATTTCTAGTCTTTTCATTGTGATTTAGAGAAGTTCATTAATTTGAATATATTGATGATATCATTAGGACATCACATGAACAAGAAATAACCATTATCGTTGCATCGAAGGAACCATGATTCTGTTTCCACTGATAACCACCTCTTCCATCGATGGACTCTTTATCTTTTGGGTGATCAGTGTGACGCCAAATAATGTCTCCACGACATGCTCTAATTCCTTTGATATACTTCCTTAGCATGCGTTTGATAGTTCATGGTCTTATCGGGTCATCGGGGTAGCCCTTGTTCATCTTCCACCAATAGGTGTCACTTCCTCTGATGCCTTCAACCCCTTATCATTGTATTAGGGGAACTAGTATTTATGTTGGCCTAATAGCCTCTTGTTCTCTTGATATAATTATCACCATATGTTTAACTCTTGTATTGCACATTGTATTGCCCCATCGGTGGGACACTATGTTATCTTCCACTGATATGTTCAAGTGCTACTGATATGCTTTATTCACGCCATCGGGGGAATGCTAACATTCATTTTTCTAATGCACTTGTGTTACTATGATGTGTTCACCTTTGATGATCCCATTGATATATCATGGAGAGTGCCTTGGGATTCTACCCAATAGGATATTGTTATGTCGATATTGAGTTGTGGGTCACTTTCATCAGTTGATCGGTGGAGCAGTGAGGGGAGTCCCCCCAATGCAATATTGTCAGGCCGATAGTATTGAACTAATCAGGATTAGGGGTTGTGACCATGGGGTATTAGATTTATTTATGGATATGATCAAGTGGTAATGTGGGCCACAAAATGGATTTGGTCACACAAATATTTGCAATTTGTACTAATCATAAAATCAAATGTAGTGTATTTTTTCAGTATGTGGGATGTGGGTGAGGTGTAAATTGTTGGATACTGAGCATGATTTTTAGTCCCAACATAATAGAAGCTAATAGTTCAACATCCATAACTTATAAGCTCTACCAAGAAGTAAATATAATGAGCTAACAGTTCAATATCTATAACTTAGAAGCTTTACCAAGAAGTAAATATAATGAGCTAATAGTTCATCACCTTATAGTTCATATTTTAATTGTGTTAAAAGTAAAACTTGAACATGTACTTAGTGATACACCACTCAACTCAATGCTTAATAAAAATTTAAGAATAGTATTAGTAGCATATACAATAATGAGCATCAACAATCGTTTAATGTGTATCTAGTATTTGAAATCACAAACTTTTTCTTCAAATGATACAATAAATAATATAGATAATTGAACATAATCACATTACTAAAGTCTGAATTTGAGCTTTCTTTATTGATTTTCACATGAAGGAGTACACAGAGGCATTGGAAATGTAATTTTTTTTCCAAAGACAACTCTGCATAGAGTCGAGTTGGAACTTGGAAACTCATATTATCAAAGATTCAAAAATCAAATCATTGTATCACCTTTTCTAGCAACTTCCACTCTTTAGGTGGTGGAATTTCCATTTGTTCTAACTAATGTTGTTTGACTCGAAGTTTTGTTAGCATTTCATGATTGTAATTGGAACCTATCTTGAATTATTCAGTCAATTTTGCATCCAAGTTTATTAGTGTTATGATGGAATCCAAATAGTTCACCACATCTGGGTTTTGAGGAAACTAGTCCAAATCAATCTTCCTTGCACCCTCCATCTTCTTTCTAAAATCATCCTCTCTAATGAATCACTCATTTGTGTCAAAAGCCTCTGGAAAACCAAGATCTATGAAGTTCCTTACCTTTTCATCCACCTTCTTCATCAGGTCTGCATCCAAATGAAAATATTACTTTGTTTCACCCATTCTCAAACACTGATAGATGGCAACTAAATTGAGGTAGCAATCCGATTAGTAATCCCTTTTGATTTCAAATAATTTCCATTGGCTTTGTAGACTATTTGTAGAACTTGATTTTTAGATTTCTCTAATACTAGCACATTTTTGTTGTCCACTAAATATTTGTTGAGCTTCTTATAATGTTGTATGATAGCATCAATCAATTGAAACATTTCACACAAATGATCAAACCTCTGCATTATTTCATCCTAGATATTTTGTTTCATATGCCTCATTGTATCTCTACAAAATGCAAATAACTTATTTTGACAAGAGTTAATTTCTTCTTTTTCTTCCATTAGCTCTACCTCCAATCTTTCATTTATTTTTCTCTCTTTCTCCAATTTTTGTTCCCATTGTGCATTTCCATTCACAATGCTTAGTCTTAATTTTTCTGAAGTGGATTTTTCCTCATCATATTTCTTGTTGTGTTCATCTAGAATTTGCTTCAGGTCATTCACTTCTCTCTCATTTTGTTTATCCTCTTTTCTTGTTGATGTAGAGGCATATTTTTTATTCTCTTTTCTAATTCATTGCTCTTGTTATCTGTTGTTTTCATCTTTTCTTTCTCATTTGCTCGGTCTACCTATAACTTTTCTATTTGAGTATGCAACCTTTTCTTCCCTCTATCTTGATTTAGAAATGACGTTTTCACCAATTCATTGTTCTTCTTTGATACATTAATTTTGTCTATATTTTTTAGTCCAAAAAAATCCAATTGAAAATTGGACACCTGGTATTCAGATGGATCCATCTGATTTGCTCTTTTATTTTGAACTATGGAAACAACAGATGTGTAATCCATGATTTCTTTATTTGTTTCAAATGTGGGTAATACCATGGTTCTTCTAGGCTCTGAAGTTACAATAGACACACTCTCCATCAATTGCTTCTTTTCTTTTTTATACAAGTTTGATTTCTTTTAAATTCCTCAATGAAATCAAAACCTCGGGATGCAGGAATAATGGAAAGCTTGAATGGTGAAGGAATAGGATTACTTGAAGTTGCTAATGATGTCACAACCACACTAATTGATAGTGGGAGAGTGCCTAGAAATAACTCCTTTGTGGTGGCTCCAGTGATAGCTTGACTTGGTGTTGTCAAAATCCTTTGCCTCTTCCATATGCCTTGATAACCTGGTGTTTTTGTTATCTTGTATTGTTGTCCTCTTATGTGTAATTTGTTGTTGTCACATATGTTGACCACTACTAGTACTATTACCCATACCATCACCACCAGTGGCAGCTCCAATTGCATTAAGCTCTCCACCATGGGCATGTCCTAGTTGTGATTGTATCTGACCATGAGGATGAATATTTGAAGCTCTAACAAATTGAATTATTTCGGCTTTACTTGTATGCCCTTGGTCTATTGTATTAGCTCCAAGGGCAGATTTATCAACTATTTTTCTATGTTGTACATCTATTACTGTAGCAATTCCTTTTCCTTGTGACCCCAAACCACCACCTTCATAACACATTTTTTCAGCTATGGCTACTGCTGAAGTATATGCTTCTTTTGAGGCCTCACTTAAACCAGCTTTGATATGGCTTTCTTCTACTTCTCCCCTATCATCATTAGATTCATCATCAAATTCTTTCTCTTCCTATTCATTGAGATGCTCTATATTCCACAATTTGCTAAACTCTTTATCTTCTTCATTATCTCCATACTATGCAAGAGCTCTTGGATCAACTAGCTCCTTCCTCATAGACCAAAAGGCAGCAATTTTGATCATGACCATTTTTTATCAGTAACTTCCTTCTCTAGAGAACATGGTATTTTTACTCTACTAGATGGTTTTTCACTTTTTAAATAAAAATTGTTGTATGTCCTGACTATCTTTCGGTGCAATGCCATAATTTTTTTTGACAATATTTCAAAATAAATACCATTCTCAACAACACTTTCTCCATTGCTATTTTGACCTCATCCCAAGAATCCTTGTTTCTCAAGTTTTCAAGAAAAGGTTTACTTTGATGTTGAATTCTACTTGCAACATTCTTATTGGCCATAATCATTGATTTAATGATGTCACATGGATCATACTACCAATGACAGATAGCATCAAAATAAAATAAAATCAAAAGATTATGTGCCACACTAAATTCTTTTCTCTCGAATGTGAGCCCTCCACATGAAAAAGGTAAAGAAGGAAATAAGGTCTTCTTTTGTTGACTAAGAAAGTGTAGTTCAACAACACTTTGCATCTTCCTTACATATTCCAATGCAAAAACCCTTTATATCACATGTATTGGAAGTTTGTATGGTTGTACTCATGATCCATAAAATCTTAGCACAATATATTCTTCTATTAAGTACCAATTAGCCAATTGTATTTCTTTTCCTAGTTGAATGCAGTTTCTACATGGCATAGGAAATCTAGGCATTGGAGTATCTATAATTGCTTGATGCAATGGAGCCAAAAAGTAGTCTACAAAATGACTATAGTTTCTTCAAGAATCATGCATCCTTATCTCAGTGGTCCATTCATATACTGGAGCCATTTTCTTTTCCTCAGTATTATTATAGGGTTGAATCTGAAGCTTGTTTCTCTGAAACATTCCTCTAAATTTGAATAGAAAAAGATAGCACAAGTAGGTTGTGAACCTAAATGTCTTGGCAGAACCTCCTCTAATAATTAAAAATTGTTTATGCATGGATTCTATAATGTGCTGAATAAAGTTATATTTGACTTTTGGAACACCATAATGGATATTATATAACATTTCAAGGAGGCTTGCACCCACATCCAAATTGCTATCCAAACCGAGGCAAAATGCTAGCATGGAAATAGTATCCTGAACCCATGGTTTAAAAATATCCAAATCATAAGGAGGCTTATTACCACCTTTCAATTTGTTTCTATCCTGAACTATTTTATTTAAGAAAGAATTTTTCTCGCTTTCTTCCACTACTTCATAATCACTAGCAAGCTTTTCTAGGTCAATGTGGACATTGCCAAATTCTTCGGTTGTAAATCCCAACACTTTTCCAAGTTCTTCTGCATTAATGGATAACAATTCTTCTTTTCTATCTTTATAAACAATTTCTCTTTTGTTATCATGATAGTTTTGGGAACAAACCATGATAAATTTTGGGCAAGGGAAAGCCTCATGTAACATCATGCACCCTAATCCAGTTACCCATAGTGCACTGATACTACTATCTTGCATTTGATTTTCAGCCTTATTCTGAGATGAAAATCTAAGTTCTAAGGTACGCCTACGATAGACTTTAGGATCATAAATATCATGGTACCCATTAGTGAAACTTGGGGTTTTAAGTAATTTTGCATAATGTATTTTTTTATCAGACATTTCTCTAGTGGTACTGGTGGTAGAGATGCTTATACAATGTGAAGTTGTGAATTCCCTAATACCTATTAGTCCTCCTTAATTTTTATTAATTTTTAAGTCCCTAAACCCAAACTTCAAAGTTTGACAAAATAAGATTTTAAGAAACATCAAATGATGAAACATAGTCGTAGGAATTCTTTCACTTACCTGGATTCTAACTCTTGAAAAGATTAATGTTGAGAGTTGTAGAAGCTGGAATGGCTTTGTTGGAAGTGGAACTATGGAACCCAAAATAGGGTGGTGCACTACAATGAGAAATTTGAAGACTAAAATATCCTTGTGTGATGATCGTCTCAATTTAAAAAAATCACTTGAAACTTAGCAGTAAAAAGTGATTTTTTTCTTGAAATTGGAACATTAAAGTGAATGCAACATCTTAGGTCTACATGTTGAAAATTTTAAACTGTTGATCTTTCTAAATCTAATGGTTATAGGGTGATCCCAGAGGTCTAAGTTCACAAGCCTATCGCTCTGTGCATTTCATTTTGGAATACAGCTACAACCATACATCAAATGTTCATTGAATAGTTGAAACTTGAGTAATTTATGATATGAACTTAAAACAATAAACATGTATTTTAAAGTTGTTTTAAACTTTAGTGCATTAGGATTGACATCAAGGCCAAGGGTTCGGTAACTTAATGTTACAAAGGAATTAAAAAAATGAATAATGATATCAGGAACTAGGGGAGAAGGTCAACGAAAAATTAGAAATCAATAACATTTTGTGAACCCTAATAAGAGTGACAAATTTTAGTGTTTATAATGTTTTTTGTAAATTTGATGGAAACTTTATTTTTTCATTTGTATTGATTTATTTTTTACTTTTAAATCTACATGCAGTTATTTCATAAATAGATAATACTTAATTTATTAAAGGAAAAAAAACTGATTTGAATATATTCATAGACACTGAAGTTCTGAACTCATAAAATAACTCTTTACTATAAGTGTAAATGAATAATGAAGAATAACACAACACAACCATTTATTTTATTACAACTAAATTACAATGTCACATTATTACATATCTTTTTAATGATGAGTAGCTATAGAGCAGGAAAGCTCATTTTTTGTATAAATAACATATGTCAATGTGTCACTTTACATAGACATAATTTATTCCAAGTTGTTGCTTGTGAAAATGGATTACAAATTGATTCCAATTTCCAAGCTTCTCTTGGTGACAACTTAATACAAACGTAACTCTAAAAATAAATGCATGATTCCAAGCTTTTGTTGGTGACAACATAATGCAAATGTGGCTATGAAAATAAATGAAAATTCCAACCATGCTGGGGAAAAGGCAGCTCCAATCATTCTAGGGAAAAGGGAGCTGTGAAGATATAAAATTTACTTATCCCCTTTGAGAACCAGAGTCATGCAAAATATGTAATACAAATTTATGTTTGAAAATAAATGCATGGGGCTTGCTAGACAAACCATGCTGAGGAAATGGGAGCTGTGAAGATACAAGAGGAGTAGTAAATCTGCTCCCATCTTTTGCATGCAGCTTCCATGCATTGGTATAGAACTTATCTCCATTAGAGATCCTCATCCTAGTTCAAAACCTATTTGAGAAGTCAAGTTAACCAAATCAACTTCTTTGCAGTTCCACCCATTTTGAACTTGAAGGAAATTAATATTTTAATGAATACTCTATAACTACATAACTATAGCAAGGATAATTTACACTATCCCCAATATAAATACAATGTCATCTTCTTCCTGAATCCCTATTAACCCTAGAAAATGAAAACCCTTATGAGACTATCCACTATTCACTATCCGTATTTATGGGCCACCAGTGCCACTACTAGCCTAGGTATAATGATAATCATGATTCATGTACAATTAAAATATTTAATTTGATTGATGTATGGCTACATGAAAAATTTACCTCAAGATGAGAAGCTTTCAAAATCACCAGTGCCATTCAAATGATATGAAATCATTACAAATCTTGTTTCATTAAAGCTATGACTTTTCCAATAAATTGCTTCAGATGTTCATATGGCATTAATCACTACCACTTAAAATAGTACAACAACCACACTTTCTTCAAAAAGATTGATAATTTCAATTAAATGAAATGTAGAATGTCGAGGCATTGAAAAGATAGAATGAGTGATGAGCGATAAGCCTTGATCTTGCCACATGTCTTCATCTAACGGTTCTAGAGTTATTCTAGAGGCTTCAATTTGCAAGTCTAGTGCTTCAGAGATTTATTTTCGGAATGAAACTACAACCATCCATTGAAAATTCATCAAACGGTCATGGTTAGGTTGATTTGTACTGACATCTAGCTACAAATATGGAATATCCTTTGCACTATTATAAATTATTTTATAAGGTTGACAATTCAGCCTTGTTTGGCCTTTACATCCTTTGTGTAAAATGTTCTTAAGTTTTTAAGCCCTAGTCCTACGTTCTTCCTAGGCGGTCCCTCTTTTAAAACAAACATTTAATTCACCACTTAAATCTTGGTATGGTCTCCATAAGGCTATAGGAGATTTTTCTATAAATAGGGGTTGTTGTGCTCATTTTTCTCAAATTGGCTTAGTGCTCTTAAGAAAAACTAAGGGGAAATGGAGACTCCTCTATTTCTAAATTCCACGAAGTCGCAGAATGCTTTCCATGGTGAAATCACTGAGAAATGACTGAAATGGATAATGGTGTACAAGCACCCAGTGGTGCTCCAGGCAGTGAAGGGTGTTTTGGGTCCAAAATTTATGCTGGCTACCCACAAGCTCAAGTGGAATTCAGAAATACCCGCCATGTTACTGGAAATTCTTGTGTACATGGGTGTCTTGAAAGCTCGGGGGAAGAAGCTATGCCAAATGATTTTTTCAACACTCTTTGTTAGAAAATATCAACACAACTCTAGACAACATCGACGACAATTTCATGACCCCTTTTTCGTTGCACTACTACAAGGCTCATGGGAATGAATGCTCGGTACCAAATTTTCCCCTGGTGTTCTTGATGGACCATGCAACTCTCAAAAATTGGTGGGGGGAGATTGACATGTGTATTGAATTTCTTTTGTGTGTGGATGCCATTCTCAAAGATCGGCCGAAGGGTTGGGTGAAGGAATTCGTGGTGGTGGAAGCTCTTAATAGGGAAAGGTGGTCTTCGGGCGAGGAGGATTGGGAGCTGGGCACTTTTGAAGAATGGGTAGTGAATGACACAAGGAGTTGGGAGGAACAAGAAAACCATCCTGCCCATAGTGCCTGCGATGGTGATTGTCTAGTGATTCTGAATGTAATAAAATCCAAGAAGACCAGTGAGGCTAGCTGCAACAATGCATAATCTTGTGTTTATGGAAGGTCATTTTGGTTTGTGATGGTCTGTTTGTATTTCATACTCTGTATAAGTGTCCATGTCAATCCATTCAATATTTGGGCCTTTAATGTTTTATGGAAATGAAGGAATGTAAAAGCTCTTTTTGATTAATACAAGGTGTTGACCCATATAATAGTTTTTTAACTATAAAAAAACCATGTGCTTAAAAGGATCCTTTAGGAGTGCAATATTTAACACTAGTTCCTTAATATTTCCTTAATATTTTGCACCTTGCTATAGTTCCTTCGATGGTTTTGATCGTTCCTTAATATTATTTTGGTTGTTATGACTAAGTGATTTAATAAGTAATAAAATCTCAACCATTGATTTCTAGAAATGTTACAGTTCTAGTGTTATTCCAGAGGTTTCAATTCATAAGTCTAGTGCTGCAGAGATTTAATTTTGGAATGCAACTACAACCTTCCATAAAAAATTCATCGAACGGTTATGGATTATATTAATTTGCACTGACATCTAGCTTAAGAAATAATAAATATGTTGACACTTGTCCGCATTCTGGACTCTTTATGAAGGAATTTGAATGTGTGCAATTTTTTTCCCAGAATTTGATATTTTCGCCAACCACATTGATTTTTTATTGGCATATCCATTTATTTCGCCACTGCCTTTTTTTATTAGTTAGAGATTATGTTTAATTCATTAATGAAAATATTTTTTTGCTTTGAAAAAAGGTTTAAATTGCAAACAAATTTTTTTTTTCTATTTTGAAAATAGGATTAATTCGCCAATGAAAAAAAAATTGGTTTGAAAAAAGGTTTTAATCGCTAATGGAAAATATTTTATTCATTTAAAAAAAAATTAATTCACTTTGATTTTTCATAGACTTCTAGCAATTATAAAAGATTCTCCAATTGGGATTTTGTTTTTCCTAAAAAAAAAAAAAAATGTTAATAAAATTAATATTTTTATCAAGAAGTTTACAAGATTCGCTAGGATTTTACACCTTTTCCAAGGGGGGGGTTTCTTAAAGTTTTACCTGATCCACATATCATCAATTTCTGAAGTTTCCTCATGAAGGCACTGAAATTGCAGTCACAGAAGATCCCGACCTCTTTCAATATTGCAACAATCTAAGAGGTATTACTCAATTTCAAGTTCTTGTCAACCAAGAGGCCTCATCATCTTGCTACATTGATCCATCTTCACTGACCAAGTCATCCACTCCATTTATTGTGCCATCAAAACCCAAGGTTTAAATCCATGATATGGGATGTGGAGAATATCGTATGGATAATTTACCAATAAATGGCAATGCTAATGTTGCTAAGAAATATCAAAATTCCAATAAGGATGTCAAGATAGTTGTAGAAGGAACAAAAAATGATGTATGTGCTTGGATTGAAACCTTTTGGGACCTTGATGATACATTGACCTCTGCCATATCCGCCACTACTCAATCTTTTCATATCTATGATAACCCACTCTTCGATCATGACCCTACTAAGGATATCCAATCATCATCCTTCCATCCCACCTATCCTATGCTAGGATATGAATCTCCTATTTTCACCTCTACTAAGCCATCTTTCAAATTCATTAAGGATGTGCAAGCCTCTTTTGAGGTTAATAATACTGAAAAGGATAGTCCCAAAGACTCATTGATGGCATCACTACTCTTGTTTGTCCACTAAACATTCCTATCACTTCACCTATTTCATCCATCTCACTCATGTCCACTCGCATCATAGACAAGGATTAAAAATTTATATCTCAAGAAAATAATAAAGGAAAAGCTCCATTGAATGAGCTATCTTTAAAAGGAGACCAAAAATCAAAAGATATAATGCAAAGAAAAGAAGATCAATACAAGTCCTCTAGCCAAAATAAAAAGCTATTGGACAAATAAAAAATAAAGGAAGATCAAGAAAAGTCCATTAGCCAAAATAAAAATCTGCTGGATAAATAAAAAATAAAAGAAGATCAAGACAAGTCCCCTAGCCGAAATAAAAAAGTTATTGAACAAATCAAAAATAAAAGTCAAAAGTGAAAGAAAGAAAAAGTTGATCTCCAAGTATGCCTCTCCATCAAAAATCATTAGGGGCGTCTATCAAGGAAAAAATTCAAACAAAGAGTTTGTTGGTCCATGGTTTCTATCCATGCCACTCTCACTCATACCATATATTCCATTCCACCCATACATGTTCACATATTTGTCATATCACTCCATTGGTGATGTCTTTCAATGTGTCTTTCATGACAACCCCTTCATGTACTCTAGCTCATTTGTTGCCCAATCTCCTTTTCATCGGAAGCCTGATGGCCCACATAGTGTGCACATTAGGGATCCTACCCTAGCCTCTTTCATCCGCCACATCTATCATCCTTCATATTTTCCACTCGTACTCCTCATTTCGATCGAGTCATTTCATCCAACACAGTCATCCACATAGGATTGGGGCATTGTCAAGGCAGTCTATGGATCTAGCATTTATCAATTATATACCTAGCTTTAGAGAGCTAGCAAAAGTTATAAAAAAATACAAAAAAAATGAGAAAAAGTCTAGAAAAAAATATAAAAAAATGAGAAAAAGTCTTGAAAAAATACAAAAAAAATGAAAAAAAATTCAAGAAAAAAATACAAAAAAATGAGAAAAGTCCTAAAAAAAATACAAAAAATGAGAAAAAGTCTTGAAAAAAATACAAAAAAATGAGAAAAAGTCTTGAAAAAAAATATACAAAAAAATAAAAAATAAAAAAAATCATTACCTTGATGAAAACCTAGCAAACAGGCATTCTGGTAACAACAAAATAAAAGAAAAAGAAAAGAAAAAAAGTAGTAAAGAGAAAATTTTTGTCTAATAGTGAAAACCACGTCAGTGGTGCTTTGGATAAGTACCAAGGTGAAAACCTGGCAACAGGTGCCATGTGTAGTCAATCTTTGCTCCATTATCTATATCACTCTAGCTAGTCTTCAACCCTAATTCATACTAATGCCTTTACCTTCTTTCATCTCCCATTTCATCTCCCATTTGACATCCAACATCAGGCCTTGTCATCTTTATCATGACTTCCAAGAGATTGATGTCTTGTGTCCTTTCTCTTCCATCTTTCATCCATAATAAACTCCTATCCCATCCCATCCCTATTCGTTAGTCTTATACCTGACTGGGGCAATATCCTTGACCTACGTCTTCACTGGATTCTACACTTTGAAAATCAAATATTCTCAAAAATCCAAAAATATCAAAGCATTCAAAAAATCCCTAAAAATCATAAAATGTCTTGAAAAAATCCAAAAAAAAATCATAAAACTTCAAAATCCAAAAAAATTGTAACATGTCAAAAACCAAAAACATTCAAATATCATTCAAAAATCCCAAAAACATAGTCAAAGTTAGTCATGACAGTCTTTCTCATTGTCAAACTATTTTGCCTCTGCGACTGGACGTAGGAAATGCCATCTGTTGATGTGCCCCCAAGGTGTTAGGTTAGTCCTTTAACTGTTGTCAAATAAAATCATGATTCAATCCTTTTTCATTGAAACAAAGTCAACGGTCATGTTGAACTACGAGGTCTTTGTGCATTTCTACATAGGCAAGGCCATCTGTTGATGAGCCCCCAAGGCCACCTAGGTCAGTCTTTTAGGGTTCATTGAGTCAGTTAAAATAAATCGAACATTATCAATTCAGATGCAACATCATCATCTGAACATCAAACAAATCTTGAATCAACATGACAAGCAAGCCAACAAGTCTCCAAGTCAGATCGGTCATTTTCCAAATCAATCAAACTAGTCAAATTGATCACAACCAATGGTCTTATACAGGATGTCTCCTTCTTGAAACTAGACCTTGTCACTAACACACTTTGTCATTTGCCTTATACAGGTAGTTGTATGATCGAAACCAGACTTGACATCTTATATGACATGTTTCTTTTCCTAAAACCAGGACTTGTAAAAACAATCCACTTGTCACTCACTTTGTCCATTAACACACTGGAAAACACTTCTTGGAAAATAATTTTAATAACTGTTGACCTTGTTGGTCTATTTTTTCTTATCTTTTGGATTTTCTTTGGTCATGTTACTAGCCACATCGAGGATGTCCCATGAAGGATTTAGAGGAGCGATGATGTCTCATGACTCATTGTTTCTTTGATTGATGTTTGTGCTTTGTCTTGACAAACTTGGGTAACTTTTCCCTTAGAATGAGTTAGGACATTCCTTGTCTATGACTGCTTATTTTACATATGGATGACCTTGCAAACCCTGGTCTATGTCATACGATGGTGTTTTTTTTCCATTTGTCATATTTTACCGCTCTATGATGATAAATCAGTATGACATGCTCAAGAGGCTTCATCGCCTTCATTTTACCTCATATCTCTTTTTCATCTATCATTTCTTCCATTATCCATTTCCTTCATCGATCATTTCATTATTTTTTTTCCATCATCCTTATCTATTCTCCTCTATCATTTCTATCCTTCATCTTCGAGTCCTCTCATCCATTTCGAGAGTGCACTCGTGTTCCCCACATGTCCTCTCGAGGGGGCATACCTCTACCTCCTCGTCATTCTTCCTTACACTGGGGCATATATTTTTCTTTGAAATAATGTAACAAGCTACATTGTCTCAAAGAGGGGCAAAATGTAGTCACATAAAAATGTCCTTATAATAATTTAATTTTATCTATTAATTAAATAGGTTCCATTATCTATTAATTTAATTCATTAATATGTTTTCCTCCTAAATCATTTGCATATCCAAACATTTATCCATTTCATAATCCATTAATCCATTTCATAAATATTAATCATTTCCTTTGATCATCTGAATAATCATATCTCCATATTCATTAATCCATTTAAATATTATAACCATTTATCCATATTACAAGCATTTATAAGCACTTATTCATAATCATTATCCATTTGAATAATCATTTATCACTAATTTAGTATTTGTCCATTTTCATTAATCACTAAAATATCATTTGCATTCATATCACATTAATCTTTGTCCATTAATATATTCCATTTAATCATTAAATCCATTTTCCTTGAATCAATCATTAAAATTCACAAATCATATATAAATATAATTCTAAACCTACATTTTATCATAAACCCACTTGTCCATTTTCTCTCATTTTTAATCAATTTCAATTAATTCCAACATCCATATCTCCTCTACAATCTTTAATCCCACATGTCTCCCAACTTGAGTTCACCTTGTGAATTCATCTATAAAAATCCCATTTTCCTCACCAAAAAGCATACACATTCTGATTGTGAAACCCCAATCTCATTGTGATCACATCCATTCTACATAGCCTCTTGTGCTTTTGTTGCAAAAATCTGAGAGCAAAGAAAAGATATTGTAGATAGGATGAAAATGGAGTTATATTTCCTTTTGAATGCATTTTCTTTTATTTCTTAGAATTAGTGTTTCACTTCTGCATTTTTTTTTCATTTTGGAAGAGCTCTATTTGAATGGTGTTGAATGTAGGTTGATTCTTATTTGTGAATTCAATTTCATTTTCAGCATCATACAAGAGGAATGGAGTCTAACACATCTCTCCAAGCTCTTGATCTTCCATGAAATGGCTTGATTGGATGTTGATCTTGATGCTTGAATTTTGACTTGAATGCTTGAAACCTACATCACAATGTTAGCTCCAAAAACATGCATGAAGTCAAATAACTTTGATGTATCATGCTTGAGATCTTGAATGCTGATAATGAATATTGATAAATCTACTCTTGAACACTCTTGACAATAATATTTTCTAATAAGAAGTTCTCTGAATTCGAATCTAGCTTCAAATGATAAAAATACATTGTATTTATAGGTAATTTTCTAATTTCCTAAAAATTAAAAATCAAAAGCCTACAATTGCAATTTGAACTTCAATCATAAAAATCTGCCAAAAATATATTAAAATTTGAGATCCTCAACTTAAGGAGGACCCATTCGCCCTTGGGAAAATGGGTCCTAGGACCTAAATCTAGAACACTCAATTTCCAAGGCAATTTAATTAATGTTTGCAATTGTTTAATACAGGTTCCCCTTTTAGGAAACAAGATTAATTAGACTTTTAAATGAATAATTAGGCCAATTAGATTCTTAATTAGGTCCAATTAAATTAAGGGACCCAAACATGGAGTGAAAATGTAAAGGTGTACATTTTTCTAAACATATTTAGCCCCCACTTTAGTGAGAAGATGAGACCTATGCTCAAACTCACACTAAAGTAGACAAATAAGTGTCAAGAGGGGTCTAAGTGAACAAATTTTAGTGAGATAGGATGACAAATGTCAAATATTTTGTGCAATCCCCCAGGATCAAGATCCCATGGCAAACCGGCATAAATATAAAGGAACACACATATACAAGTTTATGATATACACCAAAAAGACAAGATACACAAGCATACAATGCAAAAATAGATGCCAAAATTGAGCATGGGAAGAGAATATTTGATATGTTTTAAGTGTTGAAGAAGGATATTGAGGCCTAGAGCATATAAAACCAATAAGTGCCTAGTTGTAGGAGCCTAATTAGGCCTTTGGGACAGTGTAGCAACATGTTTTTGAAGGGTTTTTTCCAAAGTAACCCCACTTGCATTTAAGATATATTGTAGAAGGGATTAATGGGTATTTCAATCTGGTCTTAAATTTTTTATATAAGTCTTTCATCAAAATTTATGACCAAAAAATGGTGAATTTATGCTCTTTTAGGCCTTTGTGCAAACACAACAGAGATTTGATGGATATGTTCCAAAGAAAACTTATGAGAGTTTGAGATATGTTTCAAAAGGGCATAATGGGTATCTAAAACTGATTTTGGTTTGTGGGTAGGAATTTTTTTCTTAAAGTTATGGTCAAATTTCACTATTTGGAATGCTACAAGCAAAATTTGAAGAAACTATGAGAAAGTACCAAGTTGGGGTTTTCAAGGTTGAAATATTGTTCAAAACTAATTGAGTTTTAATTGGTTAATGATCTCCCTCCCTGTTCTACATCAATTGGTATTAGAGCTCAAAGATATGGGAAAGATAAGTTTTTGGAGTTTGTGTGTTGTCTTTTTGTAGGTTGAAGCAAGAATTTGGATGCCAAAAGACTAGGTAGTGAAGAATGAAGGAAACCTAGGTGAGGTATCATGAAGAAAAGAAGAAGAAAGGTAAAAGAGACTTTCTTGAAAAAGAAGAATGGATGTGTTGTGGAAAATAGTCTGTGGAGACTTGCGGGGTAAGGAGGTACCAAGTAAGATGAGAAAAGAGAAGAGTGAGACAAAGAAGAAGAATGAGAAGGTCAAGAAAATGGATGTTGAGAAAGAGATAGCAGAATTAAAACAAATCTTGGAACAAATGAAAAAATATATAGAAAGAATGGATCTTTAGTTCCAAATGGAGATGCAACTTCTTGAGAAATAACAACAACAAGGTGTTTGGCATTCACCCTTAAGAAAAGGTGAAATGGCCTATCAAGAATATCATTAAGAGGAGAAAATATAACCTTTGTTGATAGAGGGAGATAATGAACAAATCAAGAAAGTTAAGGTGATTATGGTTGATAGGGAAGAGTTCCTCAAAGTAGAAGAAGAAAATCACATGGAGGTTGCATCCATTTCATAACTTGAAGGTATTGAGACAAAAAACCTAAAGAATGATCTTATTTTGGAGGGAAATGACATTGAGATGGTGTCAAGATTTAATTTATTGCAGGTCAAAGATGATTTGATTTTGGAGATTCAAGGTTGGCTTCAAAGGTATGTTGGTATGATGATGGAAGGGATGTTTTCTTCATTAATTTAAGTGGAGGATAGTGGTCATTCAGTTTTTTTCACATCAGAGGTTAGTGAACCTAGTAAAGTAGTAGCCATAGGGGTAGAGCACCAGATGGGAGAGGTGAAGAGATCACAGTTACACTACAAAGGAAAAAGAATAAGGAATGAATACACAAATTTCTTTGTGAGATTGCAAGGAGGGATGGACCTAAGTTCAAGATGAAGTAGTCTATGGATGGATAATAAGTTGTTGTGGTAGAGTATTTAGTCCATCAGAGCAAAAATAATTAGTTACAAAGTAGCAAGATAGATGGGAAACAAGTTTACATTGACAAGATGAAACACCTTTGCCAAGTGTTCACAAAACCTAAGGTAACGATGAAGACAGCATGGAAATGTTTCAAGGAAGAAAAATTTCAGAGGATAGAATACATCAAGCAAGAGAGTTCAAAGGTGGACCCTTGTTACTACACTCAATTCAAGAGGGACTTGAATTATTTTTTCTCCGGGAGTATGGTGTAGGAGCACCTAGTTGAGTTCATGCCTCCATGATGAAACTTTGGATTTTGATTTAAGTTTGATGTTTTGTTCTTTTAATAAGGTCTATAAGACCATTTTAGGTGTGTTTGAGTCCATTAATAGGTGGTTAGGTGGTTTGTTGAGTCATTTTGCAAGTTTGTAAAAGTTGCACAAAAAGGTTGCAAAATTGTCAAGCAACTTTGCATTTTTACTTTGTAAGGGGAAGTTGAAGGGTCATTTTGTGTTTTTGGTGGGAAATCAGTTTGGAAAGGTTGGTTTTTGACATTTAAATCTTTAAAAATCCTTTGTGTATAGTGTGGAGGAGGTTGCCCAATGTAAATTTGAATTTTGAATAGTAAAAGTGTTGTTTTCTTGAGTTTTTTAGAATTTTTTGCTACTCCAGCATGTTTATGGCCTGGTACAACTCGGGAATGATATTTTATGCATTTTTATTGATTAAGGTCCTAGTATTCTTCATTTTTCATGTGGTACAATCAATTTTCATTAAGTTTGAAGGGATTTATGGCATTTTTACCAAAAACTATTTGAAACCTTGGTTGTGAGGGTTTGAGTGCAAGAAATATGATTTGTGACCCTTTCCACCAATGAAAATGCTTGATAATTGGTGGAGTGGGAGTATTTATGATTTATTTTATTTTAATTATTTTTTTAGGATCAGGGGAGGAGGATTTATGAAGTTTAGGTGATGCGCTAAGCTGGAAATGCATGTTTTTGGGCAAATAAAGAAGCGTAGAGGTTAGAGTTTGATCAAAAATCATTTCAAAGTTTTGGGAAATGGTTTGGTGAGAATGGGAAGACCATATTTGATATTTTTGAAGTTTTGGATAAGGATATTGAGGCCTGGAGCATATAGAATCGATAAGTGCCTAGTTGTAGGAGCCTAATTAGGCCTTTGGGACAACATAGCAACAAGTTTTTGAAGGGTTTGTTCCAAAGCAACCCCACCTAAATTTAAGATATGTTATATGAGGGCTTAGTGGATATTCCAATCTGGTATTAAATTCTAGATATCAGTCTTTCATCAAAATTTATGAAAAAAAAAATGAATTTCTGCTCTTTTAGGCCTTTGTGCAAACATAGCAGCAGAGATTTGATGGATATGTTCCAAAGAAACCTTATAAGATTTTGAGATATGTTTCAAAAGGGTGTAATGGGTATCTATAACTGATTTTTTTTTGTCGGTAGGAGTTATTTTCTGAAAGTTATGGTCAAATTTCACTATTTGGAATGCTACAAGCAAAATTTGAAGAAACTGTGAGAAAGTACCAAGTTGGGGTTTTTAAGGTTGAAATATTGTTCAAAACTGATTGAATTGTAATTTACTAATGATATCCCTCCCTACTCTGCATCAATAATAAAGCTCAGAATCATCGTCATTACCCAAATAACTCATGGAACAATGAACACAAAGGAAGAATGACACATAGAGAGAGAAAACAAAGGGAAACTTTTGGGTCAACATGGAAGAGACCTAAATGTCTCAATGTCTTACATCATCCCCAAAAGGAAAACACAAGAAAGGAGAAAAGATAAAGGTGTATGACATATAGAAGAATGGAGATACAAATAGAATGATGCCATGATAGATTCACTTCCTTTGTATCCTTACACCAATAGAGTGACAAGGGTCATCCGAAGTAGTCTCACAAACATATAAAGACATGCCAAGTAACAGTGTATAGGGGATCAAATTATGCACATGTAATCACAAAGAACATGAAAGGAAGACAAAGAAAAAAATAGTATGGCACATGTGAGTAAACCTATATTAGGTGATTCACATCCTACTATTGTTCATAGTATTCAAAAGGTAGACAACTAGCCAAAGGGACAACAAAAAGTGGTGTACTAGGAGCATCACCAAGTTCAACACATAGTGAGTCACTCTTTATAGGAGGATCATCATATTTTTTATAATTTAAGCTCATGGAAGAGGAAAACAATAAATTCAACTCATTATTTACTTCCTCATCAATCTTACCAATCTCATCATCATCATCATCCAATTTAAACATAATAGGAGGCCTAATGAAAATGTCCATAAAGGTTTCATGTGTTTTTGTGTCGAAGGTGGAGAATCATCATGCTTTATTTCAATTGGTGTATGATCTTGATTTTCTATTTTATTCTCTTCTTTTAACTTACAAGCAATAGCACGACATCTACACCTACACTCTTTAGCATTTCTATTTCTTCTTGCATGATTTTCAAGTTTTGATTGTGTAGGTGTGGGTTTATCAACCATAGGTTTCTTTTCTTTCTGCAAGGGAGGAATGGAAGGAACCATGGGAAGTTGTTCAACCACTTTCTCTTTAGCTTTATAAACTTGTTTGATCTTAGGAGGCACAATGAGACTTATATGATTATCTCTTGGTCTCTTATAGGAAATAGGAAGGGGATTTATCATGGGTTGGTTTTGGTTACTTGGAAGGTCTTTTGGTTCAATCATGGTTTTATCAATGATAGGAGGCTCAATCATGGTTTGAGACATGTTTCTAAGGGATAATTTTTATATATGCTTAGCCTTGAACCTTTGATAAGATATGAAAAAGAAGTCCTCGTGAGGCTTAATAGGTTCCATGGGTTGGGGCCAAAAGAAACCCAATGAGAAATTCCCACGGGAAGACATAGGATTAAAGCCACTATGATGCATAGTAAAGATTCCATTGCCAAATGAAAACTTTAAGCATTTATGCACTACTAATGGGATGAAATCCATGGAGTGTAGCCATGGATAACCAAGCTTCACATGGAATTGGTTTAATGATAGGATGATGGAGAATGACACATTCAATTGTTTCAATCCAAATTTTAAAGGAAGAGTGATCTAACCTAGCAAAGGGAAAGTGATGCAAGAGAATCCAAGTCCATGTGCAATTGACATCACCAAAAAATGATTATTTTTGTGTTTTGGTAAGATTTCATGAAATTCCTTCTTGCAAGAAGAATTTAGACTCCATTATGGAATTAATGATTAATTTTTTATGAGCACATCCTTCCTAGTTTTGGAGAATTAATGGTTTTGTGACTTGCGCTAAAAATTTGGTGAAGTTTTAAAATTTCACAATCCATAAGGTTTGAGGAAAAATCGTTTGGTGAAAAGTTTTGTAATGAAAACTTACACATCTCTATAAATTTTTGCGAGTCTCTGAGTTCTAGAAAAATTATTTCAACAGTCAGTTTCCAGCTTCATTAAGTTGATGGGTGAATTATACTATTGGTATAAAAGATGTAATCTTGATTGATTTCAGATTTCATTTTAAGAATAAAAACAAAAATTATTAAAATCCTGTTTCTTTGTAAGGCATTATTCAATGCTTTTGGAATGCTGAAAGAATAGAAAAGGCCACATTAAGAGGAGATGCTTCATTTCCTAGCCTCTTCACATTCCTTTTTATTTTAAAAGGAAAAGTAGGAAATTGAGGAGGGGGCGCAATAGAGAGGAGGGGTGGCAGTGGAAGGTAAATAAGGTGTGGCTACTTAGAGCAACATGAGAGACAAGAACCAAGAAGGTAGTCACGTGAGAATTGAGAAGATGTTGCAAATGTTGACAAACTTGTCACCAGAAAGAAAACACCACCATAGGGGATAAGTTGGCAGATTTTTGTGGGCTCAAGCCATACCAAATGGATAAATTTTAATTTTGAAATTATACCTTTAGGGAAGTGATGGAAGATCAAAAGAGTTGTGATTAGCATTATCATTGCATACAAAGTAAACTAAAAGTTAAAATCATAAACTATGGAGGCACATATAAAGGTAGTCGATTGAATGATGTGGGGTGGTTAAAATCACAATAGTCTAAGTACAAACACTGCATGGAGATGACTTTATAGGTGGTGTTGAGATCAAGAGGAGAGGTTGTGAATGTTTGAAGTGAGCTTTGGAAGATTAAAACACAATGTGGATTTTTCAAAGACTAAAGATAGATGGCAGGGGGTGGAAAGAAATGTTTGGTATTGGTTGATTAAAAGTTAAGAAAATATTGAAAAATATGAGGTGTGAAGAATATGAAGCGGTGAAGTGACATGGTATCAAATCTAGTGGTCTTGAGTGTGTTGGAAGATCACCGACCATGAGGTAGTCGACACTAGGACCTGTAGGTGGAGAGGGGAGTGAGAAGAGGTTTTGGGGCATAAGTAGATCATCAGATGTGAGGAATATTGTGATGGAACTTATGGATTGAGGAATCACAAGTGAGAAGCTCAAAAGTATCATTGCAAGTGTGTGAAGTACTGAGTGGTTGAGAGTAGGAAGCACAAAGAAAAGTGTTGTGGTAATGGCAGATTATAGCAGACAAGGTAGAATCTTCATGGGGATCGAGGTATGATTTTAGTGTGGAGGTTTCAAGGGAGAGTTACAGTGAAGACATGTCAGAGGAGGGTATGGAGAGAAGAAGAGTAAGAGTATTTGGCAAAGGAGGTTGGGCTATTTGGTAGAGGAGGTCGGGCTTTTAGTGATGGAGTTTAGTGGATATTGTTCATAATCTTGAAGGGTAATTCTATCACTCAACTCCACCTTTATGAGCCCATGCCCACAAATATCTTACTTGTGTGTCTAATGTAGGAGCATCTAGGTCCATGTACAATGGAAATCACCAACAAATGATTTTTTCTAGGTTTTGCTAAGATTTCATGAAATTCCTTCTTGCAAAAATAATTTAGACTCTATTATGGAATTAATGATGAAATTTTAATGAGCACATCCTTCTTGGTTTTGGAGAATTAATGGTTTTTTGACTTGCACTAAAAATTTGGTGAAGTTTTACAATTTCACTATCCAGAAGGTTTGAGGCAAAATGGTTTGGTGAAAAGTTTCATAATGCAAACTTACACATCTCTATAAATTTTCATGAGTCTCCGAGTTTCAGAGAAAAATTATTTCAACAGTTGGTTTCCAGCTTCATTAAGTTGATGGTTGAATTATATTGTTGGTATAAAATTTGTAATCTTGATTGATTTCAAGATGTCATTGTAAGAATTTTTTTTTATTGAAATTCTATTTCTTTGTAAGGCATGATTCAATGCTTTTGGAATGCTAAAACAAGAGAAAAGGTCACACTGAGAAAAGTTTCCTCATTTCCCATCCTCTTCACGTTACTTTTTATTTTAAAAGGAAAAGCAAGAAATTTAGGAGGGGGCACAATAGAGAGGAGGGGTGAAAGTGGAAGGGAAACATGGTGCGACTACTTAGAGAAATGTGAGAGACATGAACCAAGAGGGTATTCATGTGAGAAGTGAGAAGATGTTGCAAATGGTGATAAACCCATAGCTAAAAAGAACACACCACCATAGGAGATAAGCTGGTAGATTGGTGTAGGCTCAAGCCATACCAAATGGCTAAATTTGAAGTTTAAAATGATACCTTTAGGCAGAAATGGAAGATTAGAAGAGCTATGATTAGCATTATCATTGCATACAAAGTAAACTAAAATTTAAAATTGGAAACTCTGGAGGCACATAGAAATCTAGTCAATTGAATGATGTGGGGCAATTAAAATTACAACAGTCTAAGTAAAAACTCTGTGTGAAGATGACTTGAGAGGTGGAAATGAAAATGGGAGGAGAGGCCTCGAATGTTCAAAGTGAGCTTTAAAAGATTAAAATGCAATGAAGACTTTTCAAAGATCAAAGATAGATGAAAGGGGGGCAGCAGGAAATGTTTTGTATTGGTTGATTAAAATTTAAGACAAGATTGAAATATATGAGGTGAAGAATATGAAGTGGCCATAACATGATGCATAATAAGAAGGGTGTGGTGGCAAGTATGAAAGAAAGAGGATGCAAGTTTGTGGAAGAAAACGTTTGAAGAATGCAGATTTAGATATCAGTTCTAGTATTGAAGGTTGAGTTGAGTCTAGTGATATGAGGTGGTTTAGCAATTTGGGTGTATTGAAGGTTACTCTATGAATGGAAAATCGGAGTAGCGTGAGGGTAAGATGGGAATTCGAAAAATCAATGGAGTTATCTAAAACTACGTAATATATTTTCTCATGAAATTTGAGTAATAAATTCATTTACTTTGTTTTAAAATTTTGAGTAAAATTGATGTGCAATTATAAATCAACAAAAGTCTTTGTTGATTTTGATTTAATCATTGACACAGTCTTTGTAATCTGGTATTTTATAAATTTGGGTGAAATTTGGAAGAGTTTTTTTTCTCTCTTCATCAGCAACAAAAACCATTATCTTTTTTGATCCATGCTTTCGATTGTTCATAATAATCTTGATAAAGTTCATGCAAAAATAGCAATTCCTCAATGATCACATTCTCTACACACATGGGATCAGTTAATATCCCATTAGCAGGCTTTCCATTAATTATTCCAATGATGTAAAGAGGACCATCCGGTGCGTGTTTGATTATGTCATCTTGTGAGAAGGAAATATTCATAAAAAAGGTGGTTTGGCCCTTATGAGGTTGAAAATCAATGAAGGTGGCTAGAGTATCATATCCATTATTAACATCACTCATGTTATCATTATTCCTTTCAACATTCATCACATCATTCTTGGAATCAATATATTTCATAAAATAAATGTTATGATTTTGCATGGGATTACTAAAGATTTGAAAATTTTGGTTGGGTGGGGAAATAGACTTATTTCCTTGATCATTAACACCACCAATCTGGATGTGATTAGAATCAATGAGATCTTGCACAATATGTTTAAGAAGCTTACAATGTTTTTTTATCATGTCCATTTTGTTGGTAATAATGGAAAAAGTAATTTGAGTTAAATTTTGGAGGTAAGGTCTTAGTGGTATCAATGGCTCTAATTGGAGGAAAGGTGACTAAGTTCTTACTCATAAGCTGCAACATGATGGAATTGAGGGTATCGGGTAAAAGGGTAAATTGTCTAATCCTTTCCCTGAATTGATATGGATTTTTAGGTTTTATGAAAGCCACTTAAGAGTCAACATGTTGACTTTTTTAAGGTGGATTTATTTGTAAAAATCTCTTATTTTTTTTCTTGAATGGTTTGAAATTGTTATGAGGCATGGATTCGGATTTCTTAGGATGGTTAGAAAGATTTTTTACTTCACGATGACTAGCCAAATTCAAATAGTCATGAAGAGTCATGCACAAATGTGTAAAGGGGGGAAATTTCATCATCCCAATCTTGTCTTGAAGTTTTTTTGCAAATTTTTAATGGACATTCTTTGAAGATCAACATCAAGAATCTTAATGTTCATTTGTGAGTAAATCAATTGGTATCATTCTATAGAATTAGTGATCTTTTCATCATCACTTTTTTTACATTTCATTAAATCAGCTAAGGTCATCTTGGGACCAATGTACACTTGGCAATGCTTAAGAAAGGAATCAACAATTTCATTGAATGAACTAATTGATTTATTCGATAAAGAACAAAACCATTCCAAGGTTGTATCTTTCAAAGACCTAGGGAAAGTTTTATCCCAAAGCTTATCTTCAAAAATCAAGTCACTACACAAGGTTGTGTATGCTAAAACATGGTTACTGGGATCTCCTTTACCACCACATTTCTGAAATCTAGGAATCTCTATTCCTTGTGGCATTTATTCTCTCAATATCTCCAAGGATAATGGGTTTTGTTTGACATATTGTGAAGGTTGGCCATTTTGATTTTGGTTCAATGTGGAAAATTTTTATTGGAGGGATGAAATATTTTGCAAGATTTGGTTAAGGATGGAATCATTGGTTGTGTTGTGAGATGGAGGTGAATAAGATTGGGGTGTATATGTATTTGGAGGACAAGTGAATTTTAATTTTGTGGGGGGAGATGGATTAGGAGATATGAGATTTGAATGCACAAAGCTAAAGGGATTCCTAGTGGAAATAGGCAAGGTTGTATTGACATTACTAGTGGGTTTCCTTATTGTATTAATAGTTGGATTAGTGTATGTAGGAATAGAGGCCATAGTTGTAGGAGAAGGAATTTGAATACAACCTTGACTTTGAGTGTACCCCAAATTTTGAGCACAACTAGCCATTGTAGGGACATGATTGTTAATGATATGAGATAGACTACACACAAGTTCTATTTCTTGCTCATTATCAATAATTTCCCTCATGTTATCTATGATAGGAATCACAATACCACCAATGTATTTAGAACTCATAAAGTTTTGAAATTTTTCTAAGGCTTCATCCATTTGTTTTACGTTCTCTTGAGGGACATTAGCAACCATTGTTTCAACATCAGTCACAGTGGTTGTGGGTAGGGTGGTCATGGGAAATGTGGTATCAAAGTTATGGTCCATAATGGGTTGACTAATATCAACACTATGAGTGAAAGATTTGGAAAACTCAAGATCCATGGTGGATGTAGTAGCACGGGATGGAATGAGCCTCAAACTACATCTCACTAAAGTATTGGTAATAGGAAACCAAGTTGTGAATCTCATACAAGTTTCACCAAACCTAAGTGCACCCAAAATGGAAGGGCCCTATGAAAATGCAATGAACACCGAAAAGTATGAATCACAATGCAAGTATGTAAAAATATTTTGCAATTTTCAGATTTGACACAAGATAATCTACTGATTATGCTATGAAAAAACCTGAAAATGAAGTCTTTTAATGCCAAATTTGATTTCAAACAATGCACTTAATTTGACCAAATGACCTTAATGCAAGAAAAAATATAATTTTTTGATTTCTGAAACTGAAATGCGGATCTAATAGCAAAAGAGAATGAAGAAAAAATAGAAAAATTATTGACTATAAATTTGAAATAGCACCTAAAAAGGGACTGATTCACCCTAAGGTGAATGGGTCCTAGGTCAAGGATTTGAAAAATGAAAGTTTTTGAATTTTTGATTTAATGTTTGAATTCCTAGTTTCAAGTTGCAGACTATGGTTTCAGTGACCAAATTTTTCAGATTTAGGTGTCCTAATGCAAAAAAAATTAGTGACAAATGATGAACAAAGTGACACTTTTTGAAATGAAATTTTGACCAAATTTGTGAATATAAATGACTGAAAATACACTAATATGCAAGTACTATGCAAAATCAATGTAGTATGCATGTAATTTTTTTGGATTTTTAGATTTTAAACAATACAAAATGTAAATTTAAAGCCCTAAATGAGATGAAAAATAATGAAATTTTGAAAACCCTAAATGTAATGCAAACTAATGCAAATCCTAGGTCTAGGGTTTTAATGAACTCCAATTTTAGAAATTAAGATGTACAATGTCGAGTTCACCAAAATGAAATGATGAAAAATAGGGATTTTTATATTGAAATGGGGTGATTGAATATGTGATGCCTGCCTTTCTTATTTCATTGGGAAATGAGATCACCAAAGGTAGGATTGGCTACCAACACAAGGTGAGTCAACCATATTGGAAATCTTGCAAATTTCCTTATGACAAGATGTGGTAAAATCTACCTAAACAACACTTTGGGGAGAAAAACTAAAAATAGTAAATGAACTCAATTATGAAATGTGAAACTTGAATCATAAATTTAAAGCATAAAACAATTGGAAACACCAAAAATGATTCAAATCTAAGAAGGGTAAGTTGATGTGTACCAGTCACCAAAATTTGTTGTTGAGTGTCCTCCTGGGACAAATTCACCCTAGGTCAAATGGGTCTTGCTACAAGGATCCAAAATGTGATTTCACAGTCTTTTGCTTCTGGGATTGCACTCCTAATTTCTTCAGATCTCACTATCAAAAAGTTGGAATTAAATTCTACAAGTAAGATTTTATGTCTTGACAGATTTGATGACAACTTTTCAAAATTACACTTTTGATCAACCTTTAATCATTCTTCACTTGTAAATCTACACATACAAAGAGAGAGAAAAAATGTTTGTTTTTGGTGAATGGAGGTTTTCCTTGATCAAACCCTGTTTTGGTAATTAAACCTTGAAATGAAATGAAACATGAAAGGAAGGAATGATGAATGAACAATGCTATGTTGAAATTCACCAAACCCTTGAATGGAGATCCTTAGAGGATTGAAGTCCAACACATCTCTCCAAGGTCTTGATCTTGCATGAAACGGATTGATTGGATGTTGATCTTGATGTTTGAATTTTGATTTGAATTCTTGAAACCTACATCTGAATGTTAGCTCCAAAAACATGCATGAAGGAAGATAACTTTGACATAATTATTGACATCTTGAATACAAATATAGAAGACTGATAAATCTACTCTTGAATGATCTTTACAATAATTTTTTCTCATAAGAATTTCTCCTAGTTTAAATCTAGTTTCAAATGATAAAAATACCTTGTATTTATAGGTAATTTTATAATTTCATGACAATTAAACATCAAAGGCTGACAATTGCAATTTGAATTTGAATCATAAAAATTTCACCAAAAATATATTAAAAATTGAGATCCTTAACTTAAGGAGGGCCCATTCACCCTTGGTGAATGGGTCCTAGGACCTAAATCTAGGACACTCAATTTTAAAGGCAATTTAATTATGTTTGAAATTGTTTAATACAAGTCTCCCTTTCAAAAAATGGGATTAATTATGCTTTTAAATGTATAATTGGAAAATTAGAGGTTTAATTAAGTCCAATTAAATTAAGGGGCCCAAAAATAGAGTGAAAATGTAAAGGTGTACATTTTTATACACTACATTATGAAATATAAATTTCCTCCTCCAAATCACCATGAAGGAATGCTATCTTCACATTCATCTACTCAGCTAAACTAAGTCATAAGCTGCAGCAAGTGATAACAAGAACCAAATGGATTCCAAGTTTTCTATAGGAGAGAACATTTCATCATAATCAATTCCCTCCACTTATGAATTTTGCTTCATGATTATCCATGATTTATGCTTCTAAACACTAGCATTAGGACCTAAATTTTTCTTGAACATGCATTTACAAGCAACAGGTTTATGTCCTATAGGAAAAGGTACTAGATCCCATGCTTTTTTATTCAATGCAACCATTTCTTCATCCATGGATTTCATCTAGGAATCTACATCACTCATACCAATAGCTTCTTTTTTCATTAGTGTTAGCAATCAAAGAAAAAATACAACTAGAATCCAACAATGAATAACCAATTTTTTTTTATTTCTACCTAAATTGTGTAGGCCTCCTCAATGGTTGAGGTTGAGGTTCTTCTTTTTCTTCTTCAGAACTTTTAGAGTCTCTAGAACTCTCCTCATCATCAAGTCCAAAAGTTGTACGTAGTTCATTTTTCATCAAGGTAGGTGGAACATGAACTACATCCTTTTGTGTATCTTATTTCTATAGTTGTAGAACAACACAAGAAGGTTTCAACTCTCTAAAAATTACACTTTTATTATATAGAATACTCCTAGCTACTAGATCCCAAAGCTTCTACCCTTTCACACCAACAACATAGTTGATGAAGATACACTTAACTTCCTTGTTATCCAACATTATAGACCTCTTCTCATTCAAAGTATGTGCATATGATTTGAAACCAAATACTCTAAGATGTCTCAACAAAGGATTATTATCAAGCCACACCTCCATGGATGTCTTATTAGCAAGCATCAATGTAGGAGATATTTTTACTATATAGCATTTAGTGGCAAAAACTTCAACCTATAATTTTTGTTCCAAACCAACTCCACTCAACATACTCCTAGCCATCTCCATCAATGTATTGTTAATCCTCTCCACAACTCCATTTTTTTGATGGGTGTATGGAGTCAAATTATGCCACTCAATCTTGTGCTTTTTATAGAACTTTTCAAATTCTTTCAAACAAAACTCACCACCATTATCAATCCTCAAACACTTAATATTTTTACTAGTACGATTTTCAATCAAGGATTTTAAATCCATAAACTGACTAAAGAATTCATATTTACTCTTAAGGAAATACATAAATTTCCTTTTACTATAGTCATAAATAAATGAAATGAAATATACAAATATTGATAATAAAGGAACATTAAGAAGACCGAACACATATAAAATGACTATAGTTCAAAACCTAAGAATTTTTTTGAGAACTAGTATAAAACTAAACATGGTTTTATTTTCCATATATGCAATACTTACGAAATTCAAGCTTGAGATTATAATCATAAAACCCCTCTATGAGGTATTTATTTTTAGGGCTCTATGACCCTTCTCACCAATATGGTTGAGTCTCTAGTGCCATAACATTCTCTTCTCTACTAGAAGCTTCATAGAATGAGCACCTTTTGGTACCCAAAATGTATGGCCATTAAAAGAAGATGCAAAATATTTTTTCACTAATTTATCTAATGGAGAAGATGAATCAAGGGCTCTTTTCCTTGACTTGTTAGAATAACTATTATACTAAATAATGCATGCATCTATCTTAAAAAATGTTCAAATTTGAACCTTTTTCCAACAACATAAATCCTTGCATCTTTCACACACCTTCTACTGATCCACTCGCATCTCAAACAATTACCTTTCTTATATATCATCCATGACCTAAACAATCTTAATTAGGTTGTCCTTAATGAAATGTATCCACCTAAAATATGCAACACCAAAATAGGTCAACACCAAAAAACTCTGTGATGGAAAGAAGTGAAGAACAACCACACCAAGGCTTAAATAGGACCCAAATCCATTTCACCATGCTACTCAAATCATTAATAATCCACAAGATACCTCCACAAATAGTGCTAGCATGCCAAGTCAGCCAAACCTGAACTAACACTACACTTGTGACCACATACACTCTTCTCTAGGTCATGTGAACCACACAACATCTCAAAATATTCCAGCATCATCAAAATATTTTGTAACTCTACCAAAACCACCTAAAACTGAGAACATCATTATTTTGTGCAACTAGACAAACTACCACAAAACACAACTCACTAACCATCCTTGTAGAGAATATCAACACCTGAAACCTCAATAGAAGGAAGTTACAAACAATATAAGCTCATTCCCACATCCGCAAGACAAGAATACTTAATGTGGAGAAATGTGAATGGGTCTCATTTCTTTGAAACAACCTTCTACGTAGATAGATAAACTATCAAACACAACTTTCACTATAGAATGATCTAGAACTTGAAACTCTAGATATAGAACTTCTGAACGCATATTATCATCACATCCAAACCACACAATTATATCTTCAACCATGAAGAAATGTGGAGTACAACACTGAACACACCTCTGTCACACTATGCACTCTTTTATTCAAATTTTCTTAAAAGAACTTGGAAACCAAGTGAACTTACTATAAATGCAACTCTTATCCATCAAGACATCAATGAGAACATTTATGACAATACCACAATACCTTCTTGTCAAACCAAAATATATCCATACTAGCACTTGACAACAATATCCTCAACTATGATAACACTGACATCCTTCCAACAACTCCAACACATAATCTCCCTATATTTGACATCAATTACCAACACCAACATCTATTGACATCAATGACAACACTAGAAGAAAACTTGCAACAATCTCTCACTTTGTCGTTGATGGCAACACCAACTCTCTGAAAAAATATCAACAACAAAAGAAACCAACAACATCTCTACAACAAGCAATACTCCCCCTAACTGGGGCAACTCTTCATACTCTCATTCTCTTTCTCTTGAACACTCTTTCCCCTTGTGTTATTTAGACCATATTAAACCAACTCTCTCTTAAACAACTATATATCTCTCTCCAACTTTCTCCCCTTTTGACATCAATTCTTTCCTTATTTTTTCAAAATTTTCTCTCCCCCTTTGACATCAGTGGAAAATTTCCATAAACTCATCCAACTCTCTTTCCAACATCCTTCATACTTCACTATTCTTTCTCTTTTTTTCATTCTACTCTTTTTCTCTCCCCCTTTGACAACATTCAAAGGAAAAAACCTACATACATCACTTTGATATTACTTGCAACATCAACAAGCAACTACACTTCTCTCTTCATTGCATTCACTTTTCTACACTCTCCCCCTTAGGGGCACAAAATATGATCCATCTGATTGTACCAAAAATAAATACCACTACCTACTCCCCCTAAGAGGTAGCCTTCAACATCAGTCCAGGACCAAGAATGTATCTTGAAATGCTTCCCGAAAAGATGCACACAGTTATGCATCTAATTGAAAGAAGGGGCAATAACCCCTAACTTTTTTTGTAGATACTCAAAAGTATCTTTTGGAAGAGCCTTTGTAAATATATCTACAACTTGATCATTTTTAGGTACATAATCCATCTTCACCTCATTCTCTATAATCTTCTCCCTTAAGAATTGATACCAGATAGAGATATGTTTTGTTCTTGAATGTATTATCGGATTCTTTGAGATATTGATAGCGCTTTTTTTATCATATAAGATAGAAATAGGTTCATCATATGATACTCTGATATCCTTGAAATTTTGATTCATCCACAACACTTGTGTACAACATGATGCTACAACAATATACTCTACTTCTACAATAGATAGTGACATTGAATCTCACTTCTTACTCAACCAAGAAACCAATATGTTTACAAGAATGTATGCACCACCACTTGTACTTCTTTTATCATCTATATAAATTTTCATCTATTTATGCACTCAAGAAGAAATCAATATCCCTAGGATACCATAAACCAAAGTTTGGATTACCCTTCAAGTATCTAAATATCATCTTCACTACTACAACATGAGATTCTCTAGGATCTTCTTGATATCTAGCCACAAGATAGAGTAAATGCATGATATTTGGTCTAGTAGCAGTTCAATAAAATAGTCCACCAATCATTGATCTCTATTTTCTCTGATCATCCTTAGGAGATTCATCATTTTTTCTCAACTTGCAACCAATAACCATAGGGGTACACACTAGGTTAGAATCCTCCATTCTAGACTTCTTCGACATTTCCTTGACATAATTTGATTGTGAAATGAAAATACCTTTTACTGATTAACTAATTTGTAAACCAAGGAAGGAATTCATTTTAATGTCCCCATTTTTTATGTCCTCCTTTGGGTTAGTGTGGTTTTGACTCACTTACTATTTTTAGTAAGTAATATATTTAGTAACTAGTTTGAGCAACAGTGCAGTGTAGGGCTTCCTATTTGGGCAGTATGTTGGAGTTGTTCGATGAGCTTTAATATTTTGGCAATTTTATTATTTGGTGATAGATTACTATTTTTAGTAGTTTATTTTTATAGTAAGTCTATTTCGAGAAACTGGTCTAAAAATATTAGTGTCCTCAGTAGTGTTATTTCTATGGTGGCGTTGGAGAGCCTAAGGTTGGATTATTTGATATCCGCTTTTATAAGTCATTTAAGTTATTTTAATAAAATAACTTTATAACTTAAGTGAGGGGGTAGGTAGTCATCGAAAAGTACCTTGGTGCATAATGAGATAACTTAATGTTGTTTTAGAAGGCTGAATAAGGTAAAATAGTTTCCTTTTGAGTAGGATGCCCCTTTGAGGATTGTTTGATAATGTTTTAAAGTATAAAGCAAAAATATAAAAGGTTTTTGGAGGGAAAAGGATTCAAATTGGAGGTTTCCCTAATTTATCCCTCCACTTCTATTTGATCTTATATTTGACTCTCATTTGGATATGAATGATTTGACAACTTAAGGAGAATTTATTATATTATTTATAGTTTATTATTCATAGCTGGTTGAGGATAGAAACCATCATCTTTTGCACCAGTTTTGGTAGTGAAACTATCTACACTAGCTAGACTTGTGGAGGATATCATCCAGATTTTCTAGTTGGGTGATTATTGCATTTTGATTTTGACTTTTTAATTGAGGTTGGTGTTGTAGGGATTTGTGATTGTCTGAGTTGAAGTCTTATTTCTTGAATATTCAGAAAAACAAGATGTTATCAAATATTGTAGAGGTTTTCTCATTATTTATGAATTTTAGAGAGGTTCTTGTTTGACTACTCATTATTTAATAATTTTCAAGGAAGTTCTTGTGTGGTTTCTTAATCTTCTTTATATGGTTTTAAAGTCAATTATAAATTAAATATTATATGCAAAGTTTGTAGATAACCTGCTAAAGAAGCAACACTCGATTTTTCTAAGTTCAAGGCTTTGTATTATACGTGAAGTTCAAACCACATGAGACAAATTTTAGGAAAAAAAGGAAGACTTAGAATGGAGCGATGGTTTTGGCATCTAGTGGGATGAGGTTTTAGGAAAATGACAACCAAAAATTTGAATATTCAACCCAACCAATCTATCTTTGCAACACATAAATTATCATAAGAAACTATAAAGTCAATTACAAATAAAATATTATATGCAAAGTTTGTAGATAAGTCATTAAAGAAGCAACACCCAATTTTTCTAAGTTCAAGACTTTGTATTATACGTGAAGTTCAAACAACATAAGACAAATTTTAGGAAAAAAAGAAGACTTAGAATGGAGTGATGGTTTTGGCATCTTGTGGGATGAGGTTTCAGGAAAATGATTACCAAAAATTTGAATATTCAACCCAGCCAATCTAGCTTTGCAACACATAACTTCTCATAAGAAATTGTGGGTCTTGGTAAAGTTTTGCATAGGAGTTTGGATAGTATCCAAACATTGCATGGGAGTTTTGGGGAGTCATCGGGTAATCTGGTTATCGGTTATAAAATATTTTGAAGCTATTGTGTCTTTTTCAAGGGCCTGATACTATTTGGTAAGGCTCAGAAATTAAGTTTGAACGGATAAAATTGATGTATCCTAGGTCAAAATTTCTTATCACACAATTACAGGCCAAAAATATTATTATATGGTTTAATTGTTGAGAAATTATGTCTCAACTTCGAGCTTGAAGTCCTCGTTTTCATGCCTTGGTGATTTTGTGTTGTTTACAAAGTTCTGGTGGAGGTGGAGCCAGGATGGAACTTAGCATTGTACTGTTTGCCTAAGTTTCGAGTTTCTGGTGGAGGTGGAATCGGAATGGAATTAGGCATTGTTTTGTTTTCCTAAGTTCTGAGTTTCAGTTCTCATTCCTACTCTGACTCCACTTCCTACTGTCTGTTTCACTTCGCAGGTTCTGGCGGAGGCAGAACCAGTTTTGGAAGTTGGCAATGTCCATTTGCAAGGTTCCTATTTCAATTTTTGTTCTGACTCTGGGTCCAATTCCTGCTTTTGAGATCTCATTCTTCTGGATGTTTGGATTCCACTCAGAGTGTTTTGCTCTGCCTTGTCCTATTTTTGGATTGATGTTTCTTACAGTTGGCAGAGGCGGAACCAGAACTGGATTGGTTCCTATTCTTGGACTTTTGCTAAAGTCCTGTTTCTATTCCTGTTCCGTCCCTGACTCCAACTCTGGTCTTTTGTGTTCCCGTCTTGTTTTGACCTCGGGTTGACTTTACCCAGTCAGAACTAGTTCTGATGAGTTCCTCTTTGGCGTGGGCGGATGCGGAACCGAAATGGTTCCTGAACCTAAAATTTCAGTGGAGTCTTGTTTTGACTCCAGCTCTGAGTCTGAGTCCGACTCCGACTCTGGCAGTGTGCATTTTCGGTGGAGTCCTGTTTCGACTCCTGTTTCGACTTCAACTCCAGCAGTGTTTGAAATGACTTCAAGTCTTGGTCGCACTCGATGTCTATTTGACTGTTTTGGTTGCTCTATCAGTTGTGATTGTTGATGGGTCTTGGATGCATGGCAACTGGTTGAATAGTGATTGGACGGATACCAAGATAGTTATTGTGGAAGTTGCATGTGTCAAAGAAGGGTGGCAAGTTCAACCGTTTTGGTAATGGCTTTGAATGCAATGACGGCTTGTTGCAGGAGATCTGTCAGATCCGACCAGATGCGTGATTTGAGGATGGACTTCATTACTCTTCTGAGTCAGTTACATGTGGATGAGAGATGTGTTATTTCTCATAAGTTAGAAAAGTTGAGTTGAGTCGTGAAGTTGCAAAGCAAGTTGAAGTCGCGAGCTGAAGGACGTGAGTTCTTGAAGAGGGTTTTGAACCGTATGTTGTGAAAACATTGTAACAGTGGATTTGAATCTCTTTGAGTGATTGTGAGCTGAGCAAAGAAATCTAGATATTGTATGTAATCAATTCATTACTGTAATACAATTGATTTGACTTTGTGTGGTGGGTTTTTTACCTGAAAGGGTTTTCCCACGTAAATACTGTGTCATCTTTGTTTGCTTATCTTTCTAGTTTCTCATTGCCATGGTTGTATGCATCTCTATAAGTTTTAGAAACTGTTAGTTTTTCATTTTTGCTTCTCTCCCCTGTAGTAAAGGTGTTAAGGGAATGTATTCCGCACTGTTGGGTCATTAGATCTGCATTCTTTTCCCTTCAAAGTGGTATCAGAGCTTGGCTAGTTCGTGTTATCCTTGTTAGGGAAAATTAGTTTTTTACACTAATACTATTTCAGTGGGAGACTTGCATTGTTAAACTTGTTTCTCTTGTGAGATGGTGAGTACATCTGGTAGGATAGATGTTGAGAAGTTTAATGGCAGCAACTTTGAGTTATGGAAACTCAAGATAAAAGACTTGCTTGTGGATAGAGACCTCTAGATTGTAGTGTCTGGAACTAAGCCACAAAGTATGACCCAAGAAGCTTGGGATCTTACTGATAGAAAAGCAAGAGGATTGATAAGACTGAGTCTAGCTGATTCTGTGCTCTTGAATGTTTATGAGGAGACATCTGTAGTTGCTTTGTGGAAGAAGCTTGGTGATATTTACCAAGGAAAATCTCTGGTAAACAAGTTATTCCTGACGAAGAAGTTGTACTCCTTGAAGATGGATGAAGGTGCATCTGTTGCAGATCATTTGAACTCATTTAATATGAGTGTTACTCAACTGGCATCTGTAGGTGTAAAGATCGAGGAGGAGGATCGTTGCATGCTCTTGTTGTGTTCATTACCTGACAGTTGGGATCATCTTGTGATGGTTATTGGAAGCACAACCACTGCTTTCAAGACTGATGATGTGGTTGCTTCACTTCTGTCTAAAGAAATGCGAAGGAAATCTTCTAAGATGGCAAAAGATGCTCTTTCTGTTCGAGGTAGATCAAAGGAGAAAGGTAAGAAGAAAGACAACAAGTCGAAATCCAAGTCTAAAGGGAGATCAAAGTCTCCTGGTAAAAAGTCCAAGGTAAAGTGTTGGAACTGTGGGAAACCTGGTCATATCAAGAAGGACTGTAAGGAGAAGAAGAAGAAGAATTTTTTTGACAACGAATCTTCTCAAAGTGATGCAGATGCCTTCATTGTAGCAACCCTGGCAACTCAGGCATTAGATGATGTTTGGTTAGTTGATTTAGGTGCCTCTTTTCACATGACATCCAATAGAGATTGGTTCTCAAAGTATGAGAAGTATGATGGTGGAAAGGTATACTTGGCAAGTGATTCAACACTGGATATTGTTGGCAAAGGAAGGGTCAGAATTCAGTTTCCTAATGGGAGAGTCAAAGGAATTGGTGGTGTTCTTCACATCCCAGGTTTGGCTCGAAATCTTCTTTTTGTTAGTAAGTTAAATGGTGCTGGTGTAGAAGTTTCTTTTTCTAGTAAGGGATGTAAAATGGCTGGAGGTGCAATGGTGTTAGCTAAGGGTGTTCGTACTGGAACTCTATACAAGCTAGATGCACGACCTGTTCTTTGTAACAGTGCCTCTATAAAGTCATGTAATTTTGCACCTATAGAGAAAGATGGAGACTCTTCATTATCTGCAAATGCTTTGGAGGTAAAACTCCTAGTAGAGAAGACTATGTTATGACATCATAGACTTGGTCACATTGGTGAGAAAGGTTTAAAAACCTTGAAGAACAAAACCTTGTAGAAGGGCTTGATGATTGTAACCTTGAGTTCAATTTCTGTGAACATTGTATCTATGGAAAGCAACACCATGTTTCTTTCTCCTCTAGTCCTCACAAATCTTCTGGTATACTAGATTATATTCATTTTGATGTGTTTGGTCCAGTTGATGTTCCTTCGTTATCGAAGTCTAGATATTATGTTTCTTTTATTGATGAATGTTCAAGAAGGACATTTGTTTACTTTCTTAAAAGTAAATTAGAAGTGTTCAGTCGGTTTAAAGAGTTCAAATCTTTGGTAGAAAATCAGACTGGAAGGAAAATAAAGTGTTTAAGGACAGACAATGGAGGTGAGTTTTGTTCTGCAGATTTTGAAAGGTACTGCACTGATCATGGAATTAAAAGGCATAAGACAACCCCCTACACTCCATAGAAAAATGGAGTTGTTGAAAGGTTGAACATGACACTGATGGAAAAGGCAAGGAGTATGCTGAGTGGTGTTGGTCTGGAGTAGAGGTTCTGGGCTGAGGCTATTGCTACAACATGTTATTTGATAAATAGATCTCCTTGTTCAACTCTTGTTGACATGACACCTTTGGAAGCATGGTCAGGTAAGAAACCCTCATTAAGGCATGTCTGGGTCTTTGGCTGTGAGGCATATGTTCATGTGCCAAATGAAAAGAGATCAAAGTTGGATAACAAGGCTGTGAAATGTATTCTCATCGGCTATGGAGTTGGTGTGAAAGGATACAAGCTTTGGAACCCTGTTACTAAGAAGGTTGTGTATAGCAGAAGTGTGATATTTTGTGAGCTGAAACCTTTAGTAAGTGATCAACAGCTTGAGACAAATCAGAGTGACAAGAAGAAGGATACAGTTGAGATTCCCCAAACTCCAGAAAGGGAAGAGTTGCATGGTGTACCTAAGATTGAGGAGAGCTCAAGCAGCTCTGAAAGTTCTGATGATGAAGAACAACCTCAGCCTCTAAGGAGATCTACATGAGAAAGAAGGCAACCAGAAAGGTATGGTTTCTCTATGTTAGATTCAAATTGTGCTTATGCCTTAATTACCAGCACTAATGAGCCTAGGACTATGAAAGAAGCAATCAGCATGGCTAATTCAAAGTCTTGGCTAGAAGCCATGAATGAGGAGATGGATTCCTTGAAAAAGAATGATACCTGGAAGTTGGTACCACTGCCTAAAGGGCGAAAGCCTATTGGCTGCAAGTGGATATTCAAAAGGAAGACATGCCTTGATGGCAATGTGGAGAAGTATAAGGCATGACTGAATGCAAAGGGATTTTCCCAAGTTGAGAGAATTGATTATGGAGAGATCTTTTCCCCTGTAGCAAAGTTGACATCCATCATATTTTTGTTGTCATTGGCAGCTATGTATGACTATGAAATTGAGCAGATGGATGTGAAGACAACGTTTCTCCATGGTGAGCTGGAAGAAGAAATCTTCATGTCCCAGCCTGAGCATTTTGTTGATAAAGGTAAACAAAATCTGGTTTGCAAGTTAAATAAATCTCTCTATGGTCTAAAGCAATCTCCTAGAATGTGGTACCAAAAATTTGACACATTTGTGTTGTCAATTGGGTTTGTTAGATCAAAATATGATCATTGCATCTATTATAAATGTGAGAATGATCATGTGCTTGTTATTACTCTATATGTGGATGACATGTTATTCATTGGTAATAGCAAGGCAATGATTTCTGATCTTAAAACTCAATTTTCTGCTAAGTTCGAAATGAAAGATCTTGGAGCAGCAAGGTACATTCTTGGAATGGAGATAACCAGGGATAGAACAAGCAGAAAGCTTTGGCTCAGTCAGAGTAAGTATGTGAAAACCGTTCTAGAGAGGTTTAGCATGACTGATTGCAAGTAGCTAGTTGTTCCAATCATGCAAGGATTGAAACTATCTACTGAAGGTTGTTGAAAGTCTGCTACTAAGATGGAGGACATGACTAGTGTGCCTTATGCAAGTGCAGTAGGCAGTTTGATGTATTCTATGGTCTGCACAAGACCAGACTTTGCTCAAGCAGTGGGAGTTCTAAGCCATTTCATGGTAAATCTAGGGAGATCACATTGGGATGCTATAAAGAGAGTGTTCAAGTATTTGAAGGGTACTTCAGATTATGCTTTGTGTTACCATGGCAGTATGGTTGCATCATAGAGGACTCTTAGCATTCAGGGATATGTTGATTTTGATTGGGCAGGGGACATTGACAGCAGAAGATCCACTAGTGGATACACTTTCATGTTTAATGGTGGAGCAATCAGTTAGATGAGCAAGCAACAAGCTGTAGTTGCTTTATCCATGATAGAGGCAGAGTACATGGCAGCAAATCATGCTTGCAAGGAGGCAGTGTGGCTGAGGTGTTTGTGTTCAGACATTGGATTTAATGCTGAGCAGATTTCAATTTGCTGTGACAGTCAAAGTGCCATTTCTTTGGTAAAGAATCCAACCTTTCATGCCAAGACCAAGCATATAGATGTGCAATATAACTTCATGAGGGATATGGTTGAAGATGGAAAGGTTAGTATGGATAAAGTTGACACCTTGAAGAATGTTCCAGATGCCTTGACAAAGCTGGTTAGCACATACAAGTTTAGATGGTGCACAGAATTGATGGGCGTTGGGGCCTATGATAGACAGTAAGGTATGCTATTTTGAGGAAGTTGGAAGTGTTCACCAAGTGGGAGATTGTTGAGAAATTATGTCTCAACTTCCAACTTGAAGTCCTCATTTTCATGCCTTGGTGATTTTGTGTTGTTTACAAAGTTCTGGCGGAGGCGGAGCTGGGATGGAACTTGGCATTGTTCTGTTTGCCTAAGTTCTGAGTCTCTGGCGGAGAAGGAACCAGAATGGAATTAGGCATTGTTCTATTTGCCTAAGTTTTAGGTTTCGGTTCTTGTTCCTGCTCTGACTCCACTTCCTACTGTTTGTTTCACTTCGCAGGTTCTGGCGGAGGCGGAACTAGTTTTGGAAGTTGGCAATGTCTGTTTTCCAGGTTCCTATTTCAGTTTATGTTCCAACTTTGGGTCCGATTCCTGCTTTTGAGATCTGGTTCTTCTGGATGTTTGGATTCCACTCAGAGTGTTTTCCTCTGCCTTGTCCTATTTTTGGATTGATGTTTCTTGTAGTTGGCGGAGGCAGAACCAAAACCGGATTGGTTCCTATTCTTGGACTTTTGGTAAAGTCTTGTTTGTGTTCCTATTCCATCCCTGACTCTGACTCTGGTCTTTTGTGTTCCCGTCTTGTCTTGACCCTGCGTTGACTTTACCCGATCAAAACTGGTTCTGATGAGTTCCTCTTTGGCGTGGGTGGACGCGGAACCGAAATGGTTCGTGAACCTGAAATTTCGGTGGAGTCTTGTTTTGACTCCAGCTCCAAGTCCGAGTCCGAGTCCAACTCCGATAGTGTGCATTTTCGGTGGAGTCCTGTTTCGACTCCTATTCCGACTTTGACTCCGGCAGTGTTTGAAATGACTTGAAGTCTTGGTCGCGCCTGATGTCTATTTGATCGTTTTGGTTGCTCTGTCAGTTGCGATTGCTGATGGGTCTGGGACACATGGCACCTGGTTGAGTAGTGATTGGATGGATACCAAGATAGTTATTGTGGTAGTTGCATTTGTCAAAGAAGGGTGGCGAGCTCAACCGTTTTGGTAATGGCTTTGAATGCAATGACGGCTTGTTGCAGGAGATCTGTCAGATCCGACCAGATGCGTGATTTGAGGATGGACTTCATTGGTCTTCTGAGTCAGTTACATGTGGATGAGAGATGTGTTATTTCTCATAAGTTAGAAAAGTTGAGTTGATTCATGAAGTTGCAAAGCAAGTTGAAGTCGCGAGCTGAAGGACGTGAGTTCTTAAAGAGGGTTTTGAACTGTATGTTGTGAAAACATTGTAACAGTGGATCTAAATCTCTTTGAGTGATTATGAGCTGAGCAAAGAAATCTGGATATTGCATGTAATCGATTCATTATTGTAATACAATTGATTTGAATTTGTGTGGTGGGTTTTTGCCTAAAAGGGTTTTCCCATATAAATACTGTGTCATCTTTGTTTGCTTATCTTTCTGGTTTCTCATTGTCATAGTTGTATGCATCTCTATAAGTTTTAGAGACTATTAGTTTTTCATTTTTGCTTCTCTCCCCTGTAGTAAAGGTGTTAAGGGAATGTATTCTACACTGTTGGGTCATTAGATCCACATTCTTTTCCCTTCATAATTCTAGTCCTTGAATCGACCTAGAAGAACTCTGTATGTATTGGTTTGAGTTCAATTACTAATTTAAGTCAATAGTGATTTTGGAAATATTAGTTTCTTAACTGTAATTGAGAGTTATTAATATAAGAAGGATTCTTCTTTCAGTCTTATTTATATATGAAACTTCTATCTGTTATTTCTACTACTTAGTTCATAAATGTTATTTTTCCATAAAAAACATCCAAACATTGCAATCTTACATCCACAAACCCAAGAATCAAACTCTTATCAGATTTTTGGTTGCTTAGTATTGAGTATCATTCTTATGTGAATCTGCACAAATTGTATTTTAGTAATAAGCTTGTCCTCTAAGTTTAATTATATGTATTATTGAAAGGGTTATCACTCAAAATTATAAATGTCTAGATTTTTTTTCTGTTTCATTGAAAATGATGTATGATCAATGCAAGTTGGATGCTATCCCTTTATGAGATTATTATTTTTGTTTCATCAAATGGATTTTTGAATATTAAAAGAATTAAACTATTTAGTCAGTTGGAAACCACTTGTTTGAATAAAAAAATTGAAGCTAAAATGCAAAATGGGGTTGGTTATTACATTCACATCCCCACACTTTAACATTTCAAACACTTTTTGCATTTCCTCTGAAAACTTCTTGCACATACCTTCATTTCCTCCAAAGATATTGTCATCCACATACATTACCACAAATTTTTTTTGTTCTCCTTCAATATTGAAGTAAATATTGCTATCTACAGTACCTTTTCTAAATCTTTGATGCAACAAATGGTTATCTAACCTTGCAACGTATACCTCTTCTTCCAACTCACCATGCAAGAAAGCAAAATTTAAATCCATCTGATAAAATTTGAAGTTTTATGTGTTCAAAAAGAAAAAAACATTCTAATGGCTTCCATCCTAGCCACCAGAGAAAAAATATCCTCAAAATCTATTCATTCTACTTGTGAGTAGCCCTTACACAAGTCTAGCCTTATTTTTGACAACTTTTCCATCCTCATTCAATTTGTTCCTAAAAACCCACTTAGTTCCTATCACATGCTTATTTTCTAGTCTTGGGACCAATTCCCAAGTATGATTATTCTCAATCAGTTCCAATTCTCCTATTCATAGCCTTGGCCTAATTCTCATCTTTGCATACCTCAGTCACTATTTTAGGTTCCACCTCTAAAAGTAAACACAAATTTACTTGTTCCTCTATGATAGAAGATTTCTTCATTTTCAACATACCTTTTCTCTTATCTCCAATGATCTAATCTTCATAATTATTCTTCTACACATGCTTAGGAGTCTTAGGGATCTTTTCTGAAGCTTAGATTCCTCTTCAATTGTCATCTCTTTTTCCTTCTCTTCATCCTTTTCTTCTTCACTACAAGGGGATTCATCATATTCATATCCTTCTATCTATATTGAACTCTGTAGTGGTTCTTCATCCACCTTAACATTTGCAATTTCAAAAATATTCTTTAACCTTTTATTATAGCATCGATAATATTTGCTTCTTATAAAGTATCCAAGGAAGAATACTTCATCAGATCTTGCATCCAAATTTCCTAATTTTTCTTCATCTCTTTTGATATAGCATAATTTTCTTCCAAAAAATTAGAAATAATTAACAGTAGGAGGTTTTCCATACCATAACTCATAGGGAGTCTTGTTGGACTCAAGGGAACACTGAGAGTGGGGGCTGAATCAGTGTTCTGCAAATCTAAACTTTATTAATCTAATATTTAAACCATTTCAACATTAGACCAAAGGAAAGATGCAAAAAAAAAAGTAATCATCCACAACATCATAACACAAGTAGTTTTATGTGGAAACCTTGTTAGGGGAAAGTGGAGGTCAATCCACAATTTTCAGTACTCAAATATAAGTTTTACAAAAGAGAATGCACTTGCATTCAGACACACTGCCTCTAGCTCACTGCTCAAAGTAAAAAGGATCAATACCTTACAAAATGTTTAGATTAAAACCATCTGAAAGGTTGAAATGAAGTAGTAGCATCTACTTATATCAGGCTGTAGTTTTGGTTAGGGTCATAGATCAGATTATGGACCTTTTGTCTGATTCTTCTCTTCACTTTGCTCTATTATGCTTTACTCTACAATTCACATCATAAATCCATGCACAAATGAATTCACACCACTATCCTTCTAAAATTTGCACCACACACTAATATACTTCGCATCACACCCATTTGCTTCCCCAAAATGATACAACCGATCTCATATATATATATTTTCTATCAAAGATACGATCATTCATATGTCAGCATACATAAAACATAAAATAATTTCCAACTATCAGCTAAATCCATAACTAATTCTCAACAATAGACTTAAATGCTTTGAACTTATTTAAAGCTTCTGATTTTTCTTTAAGAAATGTTATCCAATTCATTCTAGAATAATCATCAACCAATAGCATGAAATACCTATCACCATATGAGCTTCTTATTCTGGTAGGTCCACATAGGTTTGTATGTACCAACTCTAGAGGACCTGCAATAGAATATTCCTTTGTCTTGAACCTCTTATTTGTTTTCTTTCAAAATTGACATTCCTTGCACATTGCATTGGTAGGATTTGTAACCTTTAGAAAATCTCTCAAAACATCAATAGAACTGATGTTGACTAGGCTATCAAAATTGATGTAACATATCCTTCTATGCCATAGCCAAATTGATTTGAGAGAAAGAATTTTGCACCACCACCTTTGAGCTAATAAACATTACCTTTTGTCCTCGTTCTAGCAATAAATAGAGTCCCAAATCTACCTTTTCTAATTTCACAACCACCATCTTGAAACACAAGATTATATCCTTTACTACACATCTATCCTACACTTAGAATATTATGTCGAAGACCCTTGACATAAAGAAAATCATCTATTTTATTCTTTCCATCAGAACTAATTGAACCTTTTCCACAAATCTTAGTAGATGTATCATCACCAAACTTAACAAGACCACCATCATACCTTTGAAGTTTAAAAAACTTACTCTTATCACCTATCATATGATTTGAGCATCTAATATCAATGATCTAGTAATTCATTTCTTCTCTTGTATGAAAATTAGTTAACATAGTTCCTTCAATGTTATGACCTGTTACTGAAGCAATTTACTTCACACATCTTTCAATATTAGCAGAATTAGATTCAACATTTAAATCCATGAAAAAACATTAATCACTATTCTTATTAAGATATTTAGATTCTTCATCATTAGATACACCATTGTCTCTTTCAAAATAATAACTCTTCTTAACAAATTTTCCTTTATGATCCTTAGGTTTGTCATTTTCAACTTTGATTGGACATGTAGAAGCATAATGACCTATCTTTCCACAATTGGAACATTTAAAGGGTAATTTACCTATGTATTTTTAAATACCCTTTTTCAATCTCCTTACAAAAATTTCTTCCACCTCATCAAGATCATCTAGATTGGATTCATCATCTTTTTCTACTTTGTAGACTTTAAAGGTAGTTTCTTTACTTCTATTATCTTGACCAAACTCTCTCATTTCAAAAGAATTTAAAGCACCATATATCTAATCTCTAGAATAATTATCCAAATTTTGAGCTTCCTCAATAGTAGAAACTTTAGAGCTATAAGATTTAGGAAGAGTTATTAATACCTTTTTCACAACTTTGCTTTCCTCTAGCCTTCCACCAAGACCATTGGTGGCATTGACAAATTCATCAACTTTGAGCATGTAGGCTGTAATATTTTCATCTTCAGGCATCCTTAGGGTTTCAAACCTTTCTTTTTAGTTCTGCATCTTCTCTTGTTTGACCTTATCATCTCCTTCATAAATACTCTCCTTTTTTGTCCAGAATTATTAAGCAAATTTTAGATTTATCACCTTTCCAAGTTCAAAATCAAAGAGGCCACTTAAGATTGCATTTCTTGCTTTACCATTACTCTCATATTCCTTGATTTCATCATCACTTGTCAGACCAGCAACAAGAATAGTGTATCCTTTTTTAATTTTCTTCTAAACACCAAATCCAAGAGAGACCAGAAAGGATTCCATCCTAGCTTTCCAGTAAGCATAGTTTATTCCATCGAATATAGGATATTTGACACCCTTCTTGTGCACCATATGGATCTACCTCATGTTGTTAGGATTTCTCCAAGGAACCAAAACTCTAATACCAATTGTTAGATGCACATGAAAACTGAGAGTGGGGTGAATTAGTTATACACTTAAAAACATTCAAATCCTCAATATCTTTTCAAACTCTTATCAACCATTAAACCCCTATTATGCATTAACAAAGTTTAAACATGTGAAATAGTAATGAAAACACACCTAAACACATAAGAATACTAGATTTATGTGGAAAACCCAAGGGGAAAACCATGGTGAGGATTAGCTCACATATATATGAATTTCAACACTGAATACAATTAGGCTCACTGCCAAGGGTTCACTTCCCAAAAAAAAAAGGCTCACTAATGGGTGGCTCACTTCCAAGAAGAAAGAAGATAGAAGAAGCCTATTACAAAGAGATTCACTATCTCAAGGAAATAGGAGAAATCCACCACTGAAACCCTATGCCATACACAACCTTTAGCTCATTGCTTCCAGTAACTTCAAGCACACTACAAATGTAGACCCTTCTTCTCATTGCATTGGAGTCATAGGCATTAATCTCACACTTAGATCACCAAACATAATTAAATTCACATATTTCACACACCTTCTACTGATCCACTCACATCTCCAATAGTTTACCTTTCTATAAATACCATTCATGACCTAAACAATATCATTTAGGTTGAACTTAATGAAACACATGCACCTAAAACATGCAACACCAAAATAGGTCAGCACCAAACACCTCCATGTTGTAAATAAGTGAATGAAAACCACACCAAGGGTTAACTAGGACCAAATTTCACATCACCACACTACTCAAATCATTCACAATCCATGAGATACCTCCACAAATAGTGCTAGCATGCTAGGTTGACCAAACCTGAACTAACACTACGAGTGACCATATACACACTTCTATAGGTCATGCAAACCACACAACAACACTTCATAGCATCCACAGAAATCTCAAAATATTTGGCAACTTTTCCACAACCACCTGAAATTGAGAACATTATTCTGTACAACCAAACACACTACCACATAACACAACTCACTAACCATCCTTTCATAACACCTCAACACATGAAACCTTAAAGGAAGGAAGTTACAAGTAATATAAGGTCATTCCCAAATTTACAAGATAAGAAACCTTACTATGGAGAAATGCAAAGTAGTCTCATTTCTCCTAGATAAACTTCTACACAGATAGATAAACTATAAAACACAAATTTCCATACAGAATAATCTAGAACCTAAAAATCTAGATATAGAACCTTTAAACGCCTCTAATCATCATATCTAAACCACTCAGGCATGTCTTTAACCATGAAGAAATTTGGAGCACAACATTGAACACACCTCTATCACACTACACACTCTTTTATTCAAATCTTCTCAAAATCACTTGGAAACTAGGTGAACTTACTACAACTAAAACTCTTATCCATCAGGACAACAATGACAATAATGATGATAGCACCACAACACCTTATTGTCAAACCACAACACATCCATACTAGCACTTGAAAACAATCTCCCCAACTATGACAACACCAACAACTTTAATACACAATCTCCATACAATTGACATCAATGACCAACACCAACAACAAACTTGCAACATGGTTTCCAAGAACTCTAGGGATTGATTGTGTCCTAGTAGTTGCATGTGGAAATTCCTTGAAAGTTGGTGTATGATCTAGTTATTCTAAATGTGATAGAAGCTTAAATGAATAATTTTGAGAAATCACTTAGGTACAAAGCCTTATTTAATGTCAGTCACCACACTTTAATAAGTTTTGAAATTTTGAAAAAGGGGTCAAATTAATCTTGTTAAATGACTTTATTGAGTAACTAAATTAAGTGATTGGTTGTAGGCCTTGAAATCTCTTTAGGAACCCAAACCATCATAAAAACCCTATGCTATTGTGTACCATGTGACAAATAATGAAATAAATATGCAAGTGATTAGTATGGAATTTCATCATCATGTTTTCTATAACCCATAACTTTAAAAATTTGGATGCTAATCTTGAAAATTAGTTATTTTGGAGAATAGGTGCATATTAACTCATAAATTATGTTTATATTTGCTAGAATTAAAGTCATTTTAAAATTCCCTCTACTATGAATAAACCTCATCATATGAAAAGCACTAAAAATAATCATTTTTTGTAGCTAGGACACTAAAAAAAAAAGAATTTTCTTATGCATCTTCTACTGGACCCAACACGATGAGTTTAAAACATAGATGTCTTGAAAATAAATAAATTCCTTAAAAGATTGAAAATTTTAGAAAAACACAACTTGTGGTGGGCAGTCAATTTCTATAATGATGAGTTGTCTTAGGAATAATTTTTGATTTTATTATAAGAAATTTGATTTTGAGTGAAAAAATTAATCCTAATTTGATTAAATTAATAAATAATCTTACGAATGACTTAGACCTTGTTGTGAGATAGGGAGTAACTATTATTGTAAATTTATATATAAGATAATCCACCTATTTTGCATCCTATTGTCTTGAAATCAAGTAGCAAGATTAGAAGACCCTAAGTGGTAGAAGTTCAAATCCATACATGTATAAGGATGTGTAAGGGAAACAAATGGAATATGTTGTTGCAATCCAATAAATTTTTTCATTAAAATATCTTCCTTCTTAGTATTAAAACCGTGACCATTTTTTAGTAAAGGCATCATATGAGACAAAACATGATTAGAGATCAAAAGCCTTGTCTAGGATAAACTATGGCTCTTTTATAATGGCTAGAAATTTATGAACGTGTTTTGCATGGATGTGAAAAGATAATTGAAAGTTATGTGATTTTTCATAGTCTTTTTACAAGCCATATGTTACCCTTTTGGTAGGATGTACATTGAAATTTCAATCAAAAATTTTCATTTTCTTGGTAAATGGATGATTGAACTATGTTAAAACTAAACAAATGAGTTCAAATAAATAGATCAAAACAAATATAATAGACAGTTAAATTAAAATATATTTATGTATTATTTCCCGATTACTAGTGTTTAAGAACACGCTTGTGAATCATAAAGAGTGTTAAGGAGTGAAATTGTAAGAATTAGAAACGTAACAATTTTGTATGAAACTATGAGCTAAAGAGTAGTTAAAGATAGCAACTATCAATTAAATTATGACTTATGTGTTAATTATATCTTCTTTATATTGTGATAATATCAATAAAATTAATTGATGAATTACCTTGAAATAAGAACCTTAGTGTAATGTATAGTGAAAATCTATAGTTGATTTAATATATAACCATGAATGGTTGGTCTAGACCTACTCAAACATCATCAAACAACCCAATGCTAGTCATTAAACAAGTCTAAAACAAGCATTCCCCATGCAATTCATTCAAATGCACATAAAAAGAAACAAAGTAAAATTGATCAAATGGAAACTACTAAACCTTGCTCAAAACATCCAAACCCATCATCCCATGGGGAAATTGGTGCTTCTTTGATGTGCAAAGAATCCATTTCCCAATTCCTTGCAAAGATTCGATGAAGAGTGTTGATGATTGTGCTCCCTGATGAAAATATAACCATAACCTAGCTAAGATTGATAAAATGTAATAAAACCCTTGATGAACAATGGATGAAATTGCATAAAATCTAAAGACAATGACTATGCATAAAGTTCTGGATCAAAAATCAATAGAGGAGCTCTCCATTTATAGGAAATAATTATGGAGGAATGAGAAACATGAAGGATGTGGGATTAAAGATGAACCAATAACAATGTGCCACTTGTCAACATGCTATTTAAGAGAGGTGGAGCACATTTTGATCAATGTGAAAATTTGAAATTTGAAAGATGGCTTGTGGAGGAAGATGTGAAAGAGGAGTTAACGCAACTTGGCCCAAGAAAAAAAACTTGTAAGAGACTTAAATGCCATGTTGGAGGACAAATCCTTTTGGAGGGAGATTATTCCAATTAGATGCCCTTTTGAATGAAAATAGAAGAACTTATAAATCAGTTAAATGGATTTACATGTGCAAGTTGCAAAATCTAGAGGATTTGATGGATTATAGTTAGAGTTAATTAGGATTTAATTAACTTAGATGGAAATTAGTTGATTTGACATTCGACTTAGATTTTTGGATTTATTTAAATCAAATGAGAGGAATAATGGACATTTAATTAAATAAAGTTTGATTTATTTAATTAAAAGGGATGATGTTAGATTTAATCAAATAAGGGTGATTTATTTAATCAAAAGAGAAAATATGATTTAATTAAATAAAATGAATTATTTGATTAAAAGAGAAACATTAGGATTGATTAGATAAAATGATTTATTTAATTAAAAGAAGATAATGATTTAATCAAATAACATGATTTATTTAATTAAGAGAAGAATTATAATGAATTAATTAAATAAGGATTATTTAATTAACTCGTTAGTAAAGATGTGATTTAGGAAGAAATGATGTTAGTGAATCAGGATCGAGTGCACAATATCAATTAGGATAATTTTAACGTCTACATTTTGCCCCTCTTTGAAGCAATGTACCTACTGCATTGGTTCAAAGAATAACCTTGCCAAGATCAAAATTCAAAAAACTTATGATTTTTTGGATGCCCCACTACTGCTCCAATGACAAGAAATATGCTGGTATACTGCCCCCCCAAGAGATCAGACAAAAATTTGGATTTTTGGGTGATCTCGTGAAAAAAGAAGATAAGTTGCCTAACAAGTCTAGAAAAGGTCCAAGATGCTGAAAATATGTCAGAACTCAAGAAAAAGACCTAAAATGAGCTTCGATTGGGTAAAAATAGGATTAGGAGCTCAAAACCCTAGTTTGACAAATGAGACAGGCCGAAAAACCCTAATTTTCATGCTTAAAAGCCTTGGAGGGGTCACTTTCCATTCATTTTTGCATTCACACCTTGAGATTTCCAATGTTTTGAGCTTTGAACCTCTTGCACAATGGCACAAAGAGTGCTTCCCCAACAAATTTCTGAGCGAGTTCGAGTCTACCAGAGACCTCTAGGCACAGGACCAATGCACGTGATCCTAACTCGACCTTTAATTTCATATTTTTAATGCATTTATTACTATTTGAAAAGTTAAAACCCTTAGCATTACTATATAGTGATGCTAGAGGTGCTAAATAAATGATGCTAGAGGTCAAATAGCACTGCTACTACTTATTGTGACGTCATGTTGCAATTTGGTCTTAGGGTTTCAAAAGTCAAAGGGTGACGCCGTGGCTCCATTAGGTTTCTAGGGTTTTGGGTCAAGTAGGGCTGCTAATGCAAATAGCGAGGCCATGAGTTGGTTTTTCACTTTGGGTTCCAATGTCACTATTTGGAGTTTTCAAAGAGTGACGCCTTTGCAAATAGTGACACATTTTCTATTTCAGTATCAAAAACTTAAAACGTGGTCCAATATTTTTACAAAACCTAACATTGTAGCTTCATGGGTGCAAGAGGATAGAGAGCTCGTACACTCACACGAGCATCAACCCTTGGTGCTGAGAAGACTGAATGATTTACATGAGCTACTATAGGAGCACCTTTGCGCGATCAGCCTCTAGTACATTTCCTATGCACCTCGTATGAGGAACCACCTAGCAATGATGATTGCCTTGGCAGAGAGATGCCATAGCGAGACTTCATTGTTTCATCTTCCCACCGGTGAGATGACTATCACACTAGAGGACGTATGGCAGATCTTTCAGTTTCTGATTCACGGTGAACGCATTATATATCACATGGATGCTAACATTGATGCATTTTTTTAGATTATGGGGATAGACGAGATCATTTTTACCGAGGATCAGATTGATCTTGAGTATTATAGGGGTCGGGTGTCGACTTTTTGGTTGATTGTAGTCATGATCATTTCAGGAATAGTAGCCCCCAATCGATGACGTCGATACTTCAGCCTAGGATGGGGTTTGGCTTGGGAGTAGATTTTATTTGGGAGAATCTTATTTACCTAGGGACTAGTGGTGTTGGCCTCATTATATCATGATTTGCATGAGTTATAGTCAAGTGATTGGGACTTGTGTCACATTACTACACATCTAGGCCTGGGAGCACATTATCATGCTTCGACCGATAGTTACAATGGTTCATGTTGAACTTGATGACCCAACTATTTGGAGGTACTGGGGTGGTATTACCTTGCAACACATAGGATGGGTAGGTATTCCTCACTAGCAGAGGGTTCTTGGATGAGATGACCATGTTCACTTTGAGACCTTGGTTATAGATGCCAGCCTGGTATGATAATGTACAACAACTATTTTATGCCAGGAAGGATAGACTGATGTAGGGGCATGAACACACCATTATTGAGCGCTACCTACCAAACAAGGTAGCTTGGTAATTTGGGGACATTCAGGATAGGTCGGATGATTAGTATGTGGCAATCTTTGTTTGGTCTATGAGGGAGACTACATGGGGTCGAACAATCCCTGCAGCAAAGGTAGTGGATAGTTTTAGATAGATGGTGGCTAGGCCATGGGCTTATACTCAAGGATTGACAGATCTAGACACCACACATGCCTATGATGATTGGCTTAGGCCTCCCATCTAGTTGATAGTTCCAGGGGAAACACCTTTATGGTGGAGACCCCAAGATAGGATAGCAGGGTAGGGACAGGGAGGAGAGATTCTAGGGGCACTTGAAGGAGGAGGAGGACCACCTCCTCGCCAACTAGATTAGAGAGATCAACAACCACCATCAAGGGACCAGTAGAGGGACTAGAAGCCACCAGAGAGAGATTAGTAGCCACCACCTCCACCACAACCAGATCCACAGGATTCCCAAATACAATAGCTTCAGGGGTAGATACAAGGGCTATAGGCACAAGAGTAGGATCTCATAGCAAAGAGGGATCAGGCCAAACAAAAGGTCCAAGCCCTCACTATAGAGCGAGAACATGAGAGACAATAGTGACAAAAGGAAAAGTTATAGTTGGCCTAGGAGGTTGGTAGAGACAACAACTAGAGAGCATGGCTATTGTATCATAGGGTAGGATAGTCCCAACACGGATGTATCACGAGGCAGTGTCCGAGGCCAAGTAATACAAGATTCACTATTGGTAGGTTGTACCCTCAACAGCTTAGGTACTAGAGTAATCCCAATAGACTGGGATGAGATAGGTAGAGGATCAACCCGAGTGATAGGTAGGCAAGGGGAGTAGCCACCAGGGCTAGCTACCATAGTTTTGATTGGCACCATTCTTTTTAGATCCACAGGCTCCATTTTTGATAGCCTTGTGGGCATTGTATACGTTGATTGATACACATATATATCATCCTAATTTGTACCATGACAGTTATTATTTTGATATATATATATGATATGATTGATTCATTATGAGATGTGTCCCATTTTATTTGTGCATTATGGATGGATATATTTGATGTTCTATATGTGATGCAATTATATATGATATGATGTATGATTATGCATATGTTTATGGATGCATTTCCTTTTGTATTTTTATCTATGCACTTTTATGATGATGATGATGTATGGATGCATGGATGCGAATGATTTTAACATGCTTAGACCAATAAATATCCATATTATGCACCTAATGGATGATGTTATATGTGATGATTATGAGATGTATGAGATGTTATGACTTGCTCTTTTTTATTTTTTAGTATTTATTTCATGCCTACATGGATGATATGATGATATAGATGTATGGTTTATGAGAAGTTTAGAATAACAAATATATATGATTATGTGTTTATGAGATGACATTATGATATGCATATGTAATGTTTTTATATATTTTCCTTATGATTTTATGATGATATATGGATGCATGGGTGTGAGTGCTATGATACGTGAATGTAATCATGATATGCAATGATGTGATATGATTTATGTTTTGAAATGATTTATGTTATGTGATGGTATGAATGCAATGATGTAAATACATTGATGTGATATGACTATGTAATAATTTATGTGATATGTAAATAATTAGGATATGCAATGATTTACATTATGTGATGGTTATAATTTTATGATATGTGATGAAATGATTTATGTTTTGCAATGATGTGATATGAAATGATTATGATATTTATGTTATGCACTAGTTATGAAATGATTTATGTAATGCAAATGATTATGATATGAAATGATTTATGTGGTGCAATGGTTATGATTTTATGATATGCAATGATTTATGCCTTTACGCCCCTCCTATGAGATGTATGTATACAGATGATCAACGGATGCAAGATAAATGTATTAGTGATGTTTTTGGTTAACTGTCATGATACCATGTTAGCACAGAGAGAAGAAAGAAGAAAAAAGAAAGAAGGATCCACCAAGTCAATGATCTACGCGATTTTATTGGAGATGTTGATGAACAATGATGGTGTATTGCTTATTAGGAATTGGGATTTTAAAAGGGCTTACTTAACTTATGTTTGATAACACACATAGGGATGATGCATCAAGGTATAAAGAACTAGGATGGTGTTGCACCTAGTCTAATGGACTTTGACTCGACAATTAGATAGGAGTACTCTTTTTCATACCTACCATATAGAACCTTATTTAAAATGTAGTTCTGATATTTAAAATACCTCAGACCAAAACATATAAAGGAAAACCTCCCTATGTGGTCAACAAGACACCTAAAACATCTTCCTTACAAACCAAACAAAGCACACATGAACATGGCTATATTACAAGAACATCCAACAAGCACAACAGATAAAAAAGATAATGATCGTTGCCTCATTATTTTCTCTCTAAATCCCTTTGTTTGGACATCATCAAGAGGTCATCAGAATGAGTGTAATAAGATAAATCAAAAGATGAAGATCAAGTAAACAAAGAAGCTAATGTTCTTCATACCGCTAGCCAAGACTAAACTATGGTTATGTCTGATGTTGATGTCCATTATAGGAAAAAATGCATCCTAGGATAGTGGAAGAAAAAATTGTCCTTTCATCCTTCCAATCTATATATATCTATCAAATCTCTTAAGTGTTGCAACAAAGTTCTGCATAGAATGAGGCTCAACTTGTTTCAATTCATTAGTTAGGTTGTTCCACCTTTGTGAGAAGTATCCCATTACAGATTCCCATGTGGTTTTTTCTACCTCCTCATATTCTTTATAAACTGCTTCTCTCTCAGATAGGATCCTATTTACATAGCTTGGTCGGTAAAGAATTTTGTACTAATCCCTTAAAATGTCTCCTAAATTTCTAGATTTAGCCTTGATGGGTAGGGGAGTGTTGGATTCAATTTGCCTATAAGGCCTAAACTGTTTTCCCCAACTGACTTCATTATGTATCAAGGACATAAATGCCCTTAATTGGACATCTCCAACATACAACCGTGGATTCCAATCATGGTCTTGTGTCACAGCATAATTATGAAAATAAAATTCACACAAAAAATTCTTCATTTTAGGAGGAGAAATCTGTTAAGCATTAAAAAATTCAAGAGTCTCAATGGAAGGATTCAAACCTGAAAAAATCCTTGCTAGCTTGAAAGAAATATGCTTCTCCTTCAAATATAGAGCATAAACCCTTGGAGGAGTCCTGCACTCTAATATTTGAGGTACTGAGACTACCATATTATCCACCTTTTTCTTTAAAGCAACAATTTCTTCATTCTTATCTTCAATCTCTTCATCTCTCTTTTGAATTTCCCTCTTTACCCCGCATTTCTCCGGTTTCCATTCTTCTTCCCTCCTTTGCACTTCTTTCCATAATTTCATGGCTACCATGTTCATTGAAGAATCAGAGGGCCTGTGTATTCCTACCAAACAAATTCCTGGCACTTTTGTTTGCTCTTTGTATAGTACTAGCTACAAGGGTTCTATTTGTTTAGCCAATTCCAATTGCAAGGGTGTTGATTGTTCTCCCAGTTCTAGTTATAGAGCCTCAATTTCTTGTCTTTATCTTGCTATAGGAACTCTTGCTTCTTCTCTTGTTGTAGGAGCTCCTGATTTTCCTCATACACTTGGCTTTCAACTTGTTCTATGATGTTAGCAAGATCTAGCAGCATTATGTTTGTTGTTTCCTCAAATATTCCCTTTCCTTGACATTCACCTATGACATTGGAGCTTCTATATCCTCCCATGATGTTTCTATAGGCCTAGAGCTTCCTTCTGGAGATACACCAAAGGATGGCCTAGCTGGTCTTGATTTTCTAGGAGGGATTTCATGTTTTTCTATTGCTATAGGAAGAACAGTGTTAGACTTCCATTTCTTATAGCTTCACACTTCTTTTTTTGTCATTTGTTAGCTTTTCCCTTTCTTATTTCTACCTTCTTATTTTGTGCCCTATTTATCATTAGGATGTCGAGAGGAACAAGGTGTTGCCACAATAATCGGTTACAATTTTTGGGACATCCTGATTTTTGCTAAAATCACATATGTTTAAAAAATATAATGATTTAAACCTTAAAAAGGTTCCATTGAAAGGATTTTAATTGAAGAGGGTTTGATCAAAGCCCCTTAAATCAAACCCCCTTGGATATAAACTCACTAGTTTTAAACTATACCAATAATGGAGTTTCCTCTACACTTATCAAAATCCTCATAAAAATCCACTTTTGATTTACCTTTTGGGGGAGCAAATGAATTCATTTAAAATTTATCTTTTGTAAGCATGTAGTCCTTATTATAAGCTTCCCAAAAAGTATAATTTTAAATATATTTAATTTGATTATTATATTTATTTTTTATTTCGTGTGAATGTAGGTTTTTCAATGAACATCCAGGTCTTTGTTTCACACATACGGAAAAAATAGGAAAAGAGAGAATTTTTTTTCTAAAAAATACATTTCCACTAGATATTGATGTCCTTATTCCAACAAAAAAAATTAGTTAATTCAAATTTATACAAAAAAATTTATGCAACTGAAAGTATAATATATCCAAATTATAATTACTCTGACTTAGAAAATTAATTAAAAAATATGTATGCAACAAAAAATTATGAAAAAATGTCCATGCCTTAGATATTGGTGTGAAAAAATTGTATTTAAAAAATTATAATTGGATCCTTTCTAGAAAAAAAGTTATACAACTGAAAGTAAACATCACTTTTTGAAAATGTTGTTTAGTAAAAAAAAAGTTAATAAAAATTACATAAAAGGATTCATAATTTTTTTTTTTAAATATAATGAGAATCTACACATGAAATCTCACAAATCACTAGTTTGCTTAATCTTCAAATTCTTAATGGTTTAGCTTCTATAGGTATAAGAAAGTGAAGATCTGGTGAAAAATGTTGATTCCAATGTCAAGTTTGGCCAAAAAGTGTAACCCATTATTGTGGGATCACCCACCATCATCATCAAAATCTAGAGATGAGCTTTCTTTGTCTGAATTTTTAGTCTTCGAAGAACTAATCTCTATGGTTTTCTTGGCTGTGGGAGGGTTTACACTACGGCTTGCGCCAAAAACTTGAGGCTCCAGGAGTGGCCCAAACATTTCTCACTCTTCTACTAACCCTACGAGGTTGAGGCAAAACCCTAGGTCGCAAATTCTCTAGTCTAATTTGATCAATATTCAAGAATTCTTCCCAAGTCATATCAGACACATCATGAAAAGACTTCTCAACTAATAATTTGATCATACAATGGTGGAAAACAGAATTGTCCCTACCTTTTTGGGTCTCAACTGCCATGATTGAAAGAAGATGGTATATCACATTTGGCACATTCATTCTTCTCCCATGCCTTATGTGGTTCAGGAGTTTGAAATGCACAGAATGTAGATTCGACTGATGACCTTTGCAGGTAATGTACTTCACAACATAAATGGCTACTTGCTTCCATGGCTCAGGCAAATAGATTCTCCTCACACCTTGTTTGTCCACACTCAATGGAGGTTCGTCAGGTTTTGTAAATTCAGCCCTATAACTTTTGCAATCCTCACTTCAGTAGCTATGACCTCCAACCCTTTTACTATGGCCTTTCCTTTAGATAGTGTTTGGGAAAATTTGAATGTATCATCTTCATCAAAACCATCCAGCTTCAAGAAATAATCTAACCATCTACAATTTATAAACTCGGTCAGGCAAGGTGCATCCTATAGTAATACATCATGAACTGTGGGTTCATTTCGAATTAACCCACCTCTCATTGTTTAGTTTCCTGCAATCAAACAATCGCTCTACAAAGTTTCCCTTCCTGCAATCTTTGCCTAAAAGCTAAACTTCTCCTTCTTGCAATGCTGCTAAATTTCCAATGCCAATGTTGTTTGAATTTTACCATTTTGGCTTAAGATTATGATAGGAGAACTAGAGGTAATAAAGGAGTAATAAATGAAGGCTATGATCAAGGAAAATGGTGCTGGTTGATGTTTTTTCACACATATGAGCCGTCATCTCACTCGAAATTCAAATCAACTCAATAAATTAAACTTTGTTGATGTGAACCAATATGGACAGACATGCAGACATGGTATTCACACTTTCCCCCCCAACCTAAATTTGCACATGTGTCTTCACATGCGAGGTAGTAATGATGATTTGATAGGGGCAGGGAATGATTACATGCTATGGAGAATGTCCATATTATTGTATAACAATTAAATGAATGTACTAAAAGACAATTAAGATATACAAATTGATGTGTGCATACCTGAATTCATGGAATATTTATTGCAAATATTATGGAGAAAGTACCGGTCACTTTTCAAGAAATTAGTTGAACAATTAATGAAATGGAGTGGAATGAGGTGGAATGGAATGAAGTGAAATGATGGTGGTGTGATCGAAGAGAGAGAAAGGTGGAGATGGATGGGCGGATGGGTGAAGAAGTGGACCCCCACAAAAGTGGAAGTCTTTATTATGATGAGTTACATACCTTAGTTATCCAGAAGGAGGGACACTAGGTCCGCTTCCATCGGCTGCAAGAAGTTTGGGTGTTGCATGCTAAGTGAAGTGTTGCAAGAATTCCTCCTTGGAAGTTGGATTATAATACAACTTGAGGCAATGATCATTGACAAGTAGCTTAAATCTGACAGGATCAATGGTAGTGAGTTGAACAACTCAATTGGAAAAGACTTCAACAACATCATATGGTCCTAGCCACCTTGTATAAAATTTTCCTACATTGTCTTGATACCTTAAGTCATATAGCAGTGCCTAGTCACCTGGCTAAAATTTCTTATCCTTGATAAATTTTTCATGCCACCTTATTCTCTGATTTTGTACAACCTCTGTGTGATGCAAGGATTCCTTCCTCATCTCATCCAAAGCATTCAGGTGCATGATTTTGTCCCTTTGTGCCTCAGAGATATCCATCCCCAAGTTTACTGCAATCCTAAGATTCTTATACTCAAATTCAATGGGCATCATAGTTGTCTTTCCATATAGTAACTCAAATGGAGTGAATTTTTTAGTTATTTTCCAAGTATTTTTGTAGGCCCAAACAACTTATGGTAGTCTGCTTGCCCAATCCTTTCTATGGATAGCCACTATTTTGGAAAAAATGGCTTCAATTTCTCTATTGGTCACCTCAACTTGGCCATTGGCCTGAGGGTGATAAGGATTAGACTTCTTGTGCCTAATATTGTACTCATTAACTAGTGTTGTAACAAGGGGTGAAGTGAATTGAGCCCCTTGATCAGTCACTCTCTCTCTTGGAACCCCATACCATGTAAAAATTTCTTCATAAAGAAATTATACAACCTTATTATCTCTTACATGCTTCATGGCCTTAACTTCTACCCACTTGGTTACATAATCAGTGCATACCAAGATATAGGATTTACTATTTGATGGAGGATCAATGGGTCCTACAAAGTCCAATCCCCACTTATCAAATGGAGTTATTACTACTTGGGGGTAAAGTGGCATCTCATCAGATTTGGTTGGCCAAACCATCCTTTGGCATCTATCACTCTTCCTTGTATATCTCCCTACATCCTTGTGGAGTGTGGGCCAATAATATCCTATGTTCAAAATCTTCATTGTTGTCCTCTTAGCTGCAAATGCCCTCCACAGGGTTCATCGTGACATGCATGCAAAATATCATATGTCTCATATTCCCTCACACATCTCCTCATGACATGGTCTGATCCAGTGTAGAAAAAACATCCAACAATCCATGAGAAAGGAAAATATTTTTCAATGAGCATCCTCTTCTCTTTTGGAGAAAAGTGAGGAGGAAATCTTCTTGTGACTAGATAATTAGCTATGCCAACATACTAGGGTATCTGCACACTGATAGAAAAAAAATTCTCATCAGGCAAAGAGTCATCTATGACTTGATTGTCTTCTTATGTAGTCAGCCTCGAAAGGAAGTCTACAACAACATTGGCCTTCCCTAGTTTATCCACAATGGTTATGTCAAACTCCTGCATCAGCAATAACCATCTTACTAGCCTACCTGAGATCAGGGGTTTATTCATGAGGTATCTAATGGCTGCATCATCGGTATGCACAAAGATTTGGTAGCCTATTATGTAGTGCCTTAAATTTTTTAGGGCATAGATCACTACCAACATTTCTTTTTCTATCACTGTATAGTTGAATTCGGCTCCCTACAAATTTTTGTTGACAAAATAAATAACATTTTAAATAGCTCCTTCTTTCTACCCTACGACTGCTCCTATAGCATAATCTGATGCATCTGTATGGATGTGAAAAGCTCCCAATTAGGACCCTTGAGTACAGGAATATGAGTCAAAGCTACTTTCAATTCAGAAAATACCTTGTCATAGTATTTTGTCAATTGGAATTCAACATCTTTAGTTAGGAGATTATACAATGGTGCTGCCATTTTGCTGAAGTCTTTGATGAACCTCCTATAATAACCTGCATGTCCTAATAAGCTCATAACATTTTTTTTTTGCGGGGATAGCTAGATTGGTGATCACCTCAATCTTTGTAGGATCTACTTGAATTCCTTTGTGAGAGATGTAGTGGCCAAGAAATACACCTTCCTACATCATCATGAAGCAATTTTCATTATTTAAAGATAGATTTTGGTCTTCACATCTCTGTAGGACTCTCTTGAGATTTTTCAATGCTTCATTGAAATCAGCACCATAAGTAGTGAAGTCATCCATATAGATTTTCATGCAATCAAAAGAAATATCTAAAAATATGTTAGTGACTGCCCTCTAAAAAGTTGCAGGTGCATTGCATAAGCCAAATGGAAGTACCGAGTAGGCATAGGTCCCCCATAGATAGTTAAAGGTGGTCTTCTCTTGGTCCTCTGGTGCAATTTGGATATGGTTATAGCCGCTGAATCCATCTAGGAAAGAAAAGTAATACTTTCTTGCAAGTGTGTCCAAAACTTGATCTATGAAAGGTAAGGGAAAATGGTCCTTTTTGGTGGTAGCATTAAGTTCCCTATAATCAACAAAAATGCACCACTTTCCTCCTTTTTTGGGGACAATCACCAAAAGGGACACCCACTGGCTATCTAAAATGGGGTAGATAAATTCTGCATCTAGCGATTTCTAGAGTTCCCCTTTTACACTTTCTCTCAATACAGGGTTAATTATTCTTTGAGGCTGCCTCACTGGTGTACAATCATTTCTTATGTATATCCTATGAGTGAAAATATTAGGGTCCAATCCCTTCATATCATGATAATCCCATGAAAATGCACACTAGTGGGCCCTCAATAAGTTTTCCAATGACAACTGTTGTTCTTCACTCAATTTTTTGTTAATATTTAGATATTTTCCTTTTGACACTTTCACTTGTGTAGTTAAATCTACCACAACTGCTTCACTAATGCTTGGTACCTTGAGTTCATGTGGCATAAATATATGAGACATACCTGTTGCTGTAGAAAGGTCGGTTATAGGAAAAGTGGTTGCAGGAAGAATGGGCAGGAGTGTCTTCATTGGATCAGTAGAATCAAATGCATGAGAGGATGATGCTTCCTCTACCTCACAATGGTTCTTAATTATGTTATCTAATACTTCATCTTCATCTTGAAGCTCTGCATGAAATAAATTCTGCTTAACATCATAATTTGTGCCACATAATTAACTTCCTCAGCCTCTTCACCAACATGTGGCCATACTAGATCATTCCTATCTGAGGATAGTTGAGTAGGAGGGTAGAGAACACGTTTTTTGGTGTTCTTTCCATGAAAAATGGTCATGTCTCCTATCCAGCATCCAATATAGGCATCTGTTTTTGCTAACCATGGCCTTCCAAGAATAATGGGGTACCCACCTAGTGTGGCCTTAGGAGAAAGAATTATAAAATATGTTGGGTACTCCCAAGAGTCTAGAGTTACCACAGGATCCTCCGCTATCCCATCAGGCTTAACAGTAGAACTATCAACAAGCTGCAAGATAGTGGGAATAGGTCTCATTCTTGCAACATTTAGTTGGTACAAGATGTCCTTAGTCATTACATTTATTGCTTCTCCCAAATCAATCAAAGCATTCTTTATCTAGATCCCATTTATAACAACTCCTACCAAAGGACTCCTTGGGTCATTATATTTGGGAATAGTCACTTTCCCAACACTAGTATAATTTGGCAAGTAAATTGCTATGTGACTAAAACTTTTAGTCATGTGACTAGCACTAGTAGTATTTTTAAAATAAATGACTAATTTGGTTATTTGTAAGTGACTAATTTGGTAATTGGGTAAAATCACAACTAAATGACTAAATAAATGACTAATATCAGACAAATAAAAATGACTAAATAAATGACTCATATTAGACAAATAAAAATGACTAAATATATGGCTAAATTAATGACTAAATAAATGACTATTACTCCTCTATTCCTTTTTCTTTTGAATTTGATCGTAATCCATAGAGATAATTAAGCCCTCCTCATGGGACCCCTACCTAAGTGGGCCATTTGGCTGCCTAGATTGCTTGGTGCACCAAAAATACCTATTGCATGGAAGACATTGCCTCTCAGTGCAGTCTTAAGGCCTTCACATATTTTATAAAAAAAATTAACATTTACATTCTTTAACTTTTATTACTCATTATGTTAATGAATCATTAATGTTTTTAACTATGATTTGAAACCATAGTTAAAAACATTAAATTTAAAGCTTTGATTTTTATTTTTTTGTGTAACTATGAAGGATTGGAAAAGTAAATTAAAATTGAAGCTTCTATGAATGAATGTGAAACATATTACATTTTTCATTTTATAAGAGTTTATTCTTGAAAATTACAATTCATTTACCATTGCTTCACACCATTTGCCACTTATAAAGACATAGAATTACATTATTCAGCTACATATGGTATTAATACCACATGTTTGTTCTATTTACACATACTAAATTGAAACTATTAAATTATGCCATGACTAAAATCTAAAAACTATGACATTCCATCAATATTTAAAAGAAATAATATTATTCATAGAAATAAACTAATAAAATTGTGTCCATATCAATGCAAGACACAAATCTCAGCCGTTCATCATTTTTTGCCATTTTTTCTGTTGTTTTTCATGATTTTTTGCTACTTTCCCCACTCCTATTGGTTTATCGATTCTCCAAACTCTTCCTCACTGGTATTTACCTTTCACTTCTCCAATAAACACCATACATAAATCATAATCTATCAAAGAGGAGAAATCTTAATCATTCAAGAAAAGGCAAGTTGAAGGGTTTAATTCCTATAACAAATCTTTTATGCTTGTCAGTCAATAAATTGTGAAGGATTTGTAAGGATGGGTCTTAATCCTTCAAGGAAGATAGGAGGGGGAAAAGTTGAGGGTCACAACTTCTGGGGTGACAAAGGAGCTGATAAGGATTTGAAGAAAATAGACTCATTATTTCAGCAATATGCAGATAATGATTCACCTGGTGTGATAAGCCCTGAAACAATAGAAAGATTGTGCACGGATCTGAAAATTGAGATAATGGATGTCAAACTCCTAATGCTTGCTTGGAAGATGTGAGTTGCATGGCAGGGATATTTTACATTGGAGGAGTGGCACAAAGGCCTTCAATCATTGATGAGGGTTTTGGAGTATGTATTTTCTAGGTTCCAAAATTTTTAGGTAAGTCACTTGCCATGGTTTCAATGAATTTTATTATTTGGAATCTTTACGTTGCCAGATCATTTTTGTTGTGTTTTATCTCATTCTGGACTCTTTTACATTTGGCTCATTCTCCAAACGAGGTAGGTGTTTTTTGGTGTATTATTTACTTATATCATTAATATCTTTTAAATATCATTGTGCGTTGTGTGTGTTTGTGAACCTGGTGTTGAATGGTTTTGTTGATTTTTTCATAGGAAGCTAGCTTTGACTTGATGTAAATATTTTCTATGAGCTCCACCCTTAGACCAGTGGATTGGATTTTTTGGTTTTTTATGCTTTTTTTGAACTATTAATGGTAGATGTTTTAGACCCCTATTTCTTAACAGGGCTAGTGTAATTGTTTGTGCAAGATTCATATGATCTCATTGAATATTATTTCCCTCTATAGAATCAGTGAACACTAATTCTCTATTAAGAACCTCAACAATCGTCTTCAAATATTCCTCATGATCCTACTAAAAACCATATTATACATTTAATTTGCATTCACAACCTCGTATATGATAGATGATGCAAGCAAACAACTCTTGATTCCTCATAAACTTGCTAAGAAATACATGTTTTATGTATTACATCTACTACAGGCTTCATGCTCATACCATTTTGCCTCATACTAGCATGACCCTTCCATGTTCCTCTAGAAATTAAAGTCAGCTAATGCAATCTCCCATAAGAGGAAAACCACTCTCATTATTTGCACACAAATAGAAAAAATAGGGGCCTAATAGTGGCAATACAAACAAAAATTTCAGCAACAACCAAATGAATTGGTGTGATAGGAGCCCAACACTAGATCTTAATGCCAAACTATTTTTTGCATTTTTAGAAGGATGAACCATAGTCTAAGATTTAGGGTTAGGATAACCTGATTTATGACAGGAAGCAACTACCATTTCAAGAGTATTACTATTCGATGTAAAATTGGTGACTGTGACAAAACTCTGAGGAACACTGAAACCAAGTGATAAAAGGGAGGGGAGAGGAAACTCTAGTGGTAGTTTGATTAGGGATGACATATAGAGAATTAGCATATTAGCTAGAATATCATGTGACTCAAGAGCAACGAAACTGACATAATGACTTGGGTCAGACACATTTCTCATAAGTATTAGGGTATGATATGTGGATAGTGTAATGATCCTAATAGTTATGGTTTGGTTGATTTTATGCTATGAGTTAGTTGATAGTTATATGTTAACTGAAAGTTAGAAGTTAGTTCACATTCTTAAAAATAAAATGACAAAGAACACTTTAGAATTATTAAAAATTTGACCATTAAGAATGAATCATTCCACACACACACACTCTCTCTTTCTCTCTCTATATATATATTCTATAAAGTTTTCTTTTATATTTTTTGTTAAAAACACATACAACTCTGTTCTGATTGCATGGGGTATACAAAGGTAAATGGCCACATACTCATCACCTTTGGATCTTTGATGTTAGTGGTAATGTCTAGATGTTTTTATTTGGTATTGAGATTAGTGTCTTTATATTGGGTTTACTGTTGACTTTTAGATGATTTATTATTTCAAGAGGATCATTAATATTGTGAGTTTTCAAGAATCTAAGCATACTCTATAGTTTATCTTCATCGAATTTTTATGTATACCATTTTAAGTTTGTTGGGAGGTTTTTATAGGAGTATCACACTTTTCTTTGAGATTTATTGATTTCAAATTTCTCCCTCAGGAATCACTAACATCCAATGAATAAATATTTGATATGTGAGTCCAAAGGACATTGTCTGAACATTTGGTATCTTTCCTTTGCAAATGTTTTGCAAATGTAGGAAGCTATGGTTCTTTGTAATCAAACATTAATAAAAAATTGAACATATTAGATAGTCTTTCAAATGCTTCAACTTGATTATTGAGCTTTTTTCATTACCTTTGATGCGGTCTTTTTCTTTGATGTAAAATTTCATGCTTCTTCTTCTAATTTTCAACCTTTCAGCTTGATGTAAATTCTAAATTATCATAACCATTTTAGTCAGATTATTAAGATTAATTTTTATTATTTTTCTATAAGATGGTTTAATATTATTATTACTAATCTGTTGGAAATGTTTCTAATGTCCACATTTATTCTTCACTATCTCTCGCAAGAGATTTATCTTTTGAAGGTAATGTACTTTATCCTATATTATAAGTTTCTTAATGCATAATGTCTATCTTTTCTTCTTTAAAATATGATTAGTGTTTTTTGCTATTTTTAACATTTATTATTTCATATATTTGATGGGAGAAAGTTTTAGTGTTGTGAATGGGAATATTATAGCATGCCATCTAGGAAAAGATTCATATTAATCAGATTAGGATTCTTTTAATATTTTCAAATTAACAATGAAAAGTATGAAGCATTGAATAAAGTATAAACCATTTGTAGGATTTGTTGTTTTGATAATATACCTTCTTTTGATTGCAAAATTTGAACCATAAAAAATTTGTAAAGTATAGGGGTTCCTTTAAGAAAAAAACATACTTGTACATAATTCTTGATTAAGTATCATCTTAAGTTGATTTATGTTGATTGATATTTTCTGTTGACATATTCTATCTATTTTTGTCACCTTTTATTACTATGTTAACTTGATTAAATTATTGTTGTATACAATGCTCAACCATGTAACAAAGCAGATTAAATAGGATACATTTGATTTGCTAAATTTCTTTGACTTAGGAAAAATCAAGTTCATGTTTTGTTCACTTTACTTTGCAAGTATTTCAAAAATGGATCGCTTGCCAGCATTATCAAGCCAAATAAGTTTGGAGCTTTTCCTAAATCTGTTGTTGTTGTGTGCATTGTACATGATTGGATATTTGAATAAATCCCTATGTATAATCTGATAGACTCTAAATCCTTGATCTATTGTGCCCTTTTGGTTTTAATTTGTACAAGATATTATATTTCTAGCCCATTTAAGATGTAACCACCATTTTTCTCATTTGGTGCAGGTTTTGGAAGGCTTGGTTTATCTTCATGAACAAGGTGTCATTCATAGAGATATCAAGGGTGCACACATCTTGACAAAAAAAGAGGTTAGGGATACACACATTTAGCTACACATGTTTACTCTTGTATCAATGCACAAACATTTCTTCTATCATTTATATCAAGAGAAATAATAAATATTGTGAATTTATTCCATCTCTATTTGATTGATAAAAACCCCTATTGGGGTATCCTTTGGCTTGGATGCATGATGGATTTTTCTAGGCATAGTAGCATATAAGCTCTGCTAGAAAATAGACCAAAATTTTATTTAGGCCATAATCCACTGAATTGCAACTAGCTAGATGTCTATTAAAATTATAGATGATTCATGTGTTGTTGCCTTGAAAAAAATATTTTAGTGGAGTTGTCCTATTCAAAAAGTCATCTTGTGTGAAACTAAGTAACTGTTATCACATGGATTTGCACCCATATGCAAAGTTGTAAAGGTCTGCAATCCCATGTAACATTGGATTACTTTCAGGTTGTGGGTATCCTATTCAAATTAAACCTCTGGATTATAGGTCGGCTTCCTATATGGTTTTTTGATAATTTAGCGTAACTGGTTGGGAAAATGGAAGAAAGCTTTAAATGAATTCATAAACTAAACTTAAATATGGGTGATGTTTGCACCGAAAATGCTGATCTAAAAAGGAAGATTGATTCATAATTATAAATTTGATGAATACTCCACACAGCTCATTAATGGAAATATTATCACAAAATTATTTCGAAGGAAGGCTGACTGATCTCTCCTAGCAGTAAACTATGCTTCACAACTTGGAAGAGATGAATGCATGCACAACTTAAGACCTGAAACTTGATTGCATCCAAAAATTTGAAGCAATGAATGAGATAAGATTTAAAGGTTTTTATTTTATTAAAACACAATAAATTTCATCAAATCAATCATTTAATGCATAAACTTGGTTATGAGAAGGTAAAATTTGAATAGTTTAAAAAAATAAAAGGAAAAACCTTTGCAAATAACAATATTCCATAACTTGTAAAAACTGCTAAATGTATTAATCTCTATAAAAAATGAGTTTCAAATCCTTCCCTCAGCAAAAATGCACGAGGATAAAAGGAAAGAACTAAAGAGAAAGAGAAAAGTCTCTTTCCTTATATACTATAAAGGGCTCCCAAAAGCCAAGAGGAGATAACTAAATGAGAACTGAAAGTGAGAAATTTCATTCCTGAGCAAGGACAAAAACCCTCAAAAAGAGGAGTCAGAACTGAAGCAATGTGTATCAAAATGGCTCCAAAATCCTTTCCATGCTTCACTTGACTTTAGTGAGCTCAAAAAGGTCTCCAGTTGACTTAAAGTCAAAGATAAACTCCAGAAAAAAGGTGCATGTGAAAACTCTAGTTTCACCTCTCATTTGCATGAAAATAGTTTGGTTCTACCTTTAGTCTCTACTTTTTCATGGTTAATAATCACAAAGATGACTCCAACCTCACTCCTCATCGAATGCACAATATACTACTTCAGTTTGCTAGCCCCTTCTAAAACAATCTATTTTAGTAATATTAAAAACAATCAATAAGATTGCTTTAATAATGTCAAAAATATATTTTACAATAAATTCATGGGCTTTACAAACTATTTTGAAGAAAATATAATAAAAAACACCTTATATCCCCAACCCCATCATTAACTTACACACCATGGATACCATTAGGTCCCTTGACTTTAAAGTCATAGACCACGGGAATAATTGATTATGAAATGATTTTGTTTGCATTTTGTAAAACATAATCAAAAGATACACATTCTCCATTTGAATTAGGACTCCAACAAAAGCATCAAAACCCTAAATCTTCTTTACTCATTATTCTCACTCACAGTTAAAAAAAAAATTGTCCCACTACCACGTCACCGCCATGGTGAGAGCACTGGGGTTTTGATTTGGAAACTGAGAGTCCTCTGGAGGTTCGAAGGATCTTCCATGCAAAATGTCCAGATCTACATGTGGGTAAGGCTTACTTGCATAAAATATTATTATTTCTTCTTTCTCTTCGTGAAAGAAAAAGACTCCTTGTGATAGAAAACTATTTTTCTTTCACCTTTCTATGTAGAAAACATATTAAAGATGCATACTTTTCTGAGTGCCCTTTATGATTCGATGATTTTCTTTCAACATAGAAATGAGGTTGTGATCTGAATTCTCTACACTTGGATATTTTAATAATTTGTTCTTTTCACCATTCTTGTGATGGCTTACACCATCCATTTGCTTGTCTCTCTGCATGAGAGGCCATGGCTTATTTCTATTTGAATCTTTGAATCTCCTTGGTTGGGATTTGTTCTTTTGCTCAGCCCTTGTTATATGCTTTCTCCATTGAGCTCTTCTCTACACTGCCATTATTAGGGTTCAAGTGGAGCCTTTTCTTGAAAAGAAAAAATTGTAAATGAAGCTCATATTTCAAGATCTTTGTATTTTCCTCATGCTCAATCATGAAATACAATTTTCTATTCTCTAAAAAGAAATAATAAAATGTATATTTCATGATATTCCCCTCTATATGGCATGACCTCAAAGATTTTTCTCTTGAATATTCATTTATGTTGCTAGTTATGGTGCCATGAAAAATTGCCCTCAAGATCATTTTTTGCCTTGTGTCCTTAGTGTGCAGCCACTGGCCTCTTTGATTGCATTGATCATTATCAAAAGGTCCTCTTGAATGGTAGAGGTTTTCCATTATTGTAGCTCTTTCTATGCATCCCTTGTATAAGAAATGAAAGGAAAACCTTCTTTGTTATCTCGGCCCTCACTAAATGACATGGCTTGTACACTTTGGTATTTTGTTCATGGCTTTCCATTTTCTGTCACGAGAAATTTAGGTTGCATATGTCATGTTCTAGTAAGTGGCAGCGAATTCTTTGTATTTGTGTAGGTGGCAGTGAAATTTTTGTATTGTGTAAGGTAAATCTGATATCATGGAGATACTTACTATACCTAGCATAAAAAATGTTGCCTCTTGATGGCCCTCAAGTGTATCTAAAAAATTGTTCCTTCTATCATGGCTTCTCCATTTTGTCTTGTTGTTCTTTAAGGGTTTCTCTAACAATAATAATGACTTCAAATTCCAGGCTACTTTATTGTAACAGTAGCTCAGTTGAACTGTCATTGTATTATATGCTCTTGTGAGATTAGCATGGTTGACATGCTTATGTAATGGTCATTGTCTTCCATAATTGATGATTCCTTGGTATCTTATGGTGGTTGTAGTGAAATATTCCATGATGTAGAATGTATCCAAATTGATAATTGGTATCCTTTGTCATGAACATGTCTAGTACATAGGTGTGATATGCATTCTGGTTGTTTGTCACCTCCACGAATATGTGATTTTCATGTTTATTCTTTCCATGTCAATCTGATATGTCGGGACCAACCCTTGTGGGAGCCTATTTTGTCCCACATATCTGATGAAAGCTGATCACGAACATAATGAAACTGTTCCTACACAGTGAACAAACATGTTAGCAAAATAACTGAAGTTGTAAGCTTTCTCTTTTCTTTATGCCTTTTGAATAGTGAAATCTTCTTATGAATGCCTAATTGATTGTGCATTATATTTTGTTGGTAACATAGGAATGAGGTAGGATATGATTTTTCATTTCTCTAACACCACCTGTTATCATACTTGTAGATGCTTCTGGAGCTTGGAGCTGGATCAATTCAGAGGCAGAACAATTGAAAACCTCAAGTGTAATGATGATTCATCATTCCAAGCAATGATGAATCACCTTCTATCTTATTCCCATTTTATCTTCAATTGTATGACACACTTTATTTTCTTGTACTCGTTATTTGATTTGAAAATCAAATGAAGTTACTCCCACAGCTTGTGTGGGACTTTGGTTTGTACATCATGAATAAAGCAGCAAACATTATGCAATCTTATGATATTTTATTTTGGAATGTTCTTGCATAATATAACTGAAATTCACCTTGTAATCAATCATTGCACAATAATGAGTACTTAGTAGAAATTTTTGAATATCTTGTGTACCTTTTGGCTTGAATTTGTAATTCAGCTCTACCTGTTTTGAGCTGTAGCTAAAAATAGGTAACAATAACATGATAAATACATCATATATACAAGAGAAGTAGAAGGAACCTCTTTCTTTATAAAAGCTAACATTTGTGCCCATGTTTCAAGAGAAAACAATAACTGGTTCAAACAACTTGAGATCTAATTGAACACTAGCCTTATCTTTATTTTAGATCCATTTTGAGGGTATCACAGTGGGTTATAGTTGATTTATTGTCAATTCATTGTTGATAGGCCTGTAAGCGTTGTGAGATTTTAAAGCCCTAACTATGGAATAAGCCCACTCCACATACTGTAATTGTTGTGACTACATGTAATGGACATAGGACAGTAGGTTTAGGATGGTAGGTTGTATGGTTGAGTCTATATGGTGAGTTTTTGGGGTGAAGTATGACTATCCTGAGAGAAAATTGATGAAATTGAGAATGGAAAAGAATGTTTATTGAGTGGGTTTGTCAAAAGAGTGTGAGAAGAGGTTGTGTGAGGGTAAATTGAGTGAAGGAAGATAGTTTCTAGAGTTTTGGAGGCAATTTCAAGGTTGTAAGTGTTGGGGAACCATAGTTTGAATAAACCCTACCCTCTAAGGAATTGAGGGTTTTCCAGAGCAACGTGTAGATGAGGGTTTGGAGATAAAAATTGTTGAAAGAGGCTTTTTTTTGTCTTCCTAAGAGGTTTGAGAAGTTTTTCAAGGTTGGGGTTGAGTTTATTGAGCACTTATTTTAAAAAATAGGCCTAATTGACTTATTGGGACAACGCTATCACTGAGTTTTGAGAGAGTTGTAAAAAAGGAACCCTAGTTGGTTTTAACATATGTTTAGGATAGCCTTGAAGGGTGTTCAAAATAGTCAAGAGATTGGTTGTGGTGAGAAACATTGAGAGGAAAAGTTGAGAAAACCCGATCTGCAGACCTAGTTGGCAAGGCAGAGTCAAATTGTGAAAGGAGTATTGTAAGGGTTTGAAGATCAGTTTGGTGATTAAGCTAACTTTTTTTGTGTTGTTTGGGTGAAATAAATCCTATCCCTACATTAGAAATCATTTTCAACAAACAATTTTTTTCAAAACTTGCAATCATTGCATTCCATGAGATGACATCTCTTTGAGGCATTATGTCAAACAGTTCACGTGCCTTGCTTGTGCTTCCACATTTTGCATGCATATCTACCAGAGCATTTCCAACCGTAATATCTAAAATAAATCCACATTATTGTATGCTTTGATGGATATGCATACCCTGTCCAAAGCTCCCATTTTATTACAGGTAGGGAGTATGCTGGCAAAGGTTGTGGAATCTGGCTTTACACCTGCCAATTGTATTTGCTTAAAAGTTTCTAAAGCCTTTTCAACAAATCCATTTTGTGCATATCCTAAAATATTCCAATCCATAGACCACATTTCCTATAGGGATACTACCATGTATTGTCTATGCATTGATGGATATTCATATCTTATTTCAAAGCTCCCATTTTGGCACAGGCAGGGAGGATGTTGGCAAAGGTTGTGGAATTTGGCTTTACACCTAAGAATTGTATTCACTTGAAAGTTTTTAAAGCATTTCCACCAAATTCATTTTGTGCATATCTATTTTAGATTCCTAAAATTTTTCACCTTAGCTTTATTGTAATCATCCCATTTAATCACCCTACTCTCATGCTATTAACTAACAATCATTCCAATTGATCAAGTCTATCAACATTTTTCAATTGACCAATTCTATTGTCAGGATATTCTCATCATCTTGTCACACCTTTGATTTATCAACTTTATGTTAATTCATTTAGTCAATTAATTGATTACATTATATTATTCCCTCTAATATTACCCTATGTCTAATTAATTATCTCTAATTAATCCATGCACATATATCCAATTAAATAAAATAAATAATTCTAGTGGTGAACGTATCATCTTATACCTTGATTGCTTGCTTCTAAGCTTCTTGAAGTATCAATTGCCATGGATTTGACCAAGAAAGTAATCTTTGATGGAAGGATGTTTATGAAATAGCTTAGAATAATTTGTAGAGATGGTTTTAGAGTTGAGTTGATCTTTCCAGGGAGGTGATTGAATCATGTGACAAAATCCTGCTATTTAATAGAGGTCCAAACTCAGATTTGTCCAAGCTAAAATTATTTTTAATCAAGCTAAAAAGGAGCAGTTATAATTAGTGGGTTGTGGAACCTGATATTGACAAAATTGTGTACCTAATTAAAGCCTCTAGTTTATTGTTAGACTTCATTGTCACCTATGGAAGGTACATTTATCATATCAATGTGATTTCACCTTTAGTAGGGCTTTGAAATGAATTTCCATTGTTCATTAGAAATTTGTGTCTTTTCCATAACATTAAAACTTTCAAACAAAGGCATGCCTTGGGTTCTTAGTTGACATTCAGTCCTTAATTTTAACAATCTCAATTGATTCACAACATTAAATTGTTTTCAATTCAGTTATATCATCCAAAAATTTACAAGCAAACAAATATCAGCACAACTAGGACATTCATAGTGAGTATGTATTCATTGTAAAAGTATGATTTTAATGGAAATAAGTGATAGGTTATTTTTTCCCCTTCCCTTCATTCAAAGAGTTTCAAGGTCCATGGTTTGATTTTTTCCAAAGGATATTGTTATGGAGGCAAGGCATTATGAAGTTTGCTAAGATGATGAAGAATAGATTGTTTGAAATACATCAATGACAAGAGCTAGGCTTTGATTGTAGAGAAAACACCTATACTATCAAGAAGAATGACTAAATATTTAAGCTAACCCCTTTTTAGGGAAGTGGAAGAGATAAGGGTAAGTCTAAGGTTGTCATTTTTTGTAAGAGGGAGCCTTTAAGGCTTGAGGGCAGCGAAAATAGTGTTTTTGTAGATATGGAATAGGTTATTGATGCTAGGACAGAATGAAAAGCATGAACGAATGATGCAAGGATGGTTAAGAGTTTAGTTTTGCAGAAGGTGGAGGATGGACTTACATATAAGTCTAAAATTGTCAAGGTGAATGATGGTAAGTCTATAGGGCAACATGAAAAATAGGGTGGAATGCTTGAAGAAGAGTTTGTGAGACAAGGTGGAATTACCATTGGGACCATTTTGTGTCCTATAGGTGAATGTGATGTTGCAAAGCAAGTGATATTTGCAAGTGTAGGGGTTGATAAGCCTGATAGTGCAAAGGTGCATTATATTGATAGTGTGAAAGAACTAAGGACATTGAGAAGAGGACAATATGAACAAAAGGACACAAGTCTAATAACAATGATGGGAGGATAGATTATGCAAGGAATCATCCTCCCTTAGATCTCTTGTGAGAATTCTTGAAAGCTCTTTAGTTATCCACAATATCCACATGCTATGAGATCTGATACAAAGATTGTGCATAGTTCTTCTCAATTTATTCAATTTGGTGCTATTATTTTTATTTTGTGATTTAGGCTTCAAATCGAACCCTCTCATTAGTATTTCTCTTCTAGAATTGTCTAGAAGAGGGTAATCAAAATCAGTACTAGAATATCTGAAAGTCGAAGATCCTTTCCCTAGAATTGAAGCTTTGTTCTCAACAAACCAGAGCTGAGATGTGCCAAGAACTAGTGGAAGGGAAGTTGAATGAAAACTGAGAGCAACTAAAAGCCTTCCTAAGAAAAGTGCCCTTTCCACTATAACTATCAGTTCTAGTGTCTCCTTGTTCATTTTTTCTAGCATCTCCTCATTTTTTAGTTCTTGATAGAGAGCTTCTGAAAGATATGCAATATGTTCTTCAATCTCAACAATCAATGTTGAGATAAAATGGAAGCATTGCTCTTGCAAATAAGGTGCTAAATCATTTATCCTTGAAGGAGATTTATGTGCATGATGAAAACTTAGAGGTCTTCCAGAATATTCTTGGACCCCTCATCTATGGTATCTTTTATTTGACTAACCTTAGTTCCAAAATAAGTGTTCAGGCTACCAAACCAGTCTTCATCATTTGTCATCATAAATCTAAAAATCAACCCAAGTAAATTGACACTTTTTAGGTCCCCTCTCTTGAAAATCCAACCCTCACTAGTAGTTAATTTGTGAAAATGGGTTTCAACATCTTTGTAACTGGCTAGAGATGTAACTATGGCTTCAAGGCATTTACCAACCTTAACTCTCTCATGCATATCTATAAATCCATCAACTATTTTTAACCACTCCAAGCTCCCTTCAAATGCATCCAAATTGTCCAATGTTTCTCTGATCAATGTCTCATTCTCTGAAAGTTCCTTTCCACTTTTCACAAGATCAAGAAAATACTTCCCCCCAAGTCTATCTGCAAAGAGAATATCATATCCACATGTCTTAAGCCACACTAAGCAAGACTATGATATAAATTCACTCGAAAAATTCATCATGGTAGCTTGTAGCTTCTCTCTATGAGATTTCCACAACTACACCTCATTGTCTGGGTTTGGAATCCCACCAAACAAGTGTGCTCCAGGTAGCACTTCCAACATAGTCTTATAAAAAAGAGGTTAATCATTTAGAACCTCCAAGAAGAGTTTACCAGCTTGACATAGTGTTACCTGTATGACTCTTACCACATTACAAAAAATGGAACTAACTACCCCCACCTTATCAGTCTTTTGAGTAAATATCTTCATTTGATAAGTGGTCCACTAACTTATTATCCTTTTTAGGAATATGTTGAATTTTGATAACATTGGTTGCATCCACTAATCTATATAGGGAGGGCTATGTTATTGTAGTTTTATAAAATACTTAATTATAACATAGAATCACTTTCAATGAGGAATTTACCTATATTCATTTTGATTTCCATGTGATTCTATATGTTGAAATCTTACCAAAGGCTTCAATTAATAGTAAAATTGAAGTCTTCCTAATTTTGTTCAATTAGGTGGTGAGGTCTGCTAACTCAAACTCAAAAGGGGTTGAGTTGGCATGCTCAATGCTCACCCTTATTGTTGTTGAGATAAATCATTTGATGGTAAATTTTTTTAGTAAGTCTCATTTTTTATGTTAATAAAGGAATATTTAATGTCTTCCCATTCTTGTAGTTTCTAGGGATTCTAACTCTTCCAACAACTCATTCAACTAAGCAACTCTTCATGAATTCTTCTACCTCTAAATCAGGATTTCTCTCCCTATATTAACCCTTGTACTATTTATGAAGTCAGTTCCTCTTTCTCCTAGGTGGTTTCATCAATTCTCATCTTATACACTTGATTGGTAAAGTCATGTTGGCTTTTCAAATTGATATTTCCTTTTCAATGCCAAAAACATGCCAGTAATCAATAATAACCTATATTCTATATTTGCAATTATTTTTCTAAATTTTTTTGCTGCAACAATTTTCCAATAAAGCATGGTATCCTTCTTTAATATATTAGTCAAGAGTGGTTTCTAGAACTCCTAAATTTCTAATGGAAATTTCCAATGATTGTGAGGAATACACATTGCCACTCCATTTTTAGAGGTGGCATGATATCTTTTAATAAACCTACAAGCACCCACACCCTTCCATCTTCAAGATCTTTAAAATTTAATTTAAAAAATGGCATCTTGTTGCTTGAGAGATCTAGATAAAGCACTCCACCATATAATATGGAACTTTCTAAGATATCCTCAACTTATTCAATCTTAGCTTCAATACAAATAAGATCAACAAGCATCTTAGGATCAATTACAATGACAAGTTGAATTACAAGGCTCCTTAGTTTCCTACCCATGACTCAATCAACAAATCCAATCATTTCCATGAGTAATTTAGGCTCACTAGTGCCAATCTTATTGTTTCTTTTGAATTAAAAAAGGTCATCATCAATACCAATCCCTAAGGGTTGAACACTTACAAGAAGAAAAATTTCAAAGTTCTCTCAATCAACTTCATTAACATCTTCATGGTCACAAGGCACAAAATTATCACCTTTCTTCTACCTCCTCAAAGAAGAGGGTTGTGATTGTCCTATTAGTGGTTACTTCCTCTTTTTAATGAGGGCTAATTGATTGGCCTTCATATTTTGCCACCTCTTTTGTGACAAGCCATTAGTGGAAACAAATGAAGACCACTTGGTACCTCTTTTGTGCCAAGCCTAACATTACTACATTGGGGGAAGTCCCCTCATACCTCCGCCAATAGACCGATGAAAGAAGCTCACTTGTTCATATGTCAATAACACTATCATTCTATCGGTGGATCTATGAGGGGAGTTCCCTTGATGTAGTAATGTTAGGCCGATAGTGACACTATCAGACTAACATTACTACATCAGGGGAACTCCCCTCATAGCTCTACCAATAGACTGATGAAAGAAGCTCACTTGTTCATATGTCTGTAACATTATCACTCTATTGGTGGAGCTATGAGGGGATTTCCCCCGATGTGGTAATGTTAGGCCGATAGTGACACTATCAGCCTAACATTACTACATCGGGGGAGCTATCCTCATAGCTCCATTGATAGACCGATGAAAGCACCTCACGTGTTCATATGTCAATAACACTATCAATCTATTGGTGGAGCTATGAGGGGAGTTCCCCCGATGTAGTAATGTTATGCCGATAGTGTCACTATCAGCCTAAAATTACTACATTGGGGAAACTCCCCTCATAGCTCCATTGATATACTAATGAAAGCAACTCACAACACAAATATCGGCGTAATAAAAGGCTATCGAGCCAACATTAAACCTAGTGGTGCAAGGGCACCATTAAAACAGGATTGACTAAGCTTAGGTTTTTGAGTGAAATGAGGTCCATGAGACCATTGATGTTGTAATAAGGTTCACATGAGACATTTAATGTAGTTTTGAGTGTTTAGAAGGAACTTTGGGAGTCTAAGTTGCAAATATTGGAAAAAATGTAAAGTTATCATTGGTAAATAATGCATAATTAGCAATGTAGAGGGTTAATAGCCTTTTAAAAAATGTGGTTAGGTGGTTATAGGAATTGGAGGAGGTTATTGAAGCTATATTTAGTTGATTCCATCATTGTAAAGATAGACTTGAAGATTTTGAATGAAAAAAAATAGTTTTGTATTGAGTTTACACGTTTCCCTTGCATTTTCTAAAATTTGTTTGGCTGGAACAAACCATACAACTTTATATTTTAATTCAAGTTTGGCATGTAATGGTAGGGCATTGAGTCTAATTTAAAATTCTTCAATTTTGATTGAAAATCATTAATTTAGGCATGAGATATCTCTATTTTACTGAAACTGCTTTGTTTTGGTGCAAGTTGGTGGTTTGAGAGTATAAAATGAGTTTTTAGGGAATTCCACCTACTGTAGCCATTTTAACTCATTGGAATGACCCCATTTGATGTATTATATGTTTTCAAATGTTGTGGAGGTCTGAGGGAGTGTGTACGTGGGTTTTGGGTGTTGCCCTAGGTTGAATTTGAGTGATTTTCCTTATGAAAGTGAGTAACTAAAGGGTGGTTCATGAGTTTTGTGGAGGTAATAACCTATGTAATGAACTTTTAAGCTTGTGTAGGAATATTTAAGATTTTTTGAATAGGTGGTAAGGTCTGGGGAGGCCTGGAGGTATGATTTGCAATAAACCCTCCTTTTGAGGGCCTAAAATCAATGGTTTCATAGTTTTCTATGTTAGAAGAGTCATCTCTCAAAACTAATTGTGAATTTAGTGGTTTGAGGGCATGGGAAATGCTTCCTCAAATTTTTAGTTGTTTTTGATAAGTCTAAATATGGGTTTCTTTGTAATTTAGGCCTAATTAGCTTAATTAGGATAGCGTAGGAGTGGGAGTTTCAGGAGTTTGGTCCAAAGGAATTGTGTTTGATCTTGAGATATGTTGTGTAACTTCCAAGAGAGTTTCTAAATCAATGATTTTTTTGTAGATTCATTTGGTAGGTTTGGGAGTTATGGCCTAAAAAAAGGATTTGCATGGCTACTAGAGTTGAGGGTGTGCACAAGGGAAAGGAGCCCTGAGTTAGTTTCAGACTTTGTGAGTGATTTAGATTGGAAAAATTGGCCATATTAATCTTGTTAGATGCCTCTCGAAGGCATGTTGAAAATTTGAGATGTTTTGAGTTCCCCGTGTCTACATCACCTAGTTGCCCGATGTAATGATAAAAGGAAATAGTAACACTATCGACAGTTGAATTCACCTCGACACGTCCATCAAAAAAAATATCCCCGATGATCTCCTTCAGCCAGACATCTACCATCAGAATGAATTATAAATCTCACTTTGACAGTTCTGGTCACACTGACGGTTCTTATCGGAAAGACATTCACAGGTCACACCGACATCAACCAGACTTCTACTATTGAAATGAGTTTGGAATCTCACTCCGATAGTTCAAATCATACCGATGAATTCCATCAACAAGATAGGTCCTAGGTCACACTAATCTGATCCCTTCAAGACTTTAGAACACAACTGCTTATCGAAAAGACATTCCAAGGGTCTCACCAATTATGCTCTTTTAGGAGTTCCATGTGAGTAAGTTTGAGGCACTTTTTCCAATTCAAAATTTTTAGAGGTTTTGATCAAGACATTCATGTGGCAGCCTCAATCAAATTCCCTACAAATATCTACACATAGGCCACATCTCTCACTACTTGCACACATTCTCTGGCCCAACCTCCTCAAAGCATCTCTAAGGATTTGGAATTGATAATTTGTATCCTTACAATGCCATGAATAATAAACTACTCTAAGGAAGTAAGGGCCCTCTATAATGTGACCATTATGTTGATGAAATTGTATTCCTTCTACTTTATTTGGTGAAATCTCTCAATTTTTGGTGAGTTTACCTTTTATAGTATCTATTCTCATATTTCAGAGGTTACAAATCAAGAGGATGAGTTTATTGTGGTGAATAATCACTGCCCTAGTTTGAAAATAGGGTTTTATGAGTAAAGATGGAGGTTAGAGTCTAGGGTTTATAAAAATACCTTTAGAAGTGGAATTTTCATGGAATAATAAGCTTTTGCAGACCAAATAAAGAGTGATCCAAGTATTGGTTGTGAGATTTTGAGTTTGGAGATAGAAGAAACTAAAGAACCCTGTGGTAGCCAAGGCCTAAAGAGGCATAATTCTGACTAAGATAGTCATTTTTGAATCATTTGGTCCAAAGTACCTATACCCTACTTTGACATATGTTTTAACTAAGCCAAAAAGTTATCTAAAGGTGTGGTTGGTTTGGGGTAAATGTGTTTATCCTAGGAGAAAAGCTCTAACAGACCATTTTGTAGACCTACAAGCTCTACATTCAGTTTATGAAGGAACTATGAACAAATGAGGAAACCAGTGTTCTTGTGGTTTGTGATAAGTTTAATTATTTTGAGTTAACCCTAATGGAGAGGTCTTAGCTTTAGAGTTGATGGTTTGTGCCTTTTATTCTAAATTTTGTATTTGTAAAAGCTAGTATAGCTCATTGAGGATAGTTTGGTGATGAGATGGTCTTGTACTGATATTTGAAGGAACCTAGTCTATTTTAGTCAATCATTTTCAAGTTGTTAAAGGTGGTTTGAAGGCTTGAAAATTTATTGAAACTTTGATTGTTGTGTGGATGTTTGATGGCTTAAGGAATTTTGTGTTTTGAGGAATGAATAATGAGTGAAATATGAGCAAAAAAATAGGGATGGTTTGCTAAAGATTGAGTTTGGTCAAACTAAGATTGTAGATGGTATTTGTTTCTTCCTTTACTTGCATCAAAATACTCCTAAGCCTATATTCATATGTAACCTAAAGGCAGAAAGAAAACAAATCCACACAACCAGCACAAGTTTAAGTGACATCTTAATGATATAGTTTAGAGTGTCCTCGAGATAGCCAACATGGGAAAGAAGGTCAACCATGCACACATAATGATCAACTGTAGTTGTAATGCAATATTTCTTACTCATGTGATTGAAGTATGTACAACCCTCATCCACTAAACCTCCATGGCTGCATGCACAAAGAATACAAACAAAGCTTACAATGTTAGGATATGTTTCAAAGTGCTTCATTAATTCAAATATTTTGAGAGAATCCTTGCAAAATCCATTTTGTGCATATCCTAAAATCATTGCATTCCATGAGATGACATCTCTTTGAGGCATGCCATCAAATAGTTCACATGCCTTATGT